>CM076583.1:965419353-965492349 GCA_034641835.2 Pinus albicaulis | reverse complement strand
ATTTAGCAGTGAATGCCTATTAATATACCTCTAATGCTTGAGAGAGATCAAAATCTTAATTTTGGCTCTAAATGTTACGTATTTGATATTTAGCATATATATTTATTTGTTTTACCTCTCGGTTATCTATTTGATATTTAGCATATTTTTGTTTTTATCTATATGTACCTCTACCACTGCGCTAGACGTTGTCTTTGATGTGAAAACTTTTAACAATATATGAATTTTCTAGCCTTTACTATTGAAGTCGTATTGGAATGTTACAAACTTAAAATACTTGTAACTTTAACGAACTATAAGTTAACAATGGTATCGTTGTATCTCCATGTCAGTTTTCTTGCCGTCCGTTCTTTTATTACTTTATTCTTGATATTGATATATCAATATCTAATGATGGAACATTCTTAGTAAATTTAATATCTACTAATTATTAGAGATTTCTTTTACTTTTATCATTATCTGTTTGACTTAATTCACACGAATAAATACAACTAAGGGGGAGATACACACCCAAATCTCAGTATAATTAGAGATTTCCGAGGCTGTTAATGAGAACAATGTACCATTCTAGAGTTTACAATTTTAAGAGATAACGCAGATTTTTATAGGTACAAGTCAAATGGATAGATAGATGGTGTAGACATGTAGCAAAAATAGTGGAAGATTATGCAACATTTTGGGATAACTAGTGGAGAAGATCCTATCATCAAATAAGTTGAATTGCGTGTTATATTTATTTTTATTATACGAGTAATCACATTGCAATTAAAACTTAAATTTGATGTACAATAAATGAAAATTATAGTATAAATTATGAATTATATATTTTCAAATATTAATGTTTGTAATTAATACTAAATTGAAATGTAATATTAATTCATTTGGTTATAAAAATATATTTTATTTCTTAAATTGAAATGTAATATTAATTCATTTTGTTATAAAAATATATTATATTTCTTAAATTAAAAACATCTTAAATTAACATGAACATGGAGTCAATTTAAAATTTTTGATTGTGAAAAAAATTGTTATAAATATTTTATGTGGTAAGAAGTGTTTAATAGAATAAGAAGGATAACTTCTTATTGGGGTGTTAATGTGGGTGCTAAAGAAACCTTTTTGTAAGGAGAGTCATCTTTATACACGTCACTAATTTGTTATGGTGTGGAAAAAGGACAGTGAAGGGAATTGGAAAATGTACTATAAATCTAGTTGTTATAAATGTGAGTTTTTATTTCGGTGTGGTAGAGGTACATACTTTACCAGGAAGGAGGTGCGGATGCATTTTCGACCTCCTTCATCTGGGCTCGTTCGGCATTGTTCTTATAAGTGTTTCTTTTGCATTGGGTGCGATCATGTTTCTTTAGGAGCTTATGTTCACTCTTTCAATTATTTCCAGTTCGGGCAGGTTGCTAAGGCGTAGTGAGGTATTTTTTCTACCGTTTCAACAATTGTCTCTTACTATTGTTACTTGGGTTTTGTTCTAGTGTGTCCTTGAATTTAGTAAGATTATTGCTTGGTTTTCTATTGTAATGTACTTCCTCCGAGATTTATGGGGTTGTAGTTGGTTCATATTCTTGGTGTATTTGGTTTCCAACCTGGTTCTATTTAACTGCGTATTTACTTTTTGTAGGGGTGTTGTATTGTATTTTCTTTAGGGAACTCATGGATATAAGTTATTTGGCTTCCTTAGTTAGGGCTTATCCTTTTAATTTGGCCGGATCACAATTTTGGTGGGACACTCAGTGTTGGAAAAAAACTAATCGTAGTGTGTGTCTGGGTAATGGGTTATATAATAGTTTGGTTTGGTCCTAGGGGATTCAAAGTCTTATGTCTTTGAGTTGTCCTAAATTGAGTTATCTACTCGAATTTGGCCCTCTAGCGTGGCGTTGGGGTGACGATTTGTTGGTTTTGTGATAAGGGGATCAAGGGATTGTATTTTTTTCGTCCTATTGTTTCGTTGGTCGTGGTTTTTGTACTTTTTTGGTTTTTTCTCCCATTATAGTTATCATGCCTGTTTTACGGAAATCAAACCTATGGATAGATAATTTTCCCTAAGTGTGGTGGATGCACCTAGAACAACTGATTAGAGACACTTGACCTTTTCCTTAAGATAAACAGATAAGAGAAGAATACCTACTTGTGATCCTTCACTATTCTTCATCTCCCTTTTGTCACTCTGGTCGCTCCCAATCAAACTGAACTCATTTGATTGGTACCTACAATTACTAATGACGAGTTCATTGGTACCTACAAATACTAACTTAAGACAGAAAATGACATAAACGCATATGATCTATTCATCTTAATCAAATTGAACCAATTGCATTTGAAAATACATATATAAAAGCATGAACACATGTATTGGGAAAAGAAAAAATCTCCTTATTATAAGATAGAGGGAGAAGCTACAACCAATTGGATCGATTTGATGTCAAGTCACTCTAAATTCAGTCCATCCTCATCACATCAGTAGCATTACTCCAGCAACATAACATTACTTGCAAACAATACCTTAAAGAGCTATAATCTCACCAGAATAACACTACAAAATTCAAGCTCTTTTTGCATTGTGATCGGTGCTAAATTTATAGGAAATGAGGGTAGTTTGGCATTAATTAGTCATTGAATGGTTTTTTCATAAATGGATGAGGGAGTATCCTTGTTCAATGGGATAAGAGGATAAGTGATTTAATGGCTCCATAGTGTTCATATTCGACATTATCAGATAGCATGATAGCTATAATCACTTCTAGAAGCCACTATAAAGTGGGAAGATTCTCGAAATCATTTCAACAATTCGATCAAATTCAACCGATGCACTGTTAAGTGGGCCTAGGTGCTCAACAATGCTACTTTGCATGGGATTAAGTGCTTTACAAATCACTTACTGCAGTCTAGGGGTGTGTTGGTGGCTCAATGGAGCATTTCAGTTGGAGTTCAAGTAGTGAAACTTTCATGGATAAAAACCAGCAATGGGATGACTTGTTTAAGGAAAGTAGCAACTGATTTAGGGTATGATAGATCCTGTTTGTACTTATTTGATTTTCGCTAGTGATGCCCAAATTGACTTGTAAGAACTGCCCCCTAAAGCATGAAGTAAAAAATGATAATGTTGAGTGATATGCTTTATAATGTGATGAGTAGAATTTGAAGCGAACGGTGACCTGCATCAATTACAATACATTACATCATGATATATTTTACATTTTGGACATGAATTGCTAAGGGAGGCATACCCAGACTCATCACATGAACTATCATAACATGTACATAAATCAAAAAATCGTTTACAGATATAGGCCCATGATAGGATGACAATCTGTGTAAAGCCATCATAGGAATGATGTGGTACTACTCTTGAAATCGCAACCTGGATGGATGAAACTAGATATAGGGTCTTCTATATCATTCAATCAATCGCTAAAGTATGCTTCTAACTAGGAGAATATGTGATTTGAAGTCGAACATGGGAGGACACCCTCTGATTATCATCCAATGATGTAAGTCATTAACAGATGCGAGAGAAACCACTGATGATGATAATGGCTCCCAAGGTACTGCACTACATTCTACATGGTGTGAATAGATGATTTGATGTCAAACACCATAAATGTTATTTCGGTCGAAGTCCAGTGATGTCAACCTGTCGCCGGAAGAGAGAAAAATTCCATTGATGTATGCAAGCTCCAAGGTACTGGAAGGGTGTTTCTAAGTCAACTTCCTTCATGATGAGCTGATGTAAATAGGAAGCAACTCATCGCAGGAGGGCCTTGATGTATCCCCCATCAACGACATGAAACAGGAGTAATGATTTCATGGACAGAAATCTAAGTTATGAAGCAATATTCAGGGATGATGATCATGAAATGAAATTTTATGAGTATTTCAAAGGATGAGGAATTATTGAGTGACTTCTCTCAAACATATCGATGACACTGAATGGGTTGGAAGCATTGACAGAAAATCAAAGTGATGGATGGTATGATATACCATCATGTAGATAACCCAACCCGACAGCCACATAGATGAAGTGAATGATTATTATGTTCAAGAGTGACTTGCTACCATAAAGTGATTTATCCCTTTTCCATTTACCCCAGTTATTACTCACCAGTACCTATTTATTTTTTAACAATATTGAGGAGGATAACATATACTTGATGTATAATTCCACCCTATGGGTTAATCCATCGCTATGTGATGTTTTAATGAGTCTAGTGAAAGTGAAACTCAATATTGTCATGATGGACAAGTCCATCTCTATTTGATGCTTTAACGAGTCTAACAACATTGAAAAATTGGTCCCTTTTCATATTTAGAGAGTTTGAAAAAGGGACAAAAAGAAAACTCCACAAGTTATTTTTCATAAATTTGTCCCTCGGGTCTGAAATAGTGTAAAATAATACTTGAGAGAACCTCCCATCCATGTTCGACTAGGGCATTCCTTTTTCGTAAATAATCTATCCCAGTCCGGAAAAGGGTTAAAATTATATTTATTAGTGTAGGTTTTAAACCTGTATAGAAATTATCTGCAAACGAATCTTAAAAACATAAAATAAACAATAGTGAGAGCATAAAACATAAAACAGATAAACACGGAGATTTTCCCCTGGATCCCAAATTGGGACGACCATCTTGATTTTTCATTATATTCCTTTTAGTGTTACAACACATATATATACATGCTGAAGAATACATAAATCTCAATCCATTAACCCTGGATTAGAACATAACCATAGTTCCCTTGACAGGATCTACAAAATACTAGGGTCTGAAAACCATCATGCCCCAAAACTATGTGCAAACCTATGCACAAAACCATGGTCGGTCCGCCAACTGGAAAATAAGGACCAAAAATGTTTCTCAGGAAAGAATATAACACATACCCAACATTCTCCCACTTGTTGTTTTCTTTCCACAGGGGGCCACAAGAGAGCTGAGTCATTAGTCGAGCTTTGCAACACCCATTGTTTCTCTACAAGAAGAGAACTTTTGAGTGTTCACAGACTTCATCAATGCTTCTGCAACATTATTCAAGGTGTCCACCTTTACCAACAACACCCTTTTAGCCTCAACCATATATCTCACAAAGTGATATTGAACATCAATGTGCTTTGTCTTTGAATGATAAGCAGGGTTCTTAGCTAAGAAAGTTACACTTTGGCTATCACAGTCTATTCGTATAGCTTGCTGCACCAACCTCATACTTGAACACAATCTCTGGAACCAAACTTCTTCCTTGCTTGCATGAGTGGCTACCGTGTATTCTGCCTCTATAGTTGAAAGAGCCACTACATACTTTATTTTACTCATCCAACTAACTGCACCTCCAAATAGGCTAAACACATACCCACTTGTAGATCTTCTTTGGTCTAGATCTCCAGCCGACTCTGCATCAACAAAACCACGAATGTCCAACACTCTTTCCAATCCTGGTCTTCCCTGGTAGCATAAGCCATAATCACTAGTGCCACGCAAATATCTGAAAACCCACTTCACTGTTGTCCAATGCTCCTTCGTTGGATTTGACATAAACCTGCTCAATACTCCCATTGCATGTACAATTTTTGGTCTAGTACAAACTGTTACATACATTAGGCTACCCACTGCACTTGCATAAGGAACAGAGGACATATCCTCCTCTTCTTCTTATGTCTTGGGACATTGTTCAGAAGATAGCTTTACACCTATAGGAATCGGAACATTCACCGGTTTACTATCCTGCATATTGAGCCTCTGCAATATAGTCTTGACATACATCATCGGGTTTAAATAGAGCTTCCTCTTTGCCTGATCTCTCTTAATTTCCATGCCCGAAATATAGTTTGTAGCACCAAGATCCTTCATGTCGAATTTGGAGAACAGTTGGGTCTTCAAATATTGGATAATTTCTTTGTCATTTCCAATCAACAACATATCATCCACATGCAAGACCAAATAAATAGCACAGTCACCAATTAATTTAAAATAAACGTATTTATCCTCCTTGCTTCTGGCGAAGCCAAGTCCCCATATATAGGTATCGAATTTCTGATACCACATCCTTGGTGACTGTTTTAACCCATACAGAGGCTTCTTTAACTCGCATACTAGTTCTTTCTTCCCCTTCACCATAAAGCCTTCAGGTTGTTTCATGTAGATCTCCTCTTCTAGATCCCCATGAAGAAATGTTGTCTTCACATCCATCTATTCTACCTCAAAATCAAATGCAGCATGAAGTAACTTCTAGATCCCCATTTTTTCTCCTCTTCTAGATCCCCATGAAGTAACTTTGGAAACAGGAGAAAAAATATTACCAAAATCAATTCCCGACACCTGGGAATAACCTTTTGCTACCAACTGAGCTTTGTATTTCTCCACCTTGCCTTCTACATTCATCTTCTTCTTAACACCCATTTTCTCCTGATGGGCTTCCTTCCAACTAGCAACTCAACCAGATCCCATCCCTCATTTTAATGCAAGGATGTCATTTCATCAACCATGGCCTCCTTCCAGAGCTTTCCATCCTCTAAATCTACAGCCTCCCTGATGGTTCTAGGATCATCATCAGTTATAGTTCAAGAAAAATTTGAAAAAAAAGCAGATGGACTATACCTTTTTGGTTGTCCTCTTTCCCGAACTGATCTTCTCATAGCTGGAGTTTGTGGCTCTTCCTCTTCTAAGTCTTCTTCTGTTGTAGAGTCTGATTCATCCTCCTTTAGCTCAAACTCTATCTTATCAGGTTCCTTTGGTAGGACCTCATGTTTAACAACATCTCTCACCTCTCTAACCACCACATCTCGGCAGTACACAACCTTCCTTGTTTCTGGGTTCCAAAGCTTGTAACCCTTTAAACCATCCTTATACCAAAAAAAGATGCACCTTTCAGATTTATTATCCAACTTGGTCCTTTTATCCTTTGGAACATGTACAAATGCATCACATCCAAATACCCTTAGATGTGAAAGAGAGGGTTTATTACCAGTCCATACCTCATGTGGAGTCTTATCCTCCAACGTTGATGAAGGTGATCTGTTAACCAAGTAACATGCAGTCTCCACTGCCTCTGCCCATAAGTCTTGTCCTAACTCGGTACCCATGAGCATGCTTCTTTCCTTTTCCATCAGCGTTTTGTTCATTATTTCTGCAACTATGTTTTGCTTAGGTGTGTATGGAGTATTCTTCTGCCGTGCTATAGCCCACTTCTTATAGAACTCTTCAAATTCCTTCTTGTAGAACTCCCCACAATTATCTGTCCTCAACACCTTTCTCTTCTTCTCTGTCTGGTTTTCCACCAGAGCCTTAATTCTTTAAATCTGTGAAAGACTTCAAATTTATTCCTCAAGAAATATATCCATGTATTCCTTGAGAAGTCATCTATGAATGAGATATAGTACACAAACTTACCTAGTGATGGAACCGACACAGGTCCAAACACATCACTGTGCACAAGCTCTAATATCTTGTTTGCCCTCTTAGCACCAGAAGGAAAAATCACTCGATTTTGCTTCCCATATACACAATGTTCATAGAAATTGAAATCCAGAGAGCTATTATACATTCCTTCTACCATACCATTTCCATGCATTATCTGAAGGCCCTCTCTCCAATATATCCAAGCCTTTGATGCCATAGCATGGTCTTTTCTCCAGAGACCATTAGGCTTTCCGCTCTACTTTCAGGAACCACAGAACTGCTGCACCCATCAATAATAGTGTTTCCCTAAAGCTTGTACAGAGTTCCAATCCAAACTCCCTGCATTAATACCAGTTCTCCCCAAACCATCTTATAGGCATATTTCTTGAACACTATTTTTACACTTGCATCATCCATCTTGCTTACAAAAATCAGATTTCTAGCCAATGAAGGAATGTGCAGAACACCAAGAAGTGTTCTAATCCTTCCATCTTGCAGATTCATCTTGAATTTTCCATGTCCGATGATTCTTGCCTTCCTATCATCACCTAAGAAGACATCATCGCCATCATATTTCTCATACTCGTAGAACCACTTCCTATGAGGAGTGAAGTGAAAGTATGCACCCGAGTAAATCAACCATGACTCGTGATCTACATGTGTATTTGAAGAAGAAGCCAAACACACATCCCCACCTTCATTCAAGGTGGTTTTTTCCTCTCTAGAAGGAGCATCGTTAGATCCCTTTCCTTTCTCAGGAGCTTTAGATCTGCAGTCCTTTTTGTAGTGCCCTTCCTTTCTGCATTTCCAGCACACCTTTACAAACATTCCAAGAGATTTAGATCTCCCTCTAGATTTATATCTCCCACTCGAAATCTTATTCTTGTTTCTGTTCTGGGACCTTCCTCGTACATATAAGGCATCTCCATTCTGACCCTCCATATTTCTCCGTCTCATTTCCTCTAACAAAAAGGCTGAGACAATGTCATCAAATTTCAAGGTAGTTGTATTGCTACCTATTGCAATAACCATACTATCCCACGAGTTTGATAGAGAACATAAAAAACTGATGCACTTATCTTCATATGAGATTTTAATATCAATAGATGAAAGCTAACTTACCACAGTAATGAAGGCGTTCAGATGCTCTATCACCGAGTCTCCATCCTTCATCCTTAGGTTATACAACTTTTTTTGCAGGAACAATTTATTCACTAGAGATGACTTATATTGGTACAAAGTCCCTAGCTTGTCCCACAAGGTCTTTTCCGTAGCCTCCCCAGATACATTCAACAATACTAAATCTGAGACACACAATCGTATTATGCTCTTTTCCTTCTAATCCAGCTTCTTCCAGTATTCATCTGACATTGCCGTTGGTTTAGTACCTGCATCTACTGCGATCCATTGATCTTTATCCACCACCAGATCGTCCATCTTGAGCTTCCAAAACTCAAAACTTTGACCATTAAATTTCTCGATCTCTATCTTCCCACCGCTCGTCATCTTCCTTCACTACAATAATCGATCCCGTTGATCTCTCATTGAATAGGGTCTACCACAGGCCCAAGAAAAAACCCCTCAGCAACAAAGGTGTCCCCTTGAAGTCGAAACAACTATAATACCAAATTTCGGTTTTAACCCTATACAAAAATTATCTGAAAACGAATTTTAAAAACAGAAAATAAACAATAGTAAGATCATAAAACATAAAACAGATAAACACAGATATTTTCCCCTAGATCCAAAATCGGGATGACCAGCTTGATTTTTCTTTATATTCCTTTTAGTGTTACAACACATATATATACATGCTAAATCATACATAAACCACAATCCATTGACCCTAGATTAGAACATAATCGTGGTTCCCTTGACTAGATCTACAAAATACTAGGGGCCGAAAACCATCATGCCCCAAAACCATGTGCAAACCCATGCACAAAACCATGGGTGGGTCCGCCCACCGGAAAATAAGGACCAAAATTTTTCCCGAGAAAGAATATAACATATACCCAACAAGTAGATGTTGTTTCAGTCCCTTTTACGAGTTTGAAATGACAAGTGCTCGACAAGATTTTCATGTTTTGGGAGTCTGAAAAGAGATAAAATAAGACTCCAGGGGGGTTCCTTTTTTTATGTTTAACAGAGCTCAAAAAAGAGATAAAAGTGTGCTCTTTGGTCAAAGTTCATTTTAAGATCACGCATGTCAAATTCCCTGGAGCAACTGTAAATCTACTCAAATAACCACGAAACAGATTAAACATATCTGTTTAATAGTAAAAAATAGGTAAAAAACTATAGTTGATTCATTAAATATTCATGAAATAATAAAAAAGACCATTTAAATGAGAATTTTCGATGTCATTTTACCATTTCACATTTACCATTCGGTTTTGAGTGCTCTGAGCTAGTTTTTCCCTCAAATTTCAGCAGCTGATTGTGACAGGTTTTGTGGACCATTTCCTGTGCCCTGAGGATTGGGTAAGCTATCTAACCTTTCTCTTTCTATTGGTATCATCTTTTGCAGTTTCAGGCATATTTTTTAGGGTTTTCTGTCTCCTAGGGAAAATTTACAACGCCCTAGGACCAACACACCATTGGGTGTCGAAAGGTTCATTACAGAGGAACTGGACAGAAACCCATGTGCTCTGCAATGCTTTGTCTAGAGAGCAAGAGTGCATTGCACCTAGTTGGTGAATTTGCTTTGTGTTTTGTGCACAAAATTTCTTTAGTTTTCGGCATGAAATGGATCCTAACTAAGCTTATGGTTTGATTGCAGGCTTTGATCAGATCAGAATTTCAATTACATGGGGAGAAAGAGAACATGAGGAATAGGATATGGTTTCCCTTAAACGATCCTTGCACTGGGATAACCCTCAGAGATTGTGGGTTACTCAAGTACTTTAAAATATCATGGATGAGGCAACATTTGGAACTATTACAGTTCTTGATTCTCTCATGGATCCAACAGAGCAGGCATTTCACATTGGGGACAAAGTGCTCCTAATATTGGTTGATGATATTTAATTTTGGATGGGTTTCTGAAGACATGGTGCCCCATTTCCCTTGTGGGTTCCATCCATGGAAGTGAGACAATGAGGGATTACATTCGACAACTTTTTTGGCCAGGTACAAAGCCTAGCAAGGATGGAAAGATAAACATCAGGGATGTACGCGATATTCCTTTGCAAAAAATCTTGTTCACCATCATAAAGCTAACTGGCAGTGTGACACTTCATGTCGCAAATAGATCATAGATGTTGTATGCGCTTGAGTGCCTCAAGCTACTCATGTTCAATTGGGTTGAAGTAGTACTCTCTTAGATGAAACAATAGTTTACCAAAGTGAAAAGTTGAAGGACAAATAATTTTAGCTATGGATCGATCCTTATCACTTTCATTCTGGAGTGAATTCCATTGATGCAGCGAAAACACATAACACTGGGTGTAGCTGGTCCTAGGGATCCATGGATGCAACAGTGGGTAGAGTTGATGGCCACACATGCTGGCTTCTCATCGATCTCATTTTCTACTGAATTATTTACTTGGCTCTGACAACAGCATATTGTCATAAAGGAGCATCCATACACAAGGGTGGATTTTTGTGGAGACCCATATTTGATGTTACTAGCACGCGCTCAATGTGGTGCTATAGGTAAAATGTTTTGACCATGTTTTTTACATGTTTTGGTGTTTTTGATGTTTCCAAGACTAAAGTAAATATGTTTTATGTATACAGATTTGGGTAGTGTTTGATGAGTGGGTCTTCCAGAGTAGGCAGATGAATCAAGAGAGAGGAGTGTCGGTAGAGCAGTCCTTTAGGATTTGGATTTGACCGAACTCTGGCTGAGGTATAACATCATGTAGAGGGGTTGAATCTTGGGATACTGGATATGTAGATCAAGGAGTTACCGATGAGGCTGCAACACCATACTATTGGTGTGCCTAGCATATGGATGAGGCTATTGTGAATGATATCTCAAGCAATAATCTGCTATTATGAGCACCACTAGATCTACTTAGGATATGATATGTATGCATACATTTTGAGTTCATGTGACCAACGTGTCTTGGATACAATTTTTTGTAAAAAACTCGATTATCTATCTATTTTACTTTCAGTGTTTTCCTATGGTTATGTGAAATCCTATTCAATTGTATGCTATGAATTGAAATTTTGTCTTTAAATATGTTTCAAATGTTTTTTTAACACGTAATTCATTAAAGAATCACTCAAGGTGTTAAAGTTTCTGGAAATGTGTTGATATTGGATGTAAACAAAATGTCTTTCCAAAAGACAAACTTTAAGGACCATGTGATGAATAGTTGGATTTTGGACAATATAAACACTAATAAGTTGTAGCACGAGAAGTTGTGGGTCCAACTTGATGATGATGTGGTGAATGCCAAGTGAAATGGAATCAAAGAAGAATTCAATCAATGCACTATAATCAGCAATATTGTTGATGGATCGACCAATAAAAATCTGTTGGAAACTCACTAACTCCCCACTTGGAGCGAAGATAGCCCATGCTGTAGAGGATAGATTCTACATACTACAACTAGCACCATCAGCATAACCAACAAATGGTTCTGAATACTTCGACATCTGCAAAATAATGCAAAGAAGATTACTAACCACATGAAAACTCTTGAAAGACACACTATGTCACACACAAAACAAAAGCATATATACAATACCATACAATGTTTAATATGTAGAATCAAACATAGTAACGTTTGAGATACAGCCTATTAACACCTAATCCTAAGGGGTTGGGTGAGATTGTATATTATTGTAATTTAGTAAATAAGTAAGGCCAAGATTCATTGGGAAGTGAATCCCAATAGCCTCACCTCCATGTATAAATACACACACAATCTCCATCTAATATACATTGAATTTTTCGGAGTTACCTCCTGGTATGACATGGTACATTTCAAGGCTGTGACAATGGAACCCATCGTAATCTACCAACTCATAGGCGCCCTTTACCAGAACATGCTTGAAAATATAGGGGCCATGCCATAATGGTTCAAATTTTCCGGTTCCTATTGTACAAAATCGTGATCATAAAGCAATACTAGGTCTCCCTCTGAGAAGGTGCCAGGCTTGACATTATGGTCATATTGTGCCTTGAATCGTCTCTTATGTGGTTGATTGGGCAATTTTGCTTCACATCACATTTCATTTAGATGGATGAGATATAAAATATCTGCTTCTTCGTTAGAAGTTTCAAGTAGCAGGTCAATCGTGAGTTTCAATGATGGAATTTCAAATTGAATTGGTAAGATAACTTCCAAACTGTAAACCAGCTGAAAGGGAGTACATCTGGTCGCGTTTCTCACCAAGGTTTGGTAAGCCCAAAAATTTGAGTACAAGATTAAATTCTAGTTTCGTTTATGAACCCTAATCACTCGTTGAAGCATATGGTTAAGAATTTTTCTAATTGCTTCAAATTGTCCATTAGCCTATGGATAATAAGGGGTAGAACTATTATGTGATAGTCCTAACTTGGCAGTCAACTCAATCATCATGTAGTTGTGAAAGTGCTTTCCATGATCTGTAATTATGGCTTGCCACACACTAAACTGAGTAACCGCATGGTTAAATAAAAACAATGCAATTTTCATGCCTCTGTTGTTAAATGTAGGCATCGCCTCAGCCCACTTGGTAAAATCGTTGATAGTGACAATAATATAACCATGCCTCCTAGTTGAGTGAGGGTTACATGTCATGAATTCAATGCCCCATTTTGAAAATGGTCCCACACCGATGACAGGATGAATTGGTGCTGGCAGAACACATGTTTTATGATCAAATATCTAGCACACATGACAACTTCTAACCGCGAGAATTCAGTTGCGGTAGGCCAGAAGTAACCAACGCATAGAATATTTTACATGGTAGAAAAACCAGACAAAGTTCCACCAGAGGTACCAGCGTGGCAATCATTTAAAACTCTCTCAGCCTACTCATGAGTGAGGCACCTATGTAGAATTGTATCGATACCACGACGATAAGATAATCTTTGGCTTGGTATCAAATACATTGTTTTTGCGAGAAAGAGGTATCAGGTCGTAAAGTTTGGGTCTGGAGATAGATAAAAAAAATATCCATACCATGGGTCAGATGATGCAATCAAAAACAAAAACTCATCCTAGATGGATGGTTCCAATGTAGACTCAGTGCTACTCGAGCGAAGGTTGTAGATAAGCTCAGCGAAAATCAAAGACTTCTTTGACATGGATTTGATGAATTCCAAATCAAATTCCTGCAAAATGACTATACATTTTGATTATTCCCCCCCCCCCCCCCCCACCCCCAAGAAATTGACGTGACAGAATGTATTTCATAAGGTTGTAATCCAAAATTTCAATGGTCTTCCGGAGCAGGATATAGTGGCAAAATATTTTTACAGCTTAAATGGCTGCCAAAGCGAGCTTCTAAACATAAGTGTACTTAACTTCCATATCATTAACATTGTGACTCAAATAATAGATCCGATGTTAAATACCATTTTCTTCCTGGACTAAAACCATGGTGATGGTTGTATTGAGAGCGGCGAGATACAAGAAATAATATCTCTAATAATTTGGGGGATACATTAATGATGCCCATATCAAGGTATATTTAAGAACACCAAAACAGTCTTGCGCAACCTCATCCCAATGGAAGAGAGTATCCTTTCTCAAGAGTCGAGTAAATCCTTTACCCATTTCGGTGTAGTTGGGAATGAATCTCCTTAGAAATTTAGCCTTCCCTTGGAGTCTCTATAACTGAAGTAGGTTGGAAGGTGCAAGAAAATCTAGAATGGCCTGGACCTTTAAGGGATCAAGTAAAATTTCTTCTTTCGACACGAAGAAACCAAGCAAACAACCAAAAACGACACAAAACACACATTTGTGTGGATTAAGACATATTTGGTAGTAACGAACTCATAAAAAATGGCTCTCAAATGTACCCATTCTTGTGAATGAGCAGGTAAGTCATCTAGATAAGGTTGAACAATGTGTTTGATGTCATGGAAAGAATAATTCATTTCCCTCTAAAGGGTTTCCCTATCATTCTTCAAACCAAAAGGGAGTTTTCAAAGAGAGAATGTACCTAGGGACAGATAAAAGTTTTTTTATATTGGTCGTCTAGGCAAATATTGATCTGCTTATAACTGGAAAAACCATCCATGAAAGAAAATATTTCACATCCGGCACATTTGTCAATGATTGGGTCGATAAAGGGAGTGGGATAGTTGTCCTTTGGATAAGCATGATTAACATCCTGATAATAAATTCACACTTTGATTGTCCCTTGTTTCGTCATGACAAGAACAATGTTGGAAACCCAATCGGTAAGCGGAACAAGGTAAATGGAACCAACACGCAAAAGTTTTTCAGCCTCTGCTTTAAATGACAACAAAATTCTTAGGATTAATAGGATGGAGGCATTGTCGCATCGGTTTGACATCAGAGTATATTTTAATCTCTTTCTCAATGATACTGGGATCGATGCCAGGCATTTCCTCATACAACGAAGCGAATACATCACAGAATTCACCAAAAAGAGAATGGTAAGTGTCAAGTTTAGATGAAAAACAAGAAGCACCGACATGAATGTCTTATACTACACTAGGTTTAATTAAAATATTGATAGAAATCATTTCTTCTATATTTTATATGTTTCGCTCAGAATCCCCAACGTCGATAGAAATGGAATTTGCAAAAAATCGACTGTGGGGTGATATAATTCAGTTTGACTATCTTCAATGTAATCTGGAAGATGGGATTGTTGATGAGAATCTACCCATGGTTCTTCTTCTGGCATCATGGATTCCATAATGCTTTCATCAGTTGAGAATATACATGAAAAAGGGTCAGAAAAAGTACCATAATCGAAATAATGATCAACCCAAACAGTCGACGACAAAGGATCAGAATTGGTCGCACAAGCCAAAAAGGTTGATTGGTATGTGAGCTCTATTGGACTTAGCGGCATAGTTTCAGCCGACCTATCTATTTTGGAATCATTGGGAATCTTCCATAAATAAAATCAAGTGGAAGATATCATATTGCAGGTTTATATTTTTGTGATTTCCACCAATGTTGCAGGCAATGGTAATGAAAAGGTGCCCAATAGGGAAGAATCCTTAAAGAGTCCCACACCAATGTTTTGAAGAGATGGTAGGGGTCTGTAAATGAAGGGAATGCTTCCAATTTCCTAGGAACTAGAGGCAAAGGTGAGTTGGTCGATGACTGTGATGTCACCCTTATGGGGAAAGGTGATCATGCAAAAGTAAGTAGAGACAATCGCATCCATAGTGTAAACCCACAATATTCTGAGTAATATATTGTAGTCAGGGGGTATGTCAACGACCTCAACTTCAATAGTAATAGTTTTTCCCCCTAGTTCGACTTGCAAGTTACTGAGAATTCCAACAAATTCAAAAATATATCTACAACATATGCATCTATCTACCCTTCAAATATAGGAATGTCAAAGTTGACTTGTACCTTAAAAGGAGAGGCACCTCCAGAGTGGATACTAGATGTAGATGCGCTGTCGATGGGCAATCATTCAAGGATCTGGGCAAAGTTATCCATCACCGTGTTTCTCTATTTCTTGAGGACCTCCTCGAGCAATATTTTGATAATATCTCATGCTCCCTTGTCTTTCTTTTATTCCGCCATGGGAGGTCATCATGGTTTTTGAGGCTAATATTGTAAGGGTTCAACCAGATCGAGCCCTAACTCCTTATACCCTAACCTCGTTGGGGACATGAAAATAAAAATAGAGAAAGAGCAGACCGCTTTGATACCACTGATCCAGATTTATGCAGGAATGTGATAATAGACATAAATAAACATAAACACAGAGATGTAACGTAAATAAAACTCCATTTTATTAAAATCAAATGACTAAAATATGTTTACAGACAATGGAAATAAACTAGCTAGGGCGATAGTAGCTTATCTTCGAGAAGAGATTCGACAACTACATGCCTCTAAAATGTGTTACAATGTAGTTTGAAGACCTATTTATTGTTTAGAAACAATGGAAAACCCTAAAGATCCAAAAAACCTAACCATGGGAGATGAAGCACCAAAACTATGGGTCATGTTTGGGTAAATTGGTGCATCACCTTCCTAGGGGTGTAACTTTGGCATATGATCTTTTTTTGATGCACTCAATACTTTTTTATAAATATATATCCGAGTACTACAACTTTTGAGTGAGAAAATTTTCTCTAGGACTTGAGTTTCTCTCGGTTTTCCCAAAAAATATCATATAGGGCCTCAAAAAAACACTCGAAGTTCAACACCCGAAAAAATGCTAAAAATAGTAAACAGTGATGAAACTGAAAAAATGAAAGAACTGATGGTGGAGGTATGAATGGAATAGGTGGGTGGCCACCAATATCCACCTGGATTAGTAGCTTCTTCCACCTCTGTGTGGGCTTCTACCTCTTCCTATATAATTTTATCTTCCTGGCCTCTACCTTGAATAAATGAAACTTGTGTCTTGAAGGTGTGCCCCAATGAGGATTTTGTTTCTTTGTCCAGTCTATGCTCATGAGAAATTAATGATGCATGAAGCTCATCTACTGAAAATTGTGAGACATCCTTTGCCTCTTCTATGACCACAACTATGGCATCAGTTCTTGCTCGTAGAATTCTCAAAATTTTCTCAACTATTCACCTTTCCTCAAGTGTCTCACCATGAGACCTGATTTGCATAACCATTCGAGTTACATGTGTAAAAAATGAGTCTACATTCTCAGACTCTTTCATACAAATTGTCTAAAGATCTCTTCTCAGCATTTTTAGTTTTGTTGTCTTCACCTTTGCCATGCCTTGGTAGGCTGTCTAGAGGGTATCCCATGCTTGCTTGTACTTTTTTGCTATTGCAATCCATGGGAAGATGATTTCATGAACTGCTTGAAATATGTAGAAGAGGGCTTCTGGAGTCCTTCTTCGTGTTTTCCCTCAACAAATCCTTTTATGTTTGTGTCAAAGCATTGTATGCTACTGCATCTGCTAGTTCTTGGAAAGCATTTTCCACAAATTCTCAAATTTCTTGACAATAAAACATAGCCTTCATTGTAATAACCCAATAATCATATTTCTTTCTATTAAACTGAGGCATTTGTGGATTATTCAAGCTTTTTCTTGTTGCTTCCATTTTGACTGTGTAAAAAAAAAACTTTCTCACTGTGTAAACACTTTCTCCCTGCTAGTGAATAAGCTCCCAATAGAATGAATTCAAAATCAACTTTTAACTTGCCGTAAAAAGTCTTGCGGTAATGAAAGTTTAAAATGGCTCTTATACCATGTTAAAATTGTTAAGACAGAGTAAATTCTTTTCCTCAACACACAAAGTTGCAAAGAGGTCTTAATCGAGAAAACATAGTTGCGAAAACTAAATCATATGGGTATTCCTTGTAATACATAGTGGTGAAGATCAAAACATGTTGACTTTCCCAACTATAATGGAGCACATATTTCAAATAAATTTACTCATGGTGAAATAGAGTAAAACAAAGTGGTTGCGGTAAAAACCAATATGTGAAATTTTCCTAGAACTATATTGTGACTAACCAAACATTATATTATGATTTCAAAAACACTAGAAGTAATTCATATGGAGGTTCACCAGTAAAACAAGAGTTCTTTCTGAGATTTAAATTCACCAAGGGTTTACGGAATTAACACACAGTGAAAGACAGTAACAGACTCTTTTCACAGCACCGCCAAATTTTTTTCCAAGATTTTCTCCTCAGACTTCTCAGACTTACATTAGCGGCAATTCATAATATTTCTACTAAATTTTTATTTCCAAACATACATTTTCAAAACATTAATTTCATGACAGAGTAAAAAATTAATACACAGCATGGGCGAAGTAATACCCAGCATGGGTGATTTGACAAAAATGATTTTCTATGTTGCGGAGTTAATATTTGAACATAAGCTTTTATCAGCTATGTATTAAATGCCCATTTGCCTTTTAATTTATCTGATGTGTTGGGGAATGGGTAATTGTAATATTATATTGTTCATAACTTCACTTACGCCATGTCCTTATCCTGCAAACTCAATCCGCAACCTGAAAAAAATTGACTTGAGGTATGGTTGTTTTGAGAAAATAAAACACGGTGGTTGAGATAAATTTTCCAACATAGCTCTCCATCTTTCCACTGGTAGAGATTAATTTTCCAACAAAACTCTCCATCTTTCCACACTATGAATCACATGATCCACACTGTGAATCTGAGCTTCACTATCCCTCAGTTGGACTCCACACTCTCAATCACTCCACTTATTGGCCTGTTGGTTGACTGCAAGCTCATACACGCTGCTATATCCAGTTGACCATTTGCATACAACAAACTAGTCCTAGGAATGAACTATATCACACACAACATCAATATTTATACATGTTGGCTCTCAACATGCAGAGCCCCAACTTCTTAACACATAAAAAATGCAATGGCTCTAGCTCTAACTCAATCTCTCAACTACAAGAGGCCATGCCTCTCCTTCGTTGGAACTCTGTAGGGATCATCTCTCTACCTCCTCAGTACACCACATTATAATCTCAGTTCCTCCTTCTCCCTCGTGAGGCTAGCTCACCATGAGAGTGCATGCACATAGAACATTTTTTCATCAACAAGAAATCTCATACATATATAAAGTTACAATTTTGTTAAGGATTTTAAACAACTCCCTAAGAAAGATGATCTAAATCCTAAATAAAATAACTCAATCTCAACAAACAAGTGACTATTAGTGAATTAATTTAGAACTAACTACATTTCTCAATTATTATTTTCAATTTTTTAGTAGTATATATATTATTTAGTTATATAAATAAATTTATAAATGTTAGTTACTTTAATTATCAAAATAAAATTTAATAATTTTGATAACAAAAAAATTATGAATTAATTACACTTGGTATAAGAAGGGAAGGATTATAATTGGTTTTGAAAGAAAAAATAAAATTTATTTATCTCTCTAATGGGAAGAGGGAAACAAATGAACAAGTCGTTTTGTTTTTTGGATTGAAGCTCACTGATGAAAAACTATATAAAATATTAGTTATTATTAAGATTGAAAAATAATAATTACGATTTTGAAAACATGTTATTAGAAAAATTAAAGAATTTTTAAAAGTCATTATTTTAATTAATAAAGAGGTAGAGAATTTTAATATGATTGAATATTATCAATTCCTCATATTAATGAATATAAAGATGGATAATTAAATAGCATATGTAGAATTTAGAATCATGACATATAGACCATGTTAGAAAATTAATCCAACTCCTAGATTAAATGATTAAACAGAATTTGAAATAATAATGGATGTTATACATTTGCTAAATATGCATCTTATTGTAATTCTTTTTAATATATAAACATTTTGATACATAACCACATGATTAAGATTTTTAAGTGCATAAAATTGTTTATTTTTTAATTAAAAGATTCATTTATTAATATAAAATAAATAAGAATATATAAACATTTTGATACAACCATATGATTAAGAATTTTAAGTGGATATAATTGTGTATTTTTGAACAAATCTTCAAAAAAATTAATCTAATTATCATTACTTATTAAATGGATAGTAGTGGATTTAAGTTCCATGGAATATTTTAGAATATTTTTAATAATAATTAAAAATTAAAAATTGAGATTAATGTAAAAAATAGTTATGAACATTTTATTTTTTAATTAATTTTATTAACTAAAAAAATATCACTGAATTATGTTTTTGGACATCGTTTTCTGACATATACTATTAGTAAATCATAGTATCAGCATACTGCATTTTAAGAAATCTGATTTACAGGCTAGGAGCTAGTGAAAGGTGAGTGGAAGAGAGAGAAACTCATGGTCTGACAATGATGGAAGGTGGGTGCTAATGGGATGGTTCATTGATGTCTATATGACTGATGTGTCATTGTTCTTATAATATTTTTTCGCTCGTGTCTCTGCCATAATTTTTTTTTAAGGTTCTCTCCCTCTGAGGATTATCTTCCTGTGTGATATTGTTCTTATTTATCAGCTGCTGGTGTGTCATTGCTGCACTCCCTTCACTTCTATTTCCTTTTTTGGGGTGGCTCGGTTACACTGTTACTTTACATTTTTCTCTTTTAAATTCTAGTGTCCCTTGATAGTACAAATTTTGTTATTTCCAGATTATATCTGGTGGGATGGTGTCATTTCCTTTATGGGATAATTTTCACGTCTTCCTATTATTCCTTTGTGCTATTGGAATTTTGGTGCGCATATGGATTGAACATTGTCGTCACTCACATCGTCGGCCACATGATAGATCGGAAATACTAGGCTAGTATGGTTTTCTGTGGGGTGACTTCGGATATTGAAATCCAGGAAAATTTATCTCTTCCATTGCTTTGGAGGAAATGGCTAGATACATTTAGTATTTCCAGGCCCTTTAAAAACATTAGCTTCATAATTTTCCATGAATGGTGTCGTATCAACGAATGTTGGTGCTGATGTTGTTGTGAATAGAGATGATAGTGCAGGTTATGGTAATGGGAGGTGCATCAGTGGTGTTGTTATAATATTCAGTGCATTTACGGTGACACATTTTTCACTCTAGAGGAAACCCTATGTGTTGGGGTGGATGTTGAATTTGGCAGTCTACTAGTGGTGATGGAGTGGTGGAATTCCCTCTAAGAAAAACCACTTGCTCGATCTTATTTGTTTCTTAATGATATTCGGGGGGAGCTATCAGGTGGATATTAGACGATGCATGTCTTCACTGGTTGGTGGTGATATGATTATGGATTAAAATTATTTTTCTTGGCATGGGTAGGTGTGAAAATTAATTTCTCGGGCTTGTGTGATAACTTTCGTATCCAGTTTCATATTTTGGGTAAAGCAATTGTTTGCGATTGTTTGGGATCGAGGCTAACTCATATGCCTTAGTTCACTTGGTTAGCATTCCCCAGTTAACGACGATACCTATCGGTTATTCTCATCCGTGGGTGTTTATATATAGATTCTCCCCATTAGGTACATGGTCGTCGTTGCTTGGTGTTAGCCATTCTATCTCTGTCGCACGAGGGAAAATATTTCCCTTATGGGACTGGTTGTATTTTCATATTTTTGAAAGGAGTAATCTAACCATTTGACATAATGTCATTTGGGTGTTGTGCCCTTGGCGACCGGCAAATCCTTTCGGCGAATGCGGGCCCCATGCCCCTCCTCGTCTCCACACCCTACAACGTTACCATTTGAAGGAGCTCGTTTAGGAGCCAGTCACCATTTCTGTTTCCTCCCACCTACGCATGGGGGAAACCATGAATGAAAATATTTTCTCACATTTCTCGAGCTGCTTCAGCGCACTCCAAACAGGTCCCTGCAAACCAGTAGAGGGAAGATGCCACAGTCGCGGTGCTATGATCCTGTAATCGATGGAACATTGAAATCCCCTGTTACTCACCAGTCTGATTGAACGACAAAATGAAATCCCTCGCTGGAATACTACTAAAAAACCGATGGAACGAAAGCCCTCGTTGGACCACTACTGAAAATCAGTTTGTTTTGTTTAGTGAATGTTTGTTTTTTAATTTGATGTTTGTGTATTTTTAAGTGAGAATCCTTGTTGCACCCATTCCACCTTTGCGACAACTTGCTTAAACTGATACTAGCTTAAAAATGGTGAAGCAAGTGAAATGGGAGTCAATAATTTCCCTTCTGGTGCAAAACCCTAAAGAAAAGCTCATCTTCTCTAGGTCAGATTTAGATTGGTCTCTTGTACAAGGAAAACACATGAACTCCTTAGATCGGATTGCAAAAATCCCTTCAACTAGAATTGGAGAATTTATTAAAGGATAGGAAATGAACCTAGATGCTCCATGTTCTTTCACCCAGGTACAAAACAAATGCCCAGGCTCAAGGCCTATTGCTTCCTTGCTATATGAAGTGTAAGTTTTTATATAAATCCTACATATATATATATATATATTGGTATTAATAGTGCTCAAACAATTTTCATGGAATCATATGTATTTATTTTTCAAACTTTTTTATGTGGCTATGCTTGCTCATATGGTCCCGATGACAAAAGGGGACAAGATGAAGTGAAGCAAACACACTCATTTGTGAAAAAGAGGGAATGCTAATGCCATTTCATTGTAAAAATTATGATTCAAATCCATGAGGTTGCGATAATAACATATAACATGTATGAGCATGTAGATATCAAAGGATTGTCTTCTCATGGCCAACATGACACTTCGGGTCCTACTAGGGTGCTGCATCAACCAAATTTATCAAGGGACATGGTTTCCTATGTAGAGAGTTGTTTCTTCTTCTATGTGCCAGTTGAATCTGTTTGCAAAATGCATGTTAAAATATATATTGACATGGATGTTGCAGCTCAAGATAGGGATTTCCTTTTGTGTAAGAAATATGTTGTTAACATATATAATCGTCTAATGAAAGGAAATTATTAGTTGCATAAGAAGGATGAAATGAGTGTGAAACTTTGGTATACGAAACACCCAAATGCTTTTTTCTTTTATCAAAATCCCAATGGTGGAGATGTCCCTTTTATAGTTTGAATTCATATGAAGTGGATGTTGGAGACCATGGTGAAGCTATCGAATAATAGCCTAATACCCATGGATTTGACATTCAACACGAATAATTATGGGGTGAGTGTATTAAGAATTATTGATCTAGTACAATAACTTGATTAATAATGATTGATGATCTAAAGTTGACGATCTATGTATTTTGAATCTGATGGTATCAATTGTACACACTCGTCGTGTTTTACCACCAACAAAGTGGGGTCCCAGTTGCATGGGTTGTGGCATCAAGTAATACATGATAGGAAATTTCGCTATGGTTGGAGCAGCTCATGAATAGGTGTCACCAAGTTGATCATAGTTGGAAAGTTAATGCTTTCATGGTTGATGATGCAATGGCTGAAATTGGTGCTTTAAGGTAACTTCAATATTCTTATTTTACAATACAACTTGTATTCATTACAAAAATTAAATATTTAAAATGACTTGAATGTGGCAGAAGAATCACAAGGTGCATCATTATCTTGTGTGTTTGGCACGTACATCAAGCATGGCTAAAAAATGTGAATCAATTGGCTAGTAATCCAGAAATAGCAAAAGAAATGTTTAGTGATTTGGGTTTAATTATGAATGATTGTTCCAATGTTGAAGTGAGCAATGAAATTAATGTTTTCTTCAACATATTTGCTAATGAGGAAAATTTCCTAGACTATTTCAACAAGAATTGGGTTGCTGGTGACAAGATTTGTAAGTTGAAAAACTCTTAAGTTACATTTCTCTTTTTGGTTTGAAATATGGATGAAATATCTTCATTAATCCAAATTTTATGCAATTACGGATGTGGGTCAAATTTTGTCAGGATTTTCCTCATGCAAATCAAGAGACAAACAATGTTGTGGAATCATATCACTGTTACCTAAAGACAAAATTTATATCTGATAGAAGAAATAAATGTTCTCGTAGGATGGATTGGTTGATATATGTTCCTCTAACAAATGTTGAACCATGTTATCAGTTTAAGGAAATTATAAAAAAGGAAGGATTTTTAAATAATTACAAGAAAGAGAAACAATTGGAATCATCAATGGAAAAACCAAAAAGAATTTCAAATAGTGATTGCAACCCTCATTCGCAAATGTCTCATCATTTTTAGGTGAGGAGTCAATCTAAATTTAATAAGAAATATCTTGTCATTTTTCATTGTACAAATTTCATAACTTGTGATTTCCCATGGTCTATCCGCGACAACATATGCGAGCATGCTATAAAGGTGCATTGGTTGTGCTCTGGCTCAATGGCTTCAAACCAATTACAAAATCATCAAAGCACAACTAAGTCATACAATGACCCACCTGAGATAAATATAGAGGCAGTATCCGATCTTCCTTAAGATGCAAACACAACTATCGTGGATAGTCACAATGTTGATGTAAATGTTGAATGAATGGAGATGGCCAAGGAGTAGTTATTTGGCTTCTTAGACCTGCTTCGAAACAATCCTCTTGCTACTTTGACCAAGATTGAACAATTGATTTCTTTAGTTAAAAAAATTTTGGATTACGCCAACAATCTTCATATTATGGATTATTAATTAACGTTTGGATTGCGTGATTTTGAGTTTTATTTGAAGAGGAAGAAGAGTTTCCTAAGCCCCAAAAAGAGAAGAAAAACAAGGCAACAAAATGAAAGATTGGAAATTGACTTGAATATCCTGGCAGATGAAGAAGAACCTTTTCAGTTTGAACAACTCAACAAGCGAGGTCGCCCTCATGCCAACAATGAATGCTTTTGCAGGTTTCTTGTGCACAATTTTGTTTTCAATTTGATTTTAATATCTATTCCTCTATTAGTTGTATTTTATGTATTAATGTTTTGTTGGATATGTCCATGTATGTTTGATAGGTGGTGAGGATATACTTGGAGATTTCTCTAATTTGATGGAATTGTCATTTAAGGTGACTAAATAACTCCATGCATTTACACTCAATATATTAATACATTGACTATTTTGTAAGTCATGGAAGATAGCTTTCAAGTGGTTTTTCATACTTTCATAGTTGCATATATTGGTGTGCAAACAATAATATGATATATAAATTCGAATATAAACAATGGAAATGTAACAAAATTATTAGAGGAACTGGAATGAAATTGTAACTAAACATGTCAAACACAACTTTACCAGTTGTTTATAACTAACAAAAAAAACTGGAGAGTAATATATTACAACATCAAATATAATGTGTTTTCTGTCTATGAGTTGCTGTAATGGTGAGCTAGTGTTGTAGCAATAGTGAGCCAGTATGTCAGTAGATGTGAGCCAGTGTGTCAGTAACAACGACTCGGTCTATCAATTTGAATCTGTGAATGAAGGGGGAGATTCACGAACATTTTTGAAACAATAATCACTATGTCCTGGTTCATCGGGACAAAGATACCCTCCTATCTCCATAATTACATTCCATCAGTCATATTCTTCTTTTTTTGTCAACGTATACTTCTTTTTATATACCCTTATTGGAAGCCAGATCGTTGGATACTGAAATCTAAGACCTATCCAGAGATTTCGACGTTGTCCCATAGCAATAATATACTGAGCAACCCTTGTTAAGGATGTATTTAAGTTGAGGTAGTTAAATGGATATTTATTTTGGGGTTGTTTTCCCATGCTATCCCACCTTGCTTTATATCCTCCCTGTGCCTTAGTTTCCAGTAATTGAATCTGGCGTGCACAATATGCAATGGTCATCTCTGTGTTCTTGGAGATAACCTTTGCTACTTCTGGAGAGTTGATCGATTTTTGATGTTCTTGTATCACCTCCAGAAGTTTGGGATTTTCTCGTCTAACCCACAGAAGGCTCTCGAAATTATGCAAATAAATGTTCACATCATCCAACCAACTATCCTGATTTCTCAAATATGATACAAAGGCTCTCAATTGGACATCCCTTGTAACATGGTTGGGATTCCATTTTGTATTATAAGGTACCAAAACATTATGTTGGTATAGTTCACAGAGTAAGTCTCTCTCTTGATCACAAATTTTCATAAATTCCTCCAAGAAACCATCAATGCTTTCAACCTTAAGAGGGATATTTCGGATGATAGCATTATTTTTAAATATCAGGAATTTTTCAGTCAAGTACGCATGATAATTGGTTGAAGGAGCTCTACAACTGAGTACACCATCCATTACTTGTCTGATTTCTTGCTTATCCTTATCCAACTTCGACACCCTCCTTTCCAGCTCATCCACTATTTTTTTATGTCTTCGTAAAACTTTGTTTCTATATTCTTTGCATATCTTGCCAAGGTTAGGAAGTGATTTGTTCTGCACACTGTAAGGTATTTTTTTTTTTCTAATTTAGACTAATCCTAATCACCCACAGGTTTCGAACTGGTAACCTTGTAGACGGAGTGCCTTAACAATGCACCCCATCGCCGACTACTCTACACCACATGGGCTCAAACTATAAGGTATTAGGTGTCTCAAATATGCGTATTTAGACAACTATAATTTATCCTTTGGTTCCTCATCATATTTTTTCTCACCAATGTATTTGGTCAGTTTGATCTCTGGTTCCTCATCCTATGTTAGTTTCATATTTGGTTGTTGTTCCTCTATGTCTATACCATTTATTTTGTTAGTTTGATATGTAATTCCTGTTCCTCCATATGGAAAGTTGTGATTTTTCTATGGGACTCTGCAACTTCAATGTCATAAGTCTATTTTTTTTCCAAGGGGTATATCTTATTGGACCCTTGGAGAAGGAATACCTATGTCATCAATGGGCATGGAATTTGCAACTTCAATGTCATCAGTCTGTTTTTTTCCAAGGGGTATATCTTGTTGGACCCCTGGAGAAGGAATACATATGTCATCAATGGGTATGGACTCTGCAACTTCAATGTCATTAGTTTGTTTTTTTCCAAGGGGTATATCTTGTTGGACCCTTGGAGAAGGAATACCTATGTCATCAATGGGTATGGACTCTGCAACTTGGGCCAAGAAATATGATCTATCAAAATTTTATTTTGTCTGAGCTCATATATTAGGGTTTTAAATTTGATATGTAGTTGCTTGTTTTTCATTCGAAGAATCCTATTCTTCCTTAACAATGAAATATATAGAGTAATATGTTTACAGGTACTTAATTTTTCAATGTGCTTCTTTGTCAATTCTGGTGGTTCAGTTGGTTGGTCCTCTTAATCATCCCTATACAATTTTGGTTGTGCAGTTGGTTGATCCTCCTGATCATCACCATACAATTTTGGTTGTGCCATTGGTTGGTCCAATTAGTCATCGTCATACAATTCTAGTTGTGAATTTTATTGGTCCTCCTGATCATCCCCAAACAATTTGGGTTGTGGAGTTGGTTCGTCCAACAATTTTTCCCTCCACAATTGCTGGTACTCCTCTTCTTCCGCATACAAAATTTGAATCAAGACAAGGCCATCTGAGTTGTACCATTCGGCTAGTCACGCTATGTATTCATAGTCACAATCAGGAAAGGGAAGCTTATCAACTTTTTCTTCTATGTCAGCAAGCTAAGCTATTCCTTATTCCATGCATCCTTCATCCATGAACCCTTCAATTAATACACCTTGTGGATACTCTTCCTCTTTCTCTTACTCTTGTTCTACTGCTATCTCTTCTGGGAGTTTCTCTATAACAATAGGGAGGGTTTCAGGAATTGGAGCATAACGACCTACCTTTCCCCTATTCTGCTTGGCTTTTGGCACTGCTGCAGGGTGTTTCCTATATCCTCTCAATCTTCTAGTCGTAGGTTTACTCCCCAATATTTTTACTTCATCATCATCATCTTGTCCATCTCCTTTATGTGCAAATTTAGGAGCAGAAACCCTAGAAACCCTAGAAGTTTGAACACATGGCAGCTCAGTTGTCATATGGAAAGGTTCTGTGGGAATTTCTACAGGTGGGAGGTCAATGAACCCACTTACAGGTGCGAGGTCATCGAGCAGAGTTGCAACTAGTTGCTCACGCGGTGAAGTTGCAGCTCGAGGGTCATGGGGCAAAGTTGCCTCTAAGGGGTCATGGGGTGGAGTTTCCGCTGAGAGGTCATGGGGTGGAGTTGCCGCTAACAGTTCATGGGGTAGAGTTGTAGCTGGTGGGTCATGGGGCGGAATTTCCACTAAGGGGTCATGGGGTGGAGTTACTGCTGAGAGGTATTGGGGCGAAGTTGCAGCTGGGGGGTTAAGGGGTGGAGTTTCCACTAAGAGGCCATGGGGTAAATTTGCCGCTGAGAGGTCATGGGGAAGAGTTGTAGCTTGGAGCTCATGGGGTGGATTTGGAGCTTCAACATGGAATGGCCTTCCAACTAGTTCATCCCCAGTTCTCCCTTCCCTTTGCAACGCAACAACCACCAAAAGTTTAACAAGGGATTGGTGGGAAAGGATTTCGAGCGGCCGCTTTGATTTCTGCACACCTCGAGCCATTTGGTCTAGGGTTTTTGAAATAAATAAAGGCATGTTAAGAAACTTGCCATGATGCAGGTGGTCTAACAAGTGGAGGTGCTCAAAATAAATAACCACATACCTTCCTTCACAAGTGAAAAATCTCTAGACAAGGAATGCAACATCCGACCAAGGTTGTGGTAATGACTTCCTCTCATATCCTTAGCCACTCCTGATCAATCGTTCACCTACCTCAAGGAAATTCCTCACAATATCAGGTTGGGTTTTTCTGCGCGCAAACCACTTTTCTCCCGTATGGAGTAACCCTGACACTTCCACAATTGCCTCTTCTGTCACATGCACCACTGTCCCTACTACCTATGATCTACCCTCCCTGTAATGCATGGAAAATTCTAGGGCTATGTTATTTTCATGCCCCTAAAACCTACAAATATAATATATCCAGCCAACCTATTCAAATAATTTTTTAACGGGGTGAAATGCACCTAACAATTCTTCGACACTTTCATGGAATACTCTTGCACCTCCCATCTCTATCCAGAGTTCAAAGTGGCTGTGGTTTTGTTAGCTATTTGCAAGAGTTCGAATGTGGGACAATGACACAATGGAATATTTTGGGTAATGGGTACAGTAATAAATTAATAATGAGGATGGGTTATTTATGGTTGTCCTCGTATGTAGACATGTATTTCCACAACACAACCATCTAGCATTACTGATTTTCAGTGCATACCCACATTAATTAATTTTAAAATACTCTTATCATTTCTTCTTAGCGTGGTTTTATTATTTTTAAAATTTGGTGGTTTATCGCATGGTTTGGAAGTGCTTTGGTGGTTTGGTATGAGGGGGTACGATAAAGCATGGAGGTGTCACATGGTAGGGGAGAAGGTGGAGAAAACCACTTATTTCGCACCCCCCCCCCCCCCCCACCTTCATTTTAAACTTCGAAATGTCGAGAGTGTGAAAATGATCATAAGATGTTTGATCTTCTCGATGGTGATCGAATGGCTGGTGAAGTAGCAAATTTTTCAAAAGGAGGTGGGGTAAGGAAATTGATATGGGGAGGGTTAAATGAAATTCATCTCAACCACATGATGAATATCATTGATTTTTCATTTCCAATTAATCTTTTGATAATTATATGAAACCCCACCACCCAACCCAACACTCTTAAGAATTTTTTTTAAAGTTTAATTATAAAGTTCTAAATACTATTAAAAATAAAATAATAAAACTTTTTTATATAACCTTAAATGAAAAATTGTGTTTAGCGTACCCACAAGGCAAGACTCAGAATAAAACCATTTATAAATATGGACACATTGTAACACCCTTAGAACAAAGCAAATTATAAAGATAGGCAGATTGTAAAAGAATGAAACAATGCCCTTCCCCATTTCCAATCAAGCCACTCAACAAGATGCTTGGAAAGTCAAACTTTTGCTCAGGGTGGCTATTTTTCATTTTGATCAAAATTTTTTCTTAGTATATGGGATGAACTCCCTTGAGATCTATCCCAAGAGGGAAATTTCTATGCATTCCTTTACTCTCTAGATATCTTCAGTAGCATGTTAAATAACTAATGTAAGGAGCAAGATTCATTCTATGTGGTGTTGTTGAGGCCTTGGAATTCTGCTACCAAAACATGGGGGAAAGCCACCCAGTCTAAATCTTAAAGAAACTCCTTTTCTATTTAGTATAGTGCCCTTGACTGGGGATAATGGGACCAGTTTCCTAATAAGGATTTTTTTGAGGGTGTTATTATATGGCATGCAAATGGAAATGACTTTAATCTATTATATGCATCTATCTAAACTATTTATTCTATTATATACCTGGGATGTTTCTTCCTCTATCCGATCTAAAAAGATATCCTTCAATTGTTAGTAATATAGATCATTTAACAATTGAAAGAGATGAAAATTATGTAAAATGATTCTTCTAACAAAGTAGTTTGACTAGAAGAATTACGAAAATATATCGAATTCATATATGTGATTATACACTCAATAAGAAACTACAGAAAAATATCAGAATAGAAGTGCATGTAACATTCGTCTATAATATTGTTTCAAATATATAATGAAATCAAAGATGACTGTCAATATATAAAGCAAAACTTAATACAAGTGAATAAAAGCGCCATATGTATGAAGTCATACTCATGTAAACTGATAGTAATTGATATTATCCTTATCACTTTCAAGAAGTTTAAAGAGTACAATAGTACAACATCAGTTAAACAACTTTAGTTGTCAAAAGATGATAGTTGTGTTCCATGAATTCATCAAAGCACTTACAAACTTACAATACTGCATTCTTTGCAAATGTTTTTGACAAATTTCTAGACCCTTCTCTAAATGCATGAGAGGGGTTTAAATACTACACTAAATATGTTCTAAAAATAGATTATTACAAAAATATAGAGGAAGTTTCAAAAATCCATCCTCGTAGGACTAACATAAACTATAATCTAGGAAAATAAAATAAAAATTTTTATTTATGAATTCTTCCCTTTCTTCTAGAGTTGGTCATGAATTTGACAAATATCCATCATAGGCTTTAGCTAAGCTGGCTGTGAAATCCTTGATCTAACCTGTCCCTTGAATACTGCATTTGAAAGTATGGGGTGTGATCTTTTTGTTGAATCTGTTAAGGATTGAAGAGTCTGATACGGATGATAAGGCTTGATCAGAAAATTCCAATAATTTTCTTGATCAAACTTATTTACCTTCTTAATTACTTCATCCTGTGTGTCTTCTTTCTAGTTCCACTATGCTTCTATCTATTTTTCTTCCGAAAACACTTCACATGTGTTCTCTTTGAGAAGTTCTTCTTTTACCAGTTATTCACATACAGATTGAATAATTTCATTTGATAACTTACATGTTTTCGTTGCTGCTTTCTCTGCCTGCTTGATTTGTGCTTCCCAATCTCTACATATAATCTCCTTATGAAACTTATCTACCTGAGGTAGATCTAATTCCGTTCCTGACTCTGATACCTGCCACTGAATGTGTTCATCGATCTTCTTTTCATGTATTTCACATTCAATATTTTGGATAGCTATATGTTGGATCAATATTTTATTCGAATCACAATAAGAGTCAATGGTAGAAGCTTGATGAAAAATTACTTCCTGTTCTTTCTTTAACTTAGCATTTATATCCAGTGCTTCTTTAATAAAATTCTCCAATTACAGTTGGCTCTGTATTTTGATCATTGTTGTTTCCAGTTGTGCTTGTTTCCCATTGATCTCTGTTTGATTCTTTACTTTGAGGCTTTTGAAATCCTTTTTAAATTGGGCCATATTTTCTTTGATTTTCTCATTATAGTTGGATTTTTATTCATTTAATAGTCTCTCTAGTTCTAGTACTCTGGCTTCCTTCTACTTCAACAACACTCTAACTTCAATAGCTTTATCAATAGTGGAAGTAGCATATGTTCCTATGTACTCTGATAATTTAGTTAGATGTTTTGTAGGGTCATCTAAGAAATATTTCCACAATACATCAATTGATTCATCTGTGAGATTTGAGATTGTTTCATCATTTCTTCTTCTTTTGTTCCTCTTAACTACAACCTTATAGCTAGGACTGTAGAAAATGTCTAGTGAAGGAATTTCTTCAAATTGTAAAACTATATTTTCTGTAGGGTAGGCCGGTATGATCTCTCGATCATGAGTTTCTCGAACTTGTTGTAGTGGATTAAAAGTTCCCACTATCTTCTGGGAAAATTCAGGTGTCTGAATGCCAGATATTTGATCAGTGTTGGGATTAGCCTTAGGAGTTTTTATTGCTTCAGAAAAATCCTCCCATTCACTACTAAAATTCTTCGTTTGTGATTTTTCATACTGATCTAATGTGTTATGACTGTGTTGAACTTCTTGAGATGTTGACTCTGTTCCATTACTTTCTTTTCGCTCATGCATATCTATCTCTTGGATTACCTAACCAATTATCTTTTCTGGGATAACCTTTTTGGATTCAGTTTCATTTTCACAATGATCAAAATTGTGAGATTGATGCTGTGATTGACCTGATCCATCCTCAAACATGTCTTTAGCTTCATTGTCCAAGTTGATACTTGGAGTAGGTCTATAGATATAATCAATAGTTAAGAAATTTAGAGGAACTTTTTGAAATCTCTTATTTCTATATTCTTGGAAAGCTTCCAAATCATCTTGACTCAATTGGCTAGATGGAAACTTGGTTATATCTGAAAAATTATCTATTCTTTGAAAGAGATCATCAAATCCATCAGCTTCCTTTACAAAAGGCTTCATTTTTAGCTCTGTAGTGTAATTTTTAATTACATCATTTGGATCGTATAACCTATTTGGAATTTCTGCCAATTTCAATAGATTAATCTTGGAAACCTCCTTGTAGGTATGGCCAATATCATATAGCGCAAAAGTGCCACACTGTACAGGGAAGTTGGGCCAAATTTCCTTCTTAGAATCTTTGAGTTGTTTAGTGATACCATTAACAAGCTGGTAAGCTATCTCTCGTGAAAGAAAATTATCAAGAACATAATAAGGTAAGACATGGGGAGAAGAATAAATCTCGAATACACTGACATATGTAAAATTCTCCTTTGCAAATCACCTAGCCACAGAAATAATATCTTTGATGGCCTCTTCAGAAACCCTAGGGGCCTTTTTATTGATTATCATTTGGTGCGTAGACAATATGACTCCATAACAAATTTTATAGAAATGCAGGTGGAAGTCTGAATCCCAGAGGTCTCTGTGGTAAATTTGGATTGGGGTAGGGTCTTGGGTATTCCATTTCCATCCCATGGTAGGAAAACTAGAATTGAAACATATGGCATCCATGACATAGGCAGACATATAAAAGGGAGGTGTCTCTCTAGATGAAGCACTCCTCTTATTACTATATTCAATAATGTGTTTGGATAAATTATTAGATAGGATGCGTGCCCAATTCAGAATTCATGAATTGATGATTGCGTCAATCAATGGAACCCATTCTATTTAAAACCTAGTGGTATTAGGTTTAGCAAGCAATCTACACAACATACCGACAACATAACAATAAGGGGAATGAATTTGTGCAATTGGGTATGTACCGAGTTTATCTCACTTCAAATTTCCCTGGTCTTCCTTCCATTATTTCATGAATTTCATGAGATTTGTATGCTCTACTTAAAGCTTTGCAAAAGAGCTTTGTCATAGTTCTACTGCGGGGAGGGTAGATGATACATTGCTTTTAAGTCTTCTGCCCTGAAAGAACCTAAGTCTTCTCCCTTTGAATCTTTGAATTTCCTGTCAGCTATACTTAAGTGGTTAATTACTCACTTAACCATGTCTGTGTAAGGGAGAATTTTTGGTTTTGCTGCTACCTTTTGGATGAATGAACATGCAACATCAAAGTAGGTCACGTCTGAAGTAGATGTTGTGCCTGTTGTAGATATTTTGGTTATTACTCTTGTTTTTTCATCTTCAAAAATTGTATACATTGTTTCCCATGAGAAACTTCCACAATCCTTTTTGAAGGTAGTATTTGAGAGTAAGGGAGACATATCTAAGTCTTCATTAGGCATTCCTTGAGAAATCTCTTTGCCCTTCTTGCTCATTTCAATCTTCCTTGATTCATTAAATGGTTTCCTGATTTCATGTAAACAGGGAGAGCATTAAAAGTATAGAGAATAGAGATTCAAATCCATTGTTTATGTTAGAAAATTATATATTACAGAGCAATGCAACACATAAAATATGCGGAAAACAGAAGCACACAAAACACATAAAACTAGAGAGACACAGATATAGGTGGTTCACCTAATTTGGGCTATGTCCACCCCGAACAGTCGGTCCTTCCTTTCTATTATCCAAAAAAATGAAGAGACACAACCTACAACATATCCTTTGTAACATCCTCTGTTCTCTCTTACAGTCTCCCTATCTATTTCTCGCGCTGAGAATACACATACAATACACAGCTGTAATACAATACCCTCAGACAAGCAAGGGGTTGCCTTCTAGGGAAAAAACCCTAAACTAAACATAACTTATACCATCAAATCATCTTCCTAATGAATGACCCAAATGGACTAGAAATTACTATACTTTTACAAGGAAATTTTACATCTTTTTTTAGCTTCGGGGGCGTTGCCCCGAAACCCCCCCTGGACCTCCTAGGCAGCCGCCCCCCTGGATCCCAGAGGAAACATTTAATTATGGGCAGCGTTGCTGCCAAAGTAAGGTACACGGGTCCAACACTGTGATACAAAATAAACAAGATAATCAGGCTCCACACCCAACAGTTTATATCAAACATGCATGAATTTCAAAATCAGATCTCTTACACCATGACATGAAATATATATCAATAAACTTAAAGCTGTTAGATCTCGAATTTCGTTTTGATACGACATAAGATATTTCGCGTGCTCCAGAAATTAAATGTTGTGAATTCACATGTCGCCATATATAATTTTTACTGCTTGTAATGTTTACTTATAAATGTTGCGAAATGAGATGTGCACAAATAGCACATCGCAACTTTTATGTAATAATAGTTTTGATTTACGACGAAGTTAAGCGAAATGTGAAATGTGCATTCAAAAAGCCATACGACTGCACTTAAAGGACTTTAAATATTTAAGTTTGATGCTTTGTTGGCTTGTCAGGTCCGTGCAATCTCACTTATGTATAATTACTTTATGAGTTGATTGTTAAATAAGGTGTGATGTGATAAAGAGTTTATAATGATAATTGAGGTTATTCAAGAATTTTAAAACATATCTTTGAAATAGGAGATTGAAGTTGCTTTAATTTAATAAAATTAAAATTAAAATATATAAATATGTATCAATATGCTTGGTAAGATGTGAAAATAAAGAGTCAATGCTGTAACAATACATTCCATTATTAAATTGTTGACCTATCTACTAACACCACATGTGCATTTTTTCATAATCAAAAGATTTTCTTTTTATTAAAACTTTAGGCAAAGTTTATATGAAATTATCAGGACAACAAACCTTGAATCTTGAGATCAATAGTCTCTTTCATATAAAAATCTTACGATGGGGATGAATGTTCCCCTTTAAAAGTCCATGTGAAGCTAAATTTTCAATTCATTCAAATCTTAAAATCATATATAACTTAATGCTTTTCAAAGCATATCCCCTGGAATTATTCACTTGCATTGGTACCTGGATGGGTTCTGTTCTCAGTACATAACAATGTTAAAGAGTTAGGTTGTCAAGATAACTTCATTGATTTGCAAGTTCTTCATATTGTTTTCTCAGTTTGCAGGCTAAGCTATTGTTGTTATCATGGATGTCAAAACATGCTTCGGGTTTAAAAAACCTAGCCTTGTGGCTATAGATGTTAATGATGGAGAAATTCACAACAATTGGATTGCTTGTTTGGATATTTATACATTTCTTCCCCTTAAATGAGGCTAGATCTATGGATTACAAAAGTTCAAGATGTCACATTTGCATTTTGCATTTAACCATGTATGTATAAAGGAAAAATAATGATTGATATATAACCTATCTTGGTCGGCTTGTAACCAAGGGGATCTCACATAATTTGTCAATGAAGAGACTTCTTTAAGAATTAGAGCTCATTATACTCAAATTAGAGGCTTGTATAAATTATGGGACCATGTGCTGCTCATGGAAAATCACTGAATGAATGTTCATAGAAGTTGGAATTTTGAAGGTGTATTGAAGGCATTATAATGAATAAATAGTCTTGTTTTGTAGCATATTTTGGAATTCTCATTTTGTTGATAAAACTATTAAATACATGACAATGCTTCTGTACATGTGGCAGTGCAATTGAATGAGATTGGAATCTAACTTTCAGAATAAAAGGCATAATAAAAGCATCCATCACACAATCTAATGACATAACTAAACTGTAATGAAAATGTAATTCCATTAATAGTATTACTGAAATATCCATTTTCTACATACATGTGTTGAGATATAACACCAAAAAATAGAGTGAGGCCATCTATAAAAAACATCTCATACAAACATGATGGACATTAGGTTGTTCCAATCTATCTCAAAAAATATGAACACAATAATATGACTCCCCCCATGATAACCCGAATCCAAATCATAACAACAATCCATTCATTAATAGGCCATCTATATCGATGCCTATCAATAATAATTGGTGGAGCACATGCTGGCTCCACAAATCTACCACATCCACGTCCATTGGATGTTGCTTCAATGAGTATTGAATCACACACCTTTTGGACATCAGATTTGTACATAATCTCAGAACGGTGGAACTATATAGCAATGGATCTTACCTGCTGGTGAAGGGGTTTCAGGTTATGTCTTCTGACTTGGTAGGTACCATTCATCTGGTTGGTGATTAATTCGGAGTTTGTGTAAGTGAAAATGTCACTTGGACCATAACTTCGAGCAGATGTGAGGCCCTCGATCAAAGCATGATAGTATGCTTCATTGTTTTTTGTAATCCTATGTAATTCTCTACTATTTTGGTAAACTTGGCTCAAGGATTCATTATGAAGCACAAACCTTGTCCGTGCATTCCCTGGATTTGGGTGGCACCATATCTCGATTGTCAAGACCAATTTTGCAACCATATGCAAAACAAGAAAATAATTTAATTAAATATTGATACAATGTTAAAATGAAGTAGCAACAACTCTCTATTACCGCTAATACAATAGCGAGTTGCCACTCTCTCTACGAAATAAATAAAAAATGAATTTTTCAACTTTTTTAATATAAATAAAAATTTAATTAATTGCATTTGTGGCAACATACTGTTACAGTGGCGACAACTCACTGTTGCCACGATGGTAACAATGAGTTGCTACCACTGCTCAAAATTAAAATTTAAAGTGGCGGAAACTCATTGTTGTCGCTACTCCAACAACGAGTTTCTGCTCTCTCTATGAAATAAATAAAAAAATGAAGTTTGCAATTTTGTTAATATAAATAAAAATTTAATTTACAACAGTTGCGGAAATACACAGTTATAATGACGGAAACTTGTTTTTGCTGCTACCGCAACAATGAATTGCTGCTCTCTCTATGAAATAAATAAAAAATTAAGTTTGATTTTTTGTTAATATAAATAAAAAATTAATTTACAGCAGTTGCAGAAATATACTTTATAGTGGCTGAAGCTCGGTGTTCCAGTAGCGACAAGTTGTTGTTGCAGCTATTGCAACAGCGAGTTGTCGCCACTGCTTAAAACTAAAATTTACAGTGGTGGAAACTCACTGTTGCAGTAGCGGAAATAGCGAGTTTCCGCCACTGCAATTTTTTAATTTTCATTATATAAAAAGGAGGAAAAACACAATAAATGGGAATTTTACTTACCTTTCCTATTTCTACTACTACTTCTCATTTTCCAAGAGTGGTTAGCTTACTCCCTGGTTAAATTGGTCCCTAAAATTGGAAGCACAAACAAGAAAAGGAAGCTCACTAAAAACTAGAAATAAAAAATGGACTGGGAATAAAAAATAGTGTAGTACTCAGCATCAAAACTATAAATAAAAACTAGAAATCAAAGAGGTGGGAAGGGAGTACCTACATTGTACCCTGTGTACCCTATCCGAATCTCCTTATTCAACCCTCTGCATGCAGTTCTATGGCCAATATATAGAGGAAGATGTCCAAAATCATTCCAATAGCTATGGAAAAAATACATAATTTTCGAATAGTTGTAAGGTCCTCCTGGAAATGGCCAATAAGTTATGTCGAATGAACAAGATGGAAAAATATACCAAATAATGTATGAACAAAAATAGAAATGAAAATAACCTCAATTTCTCGACTCTGCTTCTTTGCTAGTCCTCACTGTCCCTATGACTTCCTCAATTTCTCAGCTCTACTGCTCTGCTAGTACTCACTATCCCTGCGACTTTCTCAATTTCTTAGCTCTGTTGGTCCTCACTATCCCTGCAACTTACTCGACTTATCCCTTAAAATATCCTTTACAAATATAGTTGAGTCTTAAAGACATAAAGGGGTGGACTTACACTATGGAATGCAGGAACTGCTCTTGACAGAATGACTCAATGGAATGAGGAAGGTGCGGGTGTATGGAATGAATAAGGGAGAAGAAATGCACACAAAAATTTGAAATGGAATTTGGGTAGCAACTCCAGAGCTCTGGTAGGTAGCAGTCATTAATACCACACCAATCCTTTGGTTCAAATTTGAAATACTGTCACTTCGGCCCTGAATCGGCTGCGCAAGCTAGCTGGCTCGTGTGGGCATAGGCGAGGCTAGATACAAATGGGGATGGAGCGCCTATTATAGGGATAACTCACTTCCCATGTTAACAGACGTTAACGTCCATTTTCCATGGTCTGGATATTTGAGCCAGTAGTGGGGGGCACAAATCCTTAAGGCCATTCCATCGAATGGTTAGCCCACTCCTTTTTGAAATGGTCGTTTATGATCCATATTAGGTCTTCTCTCCAACTGGGGGATCCCGGTGATCTCGAGGTTGACATCCTCAGACTCGATATTGTCGTGATATGAATGGATCCACATAAATACTTTCACCACTGGACTACTCGGGATGGAGGACTATCTGGCCTCATTAGATGCTGACATCTTAGCAGAAGAAAAATTTTTATGGGTCACCCTGGACATGAAAAGAAATTGGGGTGACCGGTCTTGTGGCTCGCAGGACGACACCTCATCCAACATACAACAAACAGATAGGGGCTTGCATGGGAATATTAACTTGTATATGCAACTGAATAGCACATGGGATTCTCAACAGATGACACCACGGGCCTTGTGACCACATGGTGTTGATGCATTGTCATCTAATGCAGAACAATGTCACCATGTGGTGTCATTACACTCACCTTGACATCAAAGACACTAGTTCTTCCACGTTAAGAGTGACGTTGAACCAAAAATCCTCTCATTTGGACACGACGTGATTTGGGATTGAGTTCAAATTTTTTGGACACAAAATTATTTTGGATTGAGTTCAAAGTTTGTAGCATAGGGCATTAGTGGGTTGATGTTATTTTGTGAGAGACCAAAATCTGGATATGGGGGCATGGGTCCTTGCTCAATGGACGCCATTACTTTGATATACCCCAAAAGTGAGCTTCCTGATGAACCACTAGTTTGCTTTCCATTTCTTACACCACGAAGATGCCTAAAAAGTATTGTGGAGGTCGTGGGTTGGAGGTAGAGTTTTTCTTATGCTGCATAAATGGTATGTGGGATTCAATCCCCTCTCGAACACTTGGAAGAATCTATTGACCTGGATTAAATTTTCTAGTCTTTCACTTGAGTTATGGACAAGAAAGGCATTGGAGAACATTGGGAATTCCTTAGGCTATCTTGTATACATGGATCTACCGACTTTAGGTGCTTGGAATAAGAGACTAGCCTGGATTCTGGTAGAGGTTGATTACACCGGCGAACTAATGGAAAATGTCATCCTACAGTGGACGACCCTTCATTTTTTTACAATGGATCGACTATTGGAACATTCTTTCCATATGATTACTTTGTTATCATACTATGCACCTATTGGATCATTTTCCATGACACCTAAATATTTATGGTACATCACTACTGGTTGATCACTCAAGGACTATGGAACATGACACTTCTTGGTGGCATACCAAGTCTAATACAGGTGATTATAATGAAAATTTATCTTTGAATGAACATTGGGGTACCTCAAAACATAGGGAACCCCTCTATGAAAACCTCCTTTATTTATTTGATGATAATCACCTGATCGATGTATATCCTTTACCCCTTTTTCCCACTTGGTATAATAGGAGAATTCGGGTTCATTATGTGGAGAAGATGTTGGATCAATTCATGCTTCATCATGGGTTATTTCAAATCCTTGAAATATTTCAGTTGATGGTGGCGAAATATTATAGATTTGACCATTATCCTATTATATTTCAATGGCAACATGAAGCATAAATAAGGGGAATCTCATTCAAAATTAATAGGACCTAGTTGGAGGATGAAGGTTTCAAAAAAATAGTCACTGAGGTACGGAGATCTTTTCAATGAAGATATGGAGTGACTACCATGGAACATATCACTGGTTGTCTGGAAAATATAAAGAGCAAAGTCTGAACTTGGTAATGGGATAAGAATACCAAACTCTTTGTTGAATTAAATCACATGACAAGAGAAATCAAGGAACTAATTTGTTGCCTTTTGGGGGATTTCCCCTCTTGGCAATCATTAGATATGCTAAAATCTCTTGAACAAAGGAGGATACATATTTTGTTTATTCAAGAAAAAACATGGAGACTTAAGAGTCAGACTACCTGGATTCATGATGGTTACTACAACACAAAATTTTTCCATAAATTTGCTAGCCCTCGAAGTAATACAAATGTGATCTCGTGCATTATGGTAGCAGATGGAAACTATACATTCTCAGGTAAGGATATTCAAAGAGAAGCGGTAAATTTATTTGGGAAATTATTCAAGGTTTGTGGTGAAATTAATCTAGAGGATAAGTTGTGTGAAATTGAAGAATATCCACAAATGTTTGATTAGGAGGCTAATGATATCCTTCACCACCTTGTCACACTGGAGGAGGTTCACACAGTGTTAAACTAGCTTCATAAAGACAAATGGACATGTCCAGATGGTTGGACGATTGAGTTATTTCTTCACTTGTTTCAGATCATGGGAGAGGACCTTTGTGCCATGATCAATGAATCCAGGACACAAGGTTATATTTCTGGGGCATTTAAATCAACCTTCATTGCATTGATACCGAAGGTGGGTGCACTAGAACCTTTTACAGATTTCAGACCTATTTCCTTATTTAACATTATGTACAAGTAAATCACCAAAATAATTGTAGAATGGATTAAGGGCCCTCTCTCTGCTTATATCTCATTAGAACAATTTGGATTTTTAAAGGGAAGATTGATCCATGATGTTGTTGCTATAGTGCAAGAGTGCATACATTCTACACATTCTAAGAAGTTGAAGGAGATGGTGATGAAAATAGATTTGAAAAGAGAATATGACTATGTGGATTGGAGGCTACCTTGCTACATCCTTGTTAAGATCAGAGTACACCACAAAAGCATGGAAGCAACAATGGCATGTATTATTGACATTTTGCTAGCTATCCTCATAAATGGTTTCCCCACAAATTTCTTTCGTGCACATTGGGGAATATGTCAAGGATGCTCTTTATTGTTCCTACTCTTCATTATTTTCATGGATGCCTTTAGTAGAAAGATCACATATGCTCACAAGCTGGATCTATTTCACGGTATGCGTTTTGCTCCACTAGTATGCATAAGACATTTGTCTTTATAGATGACATTATTACATTTGGGGATATCGATCAAGAAGAATGGGAGGCATTACATTATATTTTTAGGAGATATGATGAGATTTCGGTTCTTCTCCTTAATGGACATAAATAATGTCTATATAATTCTAATGGTGATCTGTATGATATAAATTTCATTGGTGATCTATTTGGTGTGAAAATATGCAAACTACGAGATGGTTTTGCATATTTTGGTTACAGGTTAAAACTGACCTCATACAAATGCTCTGATTGGGATTGGTTTCTCTCCATTATTGATAAAAAACTACAATCTTGGACCTATAAGTTCTTTTCTCTTGGAGGAAGATATACCTTGGTCACTTCAGTACTACAACAACTGGTGAATTATTGGATGCACCTCCTCGCCATTCCAGCTCATAAATGCTCAAAAATGTGATCTTGAATGGCACTCTTTATATTGTCTAGCTTGGGAATAGGACACAAACTTTATATGGTGGCATGTGATTCACTTGCTAGACCGAAGCTATACAAGGGATGGGGTATCCTAGATGTCCGTATATTTTGTTTCTCATTACTTATTAAATTTGTGTGGAGGGGGTTATTTGGAGATCGGTTATGGGGTTAGATTATCTCTGTCAAATATCTCAAAGACCTACATATTTCTCACTAGCTCATGCGATTAAAAATTAGATACAGGAAGTGCTCTCATATTTGGATGAGTTTTCAAAATGTTAGGTCATGTCTCCTAAAAAGGGCCAAGAGAACTGATGCAGGAACATCATGGTTCTGAAAATTTGTACATTTAGTAGAATCTAGGGGGGTCTTGTGTTTTTCAAAAGAGTTAGTTTTCCTAAGTATTTTAATTAATATAATTTTCAATATTTTGAGTGATTTAGGTGAGAGATTTAGAATAGGATTTAACTAAATATTGAGAGGCATATTTGTAAATGTTCTTGAATGTAGGAGTGTTGCGGTCTTGTGATTTGGTAGATTGGAATACCAAATGACAAGGCAACATTAGAACCACTTTGGAATCCTAGGATCTAGCCCTCTTGGATTCAGAGAGGGATCTCTTTGTATGTGTGTTAAAATGATATGCTTTAAGGGTTATGATATGATATTAGGCTAGTTATGAAGCACAAGGGATTTTTTTGTTTTTTGGTTGGGGATCATTAAATGAGAAGGTCATGTGAAGTGTGAAGGAGGGAATAAATTGAAGGATATTTCAACATGGGAAGATAGGTCAAGAAACAATGCTAAACCAATGGGCTATGGAGTCATAAAAGGTCTTACTTGCACAACAACTATTCAAGGGTTACCATAGGGAAAGTCAGCTATATCAGAAGATCTTTTAAGTTGAGTTTGTGGTATGGAACATTAAGAAGTGTGGTGAAAGAAGAAAACATATAAGAAAACAAAGGGCAGCCTAAGATCAAGTAAGGACTTTTAACCTATCCTGATTTCGACATACTCTCAAAGGTAGAAAAAATTTATGATAAACACAAACAGTAGCCTAAGATCAAGTAAGGACTTTTAACCTATCATTATTTCGACATACTCTTAAGGCAAATCTTCAAAATAGTTGTTTAAGACTAAACAAGGGACAGGGCTAACCATGAACTTCCTTGATTAGGACTCTAATTAGCATGCAGTGAAAATATCATTCAAGAAAAACATCTCAAGTTCTACTCAGCAAGACATGGGATCACCAACATTCCTTTACTGGTTATACTCTATTGATTCATTCTCAAACACGCATTTATAAGAAAACATAAAGATAAAGCTTATCAGTCAGAATTAGGGTAATTTCAGAAGTAAATCCTAATCTATATTTTCTGTTCTTTATCAGAGAATATGAACACAATGGAAACATAAGGAGAATAACAATTACAGTAAGAATAACATCACCAATGATTTAGATCAACATCCATTGAATCTTCTTGTCTATTTTATGTCTAATACCAGTTACATACTTTGAGTCAAATAGATTTTATAGTCTGATACTTCTCTTCCCAACCTACTATATTACAACTACTCAGCAACTCTTACTCAATAACAGTTCAATAATTAACAATTTTCCAACCCTTTACAATGAATCTTCAGTGAGTACTTATAGGTGAGAGAGGAAGAGTGCTGAAGGAAAGATCATAAATATCAGTTAAGACGGAGGGGGAGAGGTATTCGAATGCCCACTCTGCTTAATGACATTGCATTAACTGATTGTCCCCTTTTTGTATTTTTTCTTGTCTTTGAGGGATATCTGGTAGGTTGGTAATAACTCCGAAGTGTGCTCTTTGAAGATAACTATGGCCAAAGTACTCTGTTTGACCTCTGAGACAAGTAACTATCATATTTTGGTTCTGAGGCCTCCCATGACTGTGCAATATCTGTTCTGATAACTTTAAAGAGGTTCTGTCATTAGAATGGTTGCCATGATGTCTTTGAAAGGTAAACAAGACTACAGGTGTCCTTTCTGGTCTTCGGAGGAGTAAATAGCCTTGATGGTCTGGCAATTGAGGTGGTCTTTTGTTGATTTGTCATGCTTTGTGGCTTTAAACACTAATATTAACTTTAATTGTGCTTTAAAGCTTTAGTAGTCCTTCTTGGATCATTGTTGGTCTTCATACTGTGTCTTTATCTTTAAACTGTTGGTTAAGGGTTTAATATTCAGGCTTTATTCCTTAACCATTATCTTTCACTGATCTCCTTTGTTTTTCTTTTGTGCATAGGTCACTTTGGCACACTAGGGGGCTTGATCGTGTGACCAATGCTCATTAATCATTGGTTAAAGCATGGGATTAACCCTTCTAGTCCGTTTTCGGCCCTTTTTTGGGCCACGAGGATCATTATCCTTGGCCTTGAACCACTGTAATTGGCTGTGGGAAGACTTTATATCCTTTCTGCCATGAAAACCTACGACACACACAAACTGCTAACATAAAACGTGTGATTCTTGGGTTAAACTGCTTCAGAGGGCTCGGGAGAGGCGGAAGAGCATTTGCAGAGAAAGGAAGAATGCAACGAATGTTAGAAAATTAAATATTGCAAAGCAATGCAACACATAAAACGTGCGGAAAATACAAGCACACAAAACACATAAAACTAGAGAGACACAAATATACGTGGTTCACCCAGTTTGGGCTACGTCCACCCCGAACAGCCAGTCCTTCCTTTCTATTATCGAGCAAAAATTAAGAGACAAAACCTACAAAAGATCCACTGTAATATCCTTTGTTCTCTCTCACAGTCTCCCTCTCTGTTTCTCACTCCGAGAATACACATACAATGCACAGCCGCAATACAATTCCCTCATAAGAATGAGGGGTTGCCTTCTAGGGAAAAAAACCCTAATCTAAACATAACTTCTACCGTCAGATCATTTTCCTAATGAACGACCCAGATTAACTACACATTACTATAATTTTACAAGGAAATTTTACATATGTTTTTAGCTTCAGGGGCACTGCCCCCGAAACCCCCACCAGGGGGGGGCTCCGAAAAGTGCTACCACCCCCCCTAGACCCCCCACGGCAACGATTAATTACGGGCGGCGTTGCCGCCCCTTTTAAGGTACAGGGGTCCAATGTTGTGATACAAAGTAAACAAGATACTCAGGCTCCACACCCAACAATCTCCCACTTGGAGACTGATTGTAGCAACTCCACCGCTGCTTCATTTGCTGGACAATGACTCCTCCTTAGACCTGGTTGTTTCTCATCTTCATCGTCATCCTTAAAGAACAATTGAGACTAAGCATGTTCTCATTTTCTCCCTGGTTACAACTTTTGTTAGCATATCTGCAAGATTCTGGCTAGTGTGTATCTTTTCCAGCTTCAACTCTCCATCTTCTAATACTGACCGTATGAAATGGTACTTGAGATGTATGTGTTTAGTCCTAAAATGAAATGTTGAGTTCTTTGCAAGATGAATAGCACTTTGGCTATCACTGTATAGTGTGCCCATATCATGCTTCTTACCCAATTCATCCATAAAACTTTATAACCAAATCATTTCTTTACTAGTCTCTGTAGCAGCAACATACTCTGCTTCTGTTGTTGAAAGTGCAACAACACTTTGGATTTTTGAAACCCAACTGACAACTATTCCACATACAGTAAATACATATCCTGTAGTGCTCCTCCTGTTATTTTTGTCCCTGCCATATCTGCATCAACATATCCCTGTAGAGCAATGTTTGAACCACCAAAGCATAATGCTTGATTTGTGGTACCTCTCAAATATCTGAGAATCCATTTTACTGCCATCCAATGTTCTTTTCTTGGATTATTCATGTACCTGCTTACAACTCCCACTGCATGTGCAATATCAGGCCTTGTGCAAACCATTGCATACATTAAGCTTCCAACTGCAAATGCATATGGAACTTTAGACATATAATCCATGTCTTCTTGGGTCTTTGGGCACATCTCCTTACTAAGTTTGAAATGGCTAGCAAAAGGTGTACTAACTGGTTTTTCATTGTGCATATTAAATCTTTTCAACACCTTTTCTATGTACTCATTCTGAAACAGTGTTAATTTACGATTTTTCCTATCTCTAGTTATCCTCATACCAAGGATTTGTTTTGCAGCTCCCAAATCCTTCATTGCAAATGATTTTTCCAATTTTCTTTTGAGCACATTTATTTCCTGCATGTTAGATCCTGCAACAAGCATGTCATCTACATACAATAACAATATAATATAGCTACCATCATTTTTCCTTTTTAGATAAACACAATGATCAGAGTGACATCTAGTATAACCTTGTTCGGACATAAACTTGTCAAATTTTAGATATCACTGCCTTGGAGCCTATTTTAAGCCATACAAGCTCTTCTTTAACCTGCACACCAATTTTTCTTTCCCTTTTACCTCATATCCTTCTGGTTGCTGCATGTATATCTCTTCCTCCAAATCTCCATGGAGAAATGTTGTCTTTACATCTAACTGTTCAAGATGTAAATCTTCCGCTGCTACAAGACTTAAAATAGTTTTGATTGAATTCATCTTAACAATAAGAGAAAATATTTCATCAAAATCGATACCTTTCTTCTGTGCAAAACACTTCACCACAAGTCTAGCTTTGTACCTTTTTTTTCCTCCATCTTCTTCCTTCAGCCTGTAAACCCATTTATTCTGCAATGCAGTTTTACCTGCAGGCAACCCGACTAAGTCCCAAGTCTAGTTATGCATTAAGGAGTCCATCTCTTCTTCCATGGCTAGCTCCCACTTCTTCCTGCTTTCAACCTGCATTGCTTCTTCATAACATTCAGGTTTACCAGAATCAGTCAACAATAAATAATCTAATGAAGGAGAGTATCGTTCAGGGGGTCTACTTATCCTGGTAGATCTTCTAACACCACTTTCAGGTGTTTGAGGTGCCTGTTGCTGTTGTGGTGGTTGCTGCTGCTGTGGTTGTTGATTATTATTATTTTCAGGCACCTTTACTTTTTCGGTTATCTCATCAAGAACCGTGTATTCCTTGATTTATTTTTCTTGTTTCTTTTCCTGCAGCTAATTCTTATACAAGACCTTTTCATTGAATATTACGTCTCTGCTCCTAATGATTTTGTGATTTTCATAATCATATAAGTGATAACCAAAATCATTAGCACCATATCCAATAAAGGTACATTTCTTTGATTTTGCCTCAAGCTTTGTTATGTTTTCTTTATTAATATGGACAAAGGCCTCACAACCAAAAGGCTTTAAAAAAGAGTAGTTTACCTTTTTACCTGTCCATGCTTCCTCTAAAATACCACCATCCAAGGAACTTGAAGGCCCTCTGTTTATTAGATAAACAATAGTATCTACAGCATCTGCCCAAAATTGTAAAGGCAATCCTGCATGCAATCTCATGCACCTTGTACACTCCATGATTGTTCTGTTCATCCTTTCTGACACACCATTTTCTTGTGGTGTTCTTGGAACTGTCTTCTCTCTACGAATTCCATGCTCTGAACAGTACCTATCAAACTCTTTGCTACAATATTCACCTCCATTGTCTGATCCGAGACACTTCAACTTCTTTCCTGTCTCAATCTCAACCAAAGCTTTCCATTTCTTGAAAGTATCAAATACATCAGATTTATTCTGAATACAATAAATCCATGTTTTTCTAGTTGCATCATCAATAAAAGTAACATAATAACGAGAGCCACCGAGAGATGATACCTGAGCAGGTCCCCATACATCTGTATGCACAAGCTCCAATTTTTCTCTCTTCTTTTCTTTCCCAACTCTAAGAAATCTGACTCTCTTCTGTTTTCCATAAATGCAATTCTCACAGAAATCCAAATCAACATTCTTCAAACCTGGCAGCAAATTTCTTGAGTGAAGAATTTTCATTCCCTTCTCACTCATGTGTCCGAGCCTATGATGCCATAATGCTGCATCTACTCCTTTAGAAGTTAAAGCATTAACAGAGTTATAAATACCATTGCATAAATACAATGTACCAACCTTTTCATCTTTTGCTATTACCAGCGCTCCTTTGGTGACCTTCCAAGTTTTATCTGTGAAAATTGTCACACAACCTTCACTGCCTAACTGCCCTGTTGAAATCAGATTTTTATTCAGATATGGAACATGCCTTACCTCCTTTAGTAGCCATTGGTTTCCATTCTGTTTTTTTACAAGAACTTTACCCATTCCAACAATTTTACAGGGTTTATCATCACCCAAACGAACTTGTCCAAAATCTCCTTGAACATAGTCATGAAAATATTTCTTATCAGGTGTGGCATGGAATGAAGCCCCTGAATCTACAACCCAAGAATTAGTAACATTTTCAAAAGAAAGAATCAAAGCATATTGTAACACATCACCTGTCACATTTGCTTCATGATTGTTTTCTTGCTGTGTGTCTCCTTCTTTTCCCTTCCGAGATCTACAGTCTTTCTTTAGGTGTCCTTTCTTTCCGCAATTCCAGCACACTATCCCTGATCTAGACTTGGATCTGCCTTTCCTTGATTTACTGCAATATCCCGAGCTCTTTCCTCTTTCCATTTTTCTTCCCCTAGACTCTGCACTCAAAGCATTACCCGATGTTTCACCGGAGCTTTTCCGTCGCATTTCCTCGCTAAGGATAGCACTGACAACATCATCAAACTTTAAAGTACTAGATCCAGAGACAGAGTTACTAATGGCCATTACTAAACCATTCCAACTCTCTAGAAATGAGCACAAGAATAACAGAGCTCTAACTTCATCATCAAAGTTTACCCCTACAGAACTTAGCTGACTGGTAACTGTATTAAATTCATTTAAATGGTCTGCAACAGATCCACCTTCCGACATCTTCATATTAAATAGTCATTTCATAAGAAATACCTTGTTTGAGGCCGAGGGTTTTTCATATAGTTTTTCCAACGTCTGCATCAAACCATCTGTTGTTGTTTCCTTCAGAATATTGAAGGCAACTGATGCCGCAAGACACAACCATACTGTTCCAAGTGCCTTTCTATCGAGAATGTTCCATTCCACATATGTCATGGCCGCTAGATTCTTTGTTTTTGCGCTAAATGGTAGGTACAGATCTTTCTGATACAGATAATCTTCCATCTACATCTTCCACAGCGGGAAGTTTTGGTCGTTAAATTTCTCGACCCTAAACTTACCATCATCCGCCATTGCTCCCACTCGAACTAGGAACCCTTTTTTCCTGCGAGTTTATCAGCCAAATATTCCTTCGGCTCTGATACGAGTTGTTAGAAAATTAAATACTACAGAGAAACGCAACACATAAAATATGCAGAAAATACAAGCACACAAAACACATAAAACTAGAGAGACACAGATATACGTGGTTCACCCAGTTTGGGCTACGTCCACCCCGAACAGCCAGTCCTTGCTTTCTATTTTTCAACAAAAATTGAGAGACAAAACCTACAGCAGATCCACTGTAATATCCTCTGTTCTCTCTCACAGTCTCCCTCTCTGTTTCTCGCTCCGAGAATACACATACAATGCACAGCCACAATACAATGCCCTCATAAAAACGAGGGGTTGCCTTCTAGGGAAAAAAAACCCTAATCTAAACATAAATCTACCATCAGATCATTTGCCTAATGAACAGACTAGATTGACTAGAAATTACTATACTTTTACAAGGTAATTTTACATCTATTTTTAGCTTCGGGGGCACTGCCCCCGAAACCCTCGCTAGGGGGGGGGGGGCTCCGAAAAGTGCTGCCACCCCCCCTGGATCCCCCACAACAGTGATTAATTACGGGCGGCATTGCCGCCCCTTTTAAGGTACACGGGTCCAATGTTGTGATGCATAGTAAACAAAATAATCAGGCTCCACACCCAACAACGAAGGTGGAAAAACCCATGGCGGAAGTTAGAACCAGGGTTTCAATTGAATTATGGTGCGAAGTGGTGATGAGCAGTTTTGCAGAAAACTGGAGGTTGTTTTTGTGCTAGGTTTAGGCGGTAGATGCTATTGGGCTGAATTAACGCGATACACATTAGGGGATGACACGTGTCCCATCAAAACCACCTATTTTGCATTGAGAATGTACGATGGAGGTGTTGGGTGAAACAGGCGCGAAATGGAATGCTAGTCGTTGGATCTGGGGAAATCAACGATGGAGATTGGAAGAAACACAATGAAAAGCCCAGCGCGATTAGGTGGGACCGATAGGGTGATAAGGAGATTGAGCGATGGCCATCGAATCTAGGTTACATCAACAGTGGAGATCAAGTGCGGATGGATGGAGGGTATGGATGGGTTTGCGGGCCGGGTGCCTCCGCAGTGAGTATGGACTGTTAGATGAATATCTTCCGTATTCAAATGAGTCAACTGCGGGGGAACTCATAGTGTTAACTTGTGTGCTAAAAGTTCCCGCAGGTAGAGCGAAGGACTAGCGGTGACCATTGATCTGGGAGGAATGGACGGAAATGGGAGGGTATATAAGGCTGGAGGGATGGAAGGAAAGGGGGATCAATGCAAGTCGTTGGATCAGGATGATCAACGGGGGAGGATGCATGGAAAAATCGCACAAGGAAGTGGATGGTGCGAGGGGTATAGAGAACAACGATGAAGTGCCGACCGTCCGTTCAAGAGGATCGACGGTCTGGAGAATTTTGGAGAACTGTAGAATGAATGAATGGGGTGGAGGACAGTGGAAAGGCGAAATAACGTTGACTGTTGGATCTAGGGGAGCTAGATCAATGGTCCAGAATACATCGGTAGGATGGTTTGGTAAGGACGATCGGGGGGAAAACTGGTGAGGCGATGGAGCGATGCACCGATGGAGCGAGGACTGTCAGATCTGGAATAGGATCAATGGTGGAGATTTACTCAGGGGATCAACCATCGGCGGAAGAATATACAGGTGAAAGAGAAAACGGGGAACTACAATGGCCGATAGTTGATGGGCTTAGTGCTTGGTCGTAGGGCACGGGGTCATATGACGGAAAGGGGCTAGGGCTTAAGCAAAAAGTGCTTAAGGACTAATGTTATAATGGGAGGGGAATTAGGCCCTAAAGTGGGTTTTGGACCTTTTTAAAGTATTCCTATAGGTTATAAAAGGAGATTTTTAAACCAAATAAAGGGGTTTTATTAGGTTAAGAGGTGTTCTCTTGGGAAAAGAAGGGTATAGAAGGGAAAATGAGGGCTTTTAGAGGGATTTGTAATTTGAAATGATGGAGAAAATGGCTGAAAACAGTCTCTTTTATTACAGCAGGGCTTCTTTGAGAAATCTTTTGTGGAAACAATAGTGAAGATGATTTGTAAGATAAAAGAAACCAAGAAGGCCTCAAGAGCTAGCAGTTTTCCATTAATATTTCTTATTGAAGGCTCAATAACATATTTAGCCATCATTTGCAGTCACAAAATTTATTGATGGCTAACAGTGGCTCCACTTGGGGATGGCAGCTCCTTGGAGGTGTCAAGAACCTCAAAGATTTATCTCTGGAATGTAGACCTGTACTGCACTTTGACAATCCTCTTTCTTCTTTGATCATGCTACTTGAAAATATGATCAACATTACATCATAAAAAATCAATCTGTCCCAAACAACTACTGACACAGGCTACTTTCCTAACATTTTTTCTTCAGCAGGGTGCACTTGGACTTGAAAACCCTTTGACATCAAAATTTATTCTTTTATTGAAAGCAAAAAAACTAATCGAAATCTACCCTTATAACTTCCATGAGTCAAGATTAAACAGTTGGAATCAAAAATTATTTACCTAATCTACTATTTGTCGGGATTAAGCTATCTGACAAATTCCATTCTCTATATTCTAAAACAGAAATTGAAAACGCAGCCACACCATGATTAAGTTGTCTGATTTTTTGTGATGGCTATGACATCAAAAACAAACTGCACATAGACCTTTATTTGCAGAAAAGTAAAACAAAACTTGGAAGGCTTAAGATCCGGAAACAATGAGAGTTCTTCCTTCTTTTTTCAGCTCTGATTTTGATCTCTTTGAGTTGTCTTCTTCTTCTTTATCTGGTTCAAGTTTTCAGCATGTTAGAACCAGTTCTTTTCCTTCTCTCTGGCTCAGGTTTTGATCTGATTAGATCCACTCTTTCCTTTGATTCTTTGGTTCAGATTTTGAGCATGTTTGAACGATTCTTTTCTATCCTAATCTACTCTAATGATAAGCAAAGATTAAACAGCTTGGAAAATCTTCTTCACTAACCTATTAATAGTAAATTAAAATCTATCTAGTCATGATTAGGCTATATGACTAAATAGTAGTTCTCTTTCAAGTAGTGGCATTTAGGTTTGCACACTTTTAGATTTTTCTTTTCTTTTTTGATCTGGGGCTGTACCTTTCTTCTTTTATATCTGCCCTCTTTTCTCTTTTCTATTGTTTTTGTATTTTTCTTTTTTCAAAACAAAATGAAACAATGAAATTTACAATGAAGAATGAAAGCTTTAAACTGAGAGTTCAGCAAAAATAATGCTTGAGCATCCTGTCATTGATAGGACCCCCAAACAGGTCTATACCATCCATCTCTTGTAGAAAAAATGTGTTATGACCAATGGCAGATTGAATGATGTAAGGGCCTTGCCATAAATTGTCAAACATGCCATGTTTGCCCTTATCTTCTCTCCTAGAATCCCATTTGAGTACTTTGTCACAAATTTTTAAATCATGTGCATTTGTCCTCTTATCAAACAGCTTTTTGATATTCTCTTGTACTTTCTGTGCTCTGTTATAAACTTCGTCCCTAGTTTGTTGAAGATGTATGGTCTGATTTATCCTTCTCATCATGCTATCTTCCTCTGATTGTATTTCTTGGACCAACTTCATCACTAGCACTCCTAAAATGGTAGGAAAAATTGCATCTACTCCATAAACCAGCTGATAGGGAGACATCCCAATTGATTTCTTTGTTGTCAATCTATCTTCCCATAAAGCATGTACCATCTTGTTGTGCCATGACCTCTGATTTTTTCCCAGCAGCTTCTTTATTATGTTTATCAGGCTCTTATTTGAAGACTCTGCCAGCCCATTACCTTAAGGGTAATAAGCTATGGAATGACCAAGCACAATCTGATATCTATGACAGAAATCAACTATCTTGTTAGAACCAAATGAAACAACATTGTCAGTGATAATTTTACTAGGACAGCCAAATCTAGATAGGATATGATCTTCAAGGAATTTTATGATAATTGAGTCTGTGGCATTCCTAGAAGGGATGGCTTCTATCCATTTGGTGAAATAATCAGTGGCTGTGAGTATCCATCTATGTTGGGCCGATGAGGCGGGATGGATTTCCCCAATGAATTCTAGGCCCCACTATTGAAAAGGAGCTTCAACAGTGATTGGTTGCAAGCGTAAGAGAAGCAGTTTTCTATTGCCTTCAAATATTTGGCATTTGTGGCAGGCAACTATCATTTTGTGGAAATCTTGAAAGAGGGTGGGCCGGTAATATCCAACTCTAAGGATTTTATTAGCAGTGGTTTTCCAATTTAGGTGGCCTCCACATTATCCTTCATGAAACTCATGCTTGATCCTATCTGCATCAACCTCAGGAAAACATTTAAGAAATAAACCACTGGCATTCTTCCAATACAAACATTTATCTAAAATGTAGTAATTAATAGCCTTTAACTTCAGGAATCTTGCCTTTGTTTTAGACAAAGTAGGAGGGGCATTGAGATTAGTAAGCACATACAAAATATCAGCATACCAAGATGAATTGAGGAAATGATCCTCAATAAGTGGGGCTGGTAATTCTTCCTGCCCATCTAATGCATCTATCATATTTATATCAAGTGCTTGCAAGTTAGATTCAGCCATTAATTGTGCTAGGCCTTGACCCTTGATGAGTTTAGTGGGTTTAATTTCCAAATCATATTCCAGTATCACCGCAATCCACTTTCCTCTTTTTTCATCAGGGTGTTGTGAAAAAATGTCTTTTACCACTACATGAGGCACAAATGCAATAATGTGAAAGTGTAAGATATAAACTCTGAAATCCTTCAAGGCTTTGACCAAAGAATAGGTCTGTTTTTCCATAATATTATATTTCATAGGGGCATCTCTTAATGCCTTGTTGAAAAATGCAATTGGCTGCTCTTGTTCTTCTGGATTTTTCTACAATAGGATAGCGGCCATAGTATGTTCTAATGCAAATGAAAATATGAGGAATTCCTTAGTGAAATCAAGACTGATAAGAATCGGTGCTTGGGTAAGTACATGTTTGACCAAATCAAAGGACTTCTTTGCTTCTAAGGTCCATTTAACTTGTATCTCTTTCTTTAGCATGTTTTTCATGTTCCTAAGGAGTTCTGCTAGGTTGGGTATGAACCTTATTAAGAAATTAATCTTTCAAATGAAAGATTGAAGTTTTTTGATGTTTATGGGGTGACTGATTTGCAATATACCTTTAACCCTTTTTGGGTTTATTTTAATCCCCTTTTCAGATATGATGTGACCAAGAAGATTACCTTCTTGGAGACCAAATAATGTCCTCTTGGGATATAAATATAGCCCAAATTTTCTTCATTTCTTAGAGACCTTTCTTAGGTGTACTAGGTGTTCTTCATCTGTTTTGGAATAGACTGTAATGTCATCTAAATAAATCACAATGAAGTGGCCTATTTCTTTTGAGAAAAAAATATCCATGGCTCTTTGAAAGGTGGCACCTATACTCATTAATCGAAAAGGCATTTTCACATAAATGATAGTGCCCCAAGGAGTAGTGAAAACTATTTTCAGTTAATCATGAGAAAGTACCAATATCTGATTATATCCTGAAAATCCATCTAGCAAAGAAATCATCTTGGAACCAACTACCCTTTGTAAGATGTGCTCCATTTTAGGCAAGGGATAGTTGTCCTTTAATGAGGCTCTATTTGAATTCCTAAAGTCAATACAAAGCCTTATTTCTCCTGTTTTGTTTCTTACAGCAACAAGATTAGATACCCACTCTAAGTATCTCACAGGGACAATAATTCCAGCATCATACATTATCCTAATTTATTTCTCAACCAGCAGTAACAGCACAGGGTTTATTTTGTGTAATTTTTTCCTAAATGGTTTCTGGTTTTCTTTAAGTGGTATCTTGTGCTGAATGGTCTCTGTGTCATATGCCTTTAAATCCTCATAGCTCCAAGCAAATAAATCAGAAAATTCTTTAAACAACTTAATATATTTTAGTTTCATGTGAGATGGAAATGTTTTGGATAACTTGATCATTTTAGGCTTGTGTTTACTACCTATATTGCATTCCTCAATATCAGATTCAGTGGGTTCTATTGTTGGTTTCTTGGCAACGTCATTAAAATCAAACAAGTCTTCTAGAGGTGCTAGTCCTTTGGGTAAGCCTTTGTCTTTAGACTGTAGTACCTCTATGTCTTCTTTTCTTGAGTTTATGTACTCTTCTGTTTGATTTTCAAACTCTCTGGTTAGCAGGTTTATTTATGTGATGGGAGGAAGTTCTTTTTCAACAAGCTGTTCCTCATTAAGACAATCCTTACAATATTTTGAGTCTGAATTTGGCAATTCAAACTCATTTCTGGACTGAAGGAAGTCCTCTATCTGTTTATCTCCCTCAAAGACCTGTCAATAATTTTCATTGTCTGGGACAACTGGCCTATATTTCAAAAGGACTATGAAATGTTTGTTGTCATAGGGTCTTTTACATGAACTGGCAGCATAAGCTAAATCATTGGCAAGAATGTTTTGGCTTCTAGGGACAAAAACAATTTCATATTCCTCAAAAGCTTTCAAAAGGTCCATGGCATCATTTCTATAGGCTCCTAGTCTTGGATGTTTGGCAGTGTAATCTCCATTTATTTTCCTAATGATTAGTTCATAATCTCCATGAAAAACTATCCGCTTGGCTCCTAATTTCTTCAGTAATTGTAGTCCTAAGAGGAGTGCTTCATACTTTTCTATGTTATTTGTGGATTGGAATTTTAGCTTGTATGAATGGATTTGAGTGTAATTATTCTCTGTTTTGTGAAGCCACACACCTGCTCCTGTACCAGTTCTATTACAAGACCCATCAAAACTCATACTCCCAAGAGGGCTAGTTTTGGGTTTGTTGTTGTTTTCATTCCTGTCCCCTTTGTCCTGTGTGTTCTGACTGCCATCATGCAATTATATGGGTTCTGCAACATGTTTATGTTGGTCTTGTTCCTTAAATTTTTCATGGAATTGAGGCCTTTCTTCTTGACTTTCGTGATTTGCACTAAGCTGATGGACAGTGGGTGGTTCATACTCTCTGTTTTGTTTGCTGTAATTTTCAGATTCGGCAAACTGTTTGAGAGCCTCTCCCTCCCTATTCCCTCCTTCCATATTTTCTGTTATGTTGGGTGATTGCTCACCTTCCAACTCTAGTTCACCAAAGCTTTCATCATTGCAAAGAATGAATGAGTCTAGGTTTGTATGGACAGAATAAAGAGGGGAATTTTATATTTTTTCTTGACTACTCACCATAAATTTCATGTGTGATTCCCTATAAAGTCTTCTAAGTTGACTGAAGACAGGGATGGTGGCATATGTCATGTCCATTTGCATGGTACCTTGAGGCTTAGGACCCCATGATCTTGAAAGAATCATGCCATATTTGGGGGGTGCATCACCCACTACCACATCCATCACTATGCATTTGGCTAGGATTTGGGTCAATTTTACACAAAGATCTTTGATCAGGCCTAATCATTTTACTCCACTAGAGTCAAAAGAATACAAATATTTATATGGTTTGGTTATCTCAAGGCCTAATCTCTCCATGATTACTTTGGGCATGAGGTTATGAGAAGCCCCTGAATCATGCATATCATTGTGTAAAATATTATCATGGATATTCAAACTGACATAGAAAGGAGGGACCACTCCTTCTTGGAACTTTCCTTCAATTTTAGGCACAAATAAAAGGGTTGGTTGATCATCATTTAAGTTGACAGAGTCATTATTTTCTTCTATGTTCAAATATTTTAACACCTGGCATTTATATACATCTTGAGTGACTAACTCAGTGATGGGGACAGAGATCTTGATTTTAGCAATTTCACTTTCCAAACTGAACGAGAACTGATTCTTTGAAAGGCTTAAATATGTCTTGTTAGTCACTAACTTATCAGCAAAATTAGCTTGCTAGTTTTTACCATGTACATCAGTTGCAACTGTTTTTACAGGGGCATTAGCTGAAGAGCTAGGGCTGCTAGGGTCAACACTTTGTTTATCAGTGGTTTGAGTGCCTTTGCCCTTCTTTTTACAAGAATTTTTTGTTGTTTTCAACAGCCTTTCTAACCACCTTTTCAGATCTATTTTTAGCAGTAGTTTCAGAGGTCCTTCTTTGGGGAGTTTCTTGGTTCTTTTTTCTCCTGAGGTCATATTGTTTATGGACCTCCATGATAGCATTCTCAAAGCCTTGGCTATAGTCCTCAGATTCTAAGCCTTCATTATTGTAATATGTATATGTGGCCTGGTCATCCTCTATGAAAAAGGCAAAGTCTTCATTACTTACTCCAAGCATGTTTATAATAGTTCCCTTATCTTCATCAACATAATTTTCTTGGAATGGAGGTCTGATTTGTTGATCAGTATCTCTTTGTCTAATCTGAGGGGGGTTTCTCCTAGAGTTCTGATTCTGATTTTGAGGCTGGTTCTTATTCTGAGCATTTGTTTGGACAACCAACCTCTCCATCATTCTTTCCAACCTATCCATGTTCTTGGCTATATGGTCTAATTTTGAGTTAGATGTGGAAGGTGCAGTGTCTTCCCTATATGTTACTTTCTTTTCAGTTCTCATCCTAGCTCTCTTCTCAATCAGATTTGCTTCCACACTAAGATCTCCCTTCTGCATGTCTTCTAAATTCAAGGGATCCCTTTCTATAAGCTGATAGGTCATTTCAAGATCAAATCCTTCAGGGAATTTGGCCAGAGCTGAGCCTTGTGGAGGTTACAAATCTAGGGGTAGTGCGTTATAAACACTATTGAATCTAGTCCAATAATTCTGAACACTTTCCCCAGTGTTTCTCTTGAGGTTGTTGTAATCTGAAAGTGTTTGGAGAGGATTCTTCCTAATTTCCCATTTGTTTATGAATGTTTGATGTAAAGAAGGGAGATCATTAATACTATTAGGAGTTAAACCCTTAAATCATTTCTTGGCTTCTCCTCCTAAACTTTAGGCAAATATTCTCATCTTAATGGTCTCATCTTCTATTTCCATATAATCAAAGGCATCATTCATCTTGTCTATGTGCTGTTGAGCAGTAGTGGCTTCATGTCCAGTGAAATGAGGAATTTTGGACTGATATTCATTGGGTAAAGGAACTAGAGGTTCTAGCAAAGCATACCATGCTACCATGATAGGATTTTGTGGGTGTAATAGAGTGGTTTTAATAGTGGGTATATGGATGACATAAGTGCTTGGACCAGCAAGAGACTGTTGAGCAGATTTGGGGTGAGAGAAACCAAATTTATGAATGAAATGAAGATTAGGAGGTGTGGATGGAGGGGTTTCTCTGCTGCTAATATGTTGGCCACTATGTTGTGGTGAACTTGGAGGCTCAAAGTCTATCTGATCTATACCACTAAGTGACTTGGTTCTTGGTAGTCTTCTTGAAAAGGGTAAGTCGACTTGGGCATCTGATAGAGCTGTCAGGACTTCAGGCACGGAGTTAGCTCTATGAATGGGTCTCACAATAGTTGGATACCTAGATACAGGAGACTTCCTAAGAATGCTTTCTAGATTATCAACTATCTCAGTAGGATTTGGGTCAGGATAGGCTCTGGTATGAATTCTTTTTGAAGCCAGTATTGTTAAGGTTTAGACCCAAAGAAAATAAAGTTAGCCAGATATGACAATCTTTAGAGGCAAACTAGTCTTTAACAAAGAAAACTTAATCCTAAAATTTTCCTAATCATGGGTGTGCATGAGGTTTTAATGGTAGTGTGGGCTGCCCCAATGGAGTCTTTGTGAAAACCAAGGGTAAGCACTAGGCATACTAATCACTATTGGAGTATTTTGGTCTTTTAGGTGTTGTGGAGTCACCAGGTGGATGATTTCAAATGTTTTAAGATGAGTTGCTGTCCACCATCAATAATTAACTACCAATCTAAGGCTGTTGTGGGTCTTCTGAGCTCTTAAGGATGTCTAAGATGCAATTTACTCAGAATTCGCCAATGGAGTCGCCATTATGTTGGGGTCCTGTGATTTGGTAGATTGGCATACCAAATGACAAGGCAACATCAGAACCACTTTGGAATCCTAGAATCTAGCCCTCCTGGATTCAGAGAGGGATCTCTCTGTACGTGTGTTAGAATGATATGATTTAAGGCTTCTGATATGATATTAGGCTAGTTATGAAGCACAAGGGATTTTCTTGTTTTTTGGTTTGGGATCATTAAATGAGAAGGTCATGTAAAGTGTGAAGGAGGGAATAAATTTAAGGATATTTCAGCATGGGAATATAGGTCAAGAAACAGTGCTAAACCGTTGGGATATGGAGTCATAAAAGGGTTTACTTGCACAAAAACTATTCAAGGGTTTCCATAGGGCAAGTCATCTATATCAGAAGATCTTTTAAGTTGAGTTTGTGGTATGGAACATTAAGAAGTGTGGTGAAATAATCAAACATATAAGAAAACAAAGGGCAGCCTAAGATCAGGTAAGGATTTTTAACCTATCCTGATTTCGACATACTGTCAAGGGTAGAAAACATTTAAGATAAACATAAACAGTAGCCTAAGATCAAGTAAGGACTTTTAACCTATATTTCTTTTGGCAAACTCTTAAGGGAAATCTTCAAAACAACTGTTTAAGACTAAATAAGGGACAGGGCTAACCATAAACTTCCTTGATTAGGACTCTACTTAGCATGCAGTGAAAATATCATTCAAGAACAACATCTCAAGTTCTACTAAGCAAGGTGGGCTCACCAACATTCCTTGACTGGTTATACTCCATTGATTCAATCTCAAACACACATTTAGAAGAAAACATAAAGATAAAGCTTATCAGTCAGAATTAGGGTACTTTCAAAAGTAAATCCTAATCTATATTTGTTTTTCTTTATCAGAGAATATGAACACAGTGGAAACATAAGGAGAATAAAAATTATAGTAAGAATAACATCACCAATGATTTAGATCAGGATCCAGGGAATCTGCTTGTCTATTTCATGTCCAAGACCAGTTATATACTTTGTGTCCAATAGCTTTTACAGTCTGATACTTCTCTTCCAAGCCTACTATATTACAAATACTCAGCAACTCTTACTCAATAACAGTTCAATAATTAACAATTTTCCAACCCTTTACAATGAATCTTCAGTGAGTACTTATAGGTGAGAGAGGAAGAGTGTTGAAGGAAAGATCATAAATATTAGTTAAGACAGAGGGGGAGAGGTATTTGAATGCCCATTCTGCTTAATGACCATTGCATTAACTGATTGTACCATTTTAGTAGTTTTTCCTCTCTTTGAGGTATATCTGGTAGGCTGGTAATAACTCCGAAGTGTGTTCTTTGAAGATAACAGTGGCTGAATTACTCTATTTGACCTCTGAGACAAGTAACTGTCATATTTTGATTCTGAGGCCTCCCATGACTATCCAATAATTGTTCTGACAATTTTAAAGAGGTTCTGTCATCAAGATGGCTGTCACGTTGTCTTTGAAAGGTACAGCAGAATACAGGTGTCCTTTTTGGTCTTCAGAGGAGTAAATAGCCTTGATGGTCTAGCAATTGAGGCAGTCTTTTGCTAATTTTCATGCTTTGTGGATTTAAACAATGATATTAATTTTAATTTTGCTTTAAGGATTTATCAGTCCTTATCGGATCATCGTTGGTCTTCATACTATGTCTTTATCTTTAATCTGCTAGTTAAGGGTTTAATCATCGGGCTTTATTCCATAACCATTATATTTCACTGATCTCCTTTGTTTTTATTTTGTGCACAGGCGGCTTTGGCATGTTGGGGGGCTTGATCATGTGACCAAGGCTCATGAATCATTGGTTAAAACATGGGATTAACCCTGCTAGTCCCTTTTTGGCCTTTGTTTGGGCCACGAGGATCGTCACCCATGGCCCTGAGCCATTTTAATTGGCTGTGGGAAGACTTTATATCCTTTTCGCCATGAAAACCTGCAACACACACAAAATTTTAAAATAAAACTTGCGTTGCTTGGGTTAAACTGCTTCAGAGGGCTCGAGAGAGGTGGATGAGCATTTCCAGAGAAAGGAAGAATGCATCGGAGGTGGAAAAACCCATGGCGGAAGGTAGAACTGGGGTTTAAATTGAATTATGGCGCGAAGTGGTGATGAGCGGTTTTGCAAAAAACTAGAGGTGGTTTTCACGCTGGGTTTAGGCAGTAAATGGTATTGGGCCGAATTAACGCAATACATGTTAGGGGATGACATGTGTCCCATCAAAACCACCTATTTCACATTAAGAATGTATGATGGAGGGGTTGGGTGAAACGAGCGCGAAATGGGATGTTGACCGTTGGATATGGGGAAATCAACGGTGGTGATTGGAAGAAACATGATGAAAATCCTAGCGCGGTCGAGTGGGACTGGTGAGATGATAAGGAGATTGAGTGATGGCCGTTGGATCTGGGTTAGATCAAAAGTGGAGATCAAACGCGGGGGGATGGAGGGTATGGACGGGTTTGCTGGCCGGGTGCCTCCGCAATGAATATGGACCATTGGATGAAGATCTTCCATAGTCAAATGAGCCAACTGCAGGGGCACTCATAGTGTTAACCTATGTACTGAAAGTGCCCGCGAGTGAAGCGAAGGACTAGCGGTGACCATTGATCTAGGACGAATGGACGGCTCAGATCAAACGAGAGGGTATATAAGGCTAGCGGGGTGGAAGGAAAGGGGGATAAATGCGAGCCGTTGGATTAGGATGATCAACGGTGGAGGATGCATCGCAGAATCGCACAAGGAAATGGATGGTGCGAGGGGTAGAGAGAACATCGATGAAGCACTGACCGTCCAATCAGGGGGATCGACGGTATGGAGTATTTCAGAGAATCGCAGAAATGAATGAATGGTGCGGAGGACAGTGGAAACGAAAAACAGTTTCAACCGTTGGATCTGGGGGAGCTAGATGGATGGTCCATAATACATCGATGGGATGGTTTGGTAAGGACGATCAGGGGGAAAAATGGTGAGGTGATGGAGCGATGCGCCGATGGAGCGAGGACCGTCAGATCTGGAACAGGATCAATGACGAAAATTTACTTGGGGGATCAGCCATAGGTTGAAGAAAATGCAGGGGAAAGAGGAAACAGGGAACTACGATGGCCGATAGCCGATGGGCTTAGTGCTTGGTCGTAGGGCGCGAGGTCATATGATGGAAAGGGGCTAGGGCTTAAGCCGAAAACCAATTAAGGCCTAATGTTATAATGGAAGCGGAATTAGTCCCTAAAGTGGGTTTTGGACTGTTTTAAAGTATTCTGATAGGTTAGAAAAGGGGATTTTAAAACCAAATAAAGGGGGTTTATCAGGTTAAGAGGGTTTCTCTTGGGAAAAGAAGGGTATAGAATGGAAAATGAGGGCTTTTAGAGGGATTTGTAATTTGAAATGATGGAGAAAATGGCTTAAAACATACTCTTTTATAACATCATGGCTTCTTTGAAAATATTTTGTGGAAACAGTAGTGAAGATGATTTGCAAGATAAAAGACACCAAGAAAGCTTCAAGAGCTAGCAGTTCTCCATGAAGATTGCTTCTTGAAGGCTCAAGAACATATTTAGCCATCATTTGTTGTGACAAAATTTACTGATGACTAACAGTGGCTCCACTTGGGGATGGCAGCTCCTTGGAGGTGTCAAGAACCTCAGAGATTTATCTCTGGAATGTAGACCTATGCTGCACTTTGAAAATCCTCTTTCCTCTTTGATCATGCTGCTTGAAAATATGATCAATATTACATCATAACAAATCAATGTCTCCCAAACAACTACCTACGCAGCCTACTTTCCTAACATTTTTTCTTTAGTAGGGTGCACTTGGACTTGCAAGCCCTTTGACATCAACATTTATTCTTTTATTGAAAGCAAGAAAACTAATCTAAATCTACCCTTATAACTTATATGAGTCTAGATTAAACAATTGGACTCAAAAATTCTCTACCTAATCTACTATCTGCCAGGATTAAGCTGTCTGACAGATTTCATTCTCTATATTCTAAAACAGAAATTGAAAACACAACCAAACCAATATTAAATTGTTTGATTTTCTATCATGGCTATGACATCAAAAACAAACTGCACATAGACTTTTATTTGCAGAAAATTAAAACAAAACTTGGAAGGCTTAAGATCCAAAAACAATGAGTCCTTCCTTCTTTTTTCAGCTCTGATTTTGATCTCTTTGAGTTGTCTTCTTCTTCTTTACCTGGTTCAAGTTTTCAGCATGTTAGAACCATTCCTTTTCCTTCTCTTTGGCTTAGGTTTTGATCTGATTAGAGACACTTTTTCCTTTGATTCTCTGGTTCAGATTTTGATCATGTTTGAACCATTCTTTTCTATCCTAATCTAATCTACTAATAAGCCAAGATTGACTAGTTTGGAAAATATTCTTCACTAACCTATCAGCAGTAAATTGAAACATATCTAGTCATGATTAGGCTATATGAATAAATAGTAGTGCTCTTTCAAGTAGTGGCATTTAGGCTTGCACACTTTCATATTTTTCTTTTCTTTTTTGATATGGGGTTTTACCTTTATTATTTTATATCTACCCTCTTTTCTCTTCTCTATTGTTTTTGTATTTTTCTTTTTTAAAAATAAAATGAAACAATGATATTTACAATGAATAATGAAATATTTAAACTGAGAGTTCAGCAGAAATAATGCTTCAGCATCTTGCCATTGACAGGACCCCAAAACAGGTATGTACCATCCATCTCTTGTAGAAAAAATGCATTATGGCCAATGGCAGATTGAATGATGTAAGGGCCTTGCCATAAATTGTCAAACTTGCCATTTTTGCCCTTATCTTCTCTCCTGGAATCCCATTTGAGTACTTTGTCACCAATTTTTAAATCACTTGCCATTGTCGTCTTATCAAACAGATTTTTGATATTCTCTTGTACTTTCTGTGCTCTGTTATAAACTTCTTCCCTTGTTTGCTGAAGATCTATGGTCTGATTTATCCTTCTCATCATGCTATATTCCTCTGATTTTATTTCTTGGACCAAATTCATCACTGGCACTCCTAAACTAGTAGGAAAAACTGCATCTGCTCTGTTATGGCCTAAATCCACCTCAAGCTGAGAAAGACAGAATCCAGGGTAACATCAAACCATGCTTAATCTGGTAGATAGCCCTACCAGATCGGGAGAGGGCTCTTTCGTGGTCAATCTCAGCAAAAAATGATCAGTGAGGCTTGAGATGACTTGAATAAAGGCTGATTTTAGGCTAGGTATATATGTAAAAGAGTTTGATTTTGATTTTGAGGGTGTTTTTTGGATCAAGGGAAGGGAAAATTTTGGGTCTAGGGAATGAGGCCTAGTTTTTGCAGAGATCTGAATGGGGCAAGGTAGGAAATTGTTTTCACACTTCAATTTTAAGGAAATGGAGAGTTTGAGAAAGGTGAAGAGCTGAAGAGGGAAAGAAACCTTCAAGGATCCTCTCCAAACAACTGAAAACATATGAAATTAAACAAAATCTAGGTAGAGCACTGCTAACCCTAATGAATTCTACCTTTAACCTTGTTCGTTTAACTTAAGAAGAAATAAGAAGGAAAATGGTATGCATGAAAAAATAGTAGACTTACATTTACAGAGAGAAACACACTATCAAAACAAAGAGCCACATGAATCCCAAGGAGTGCTGCAAACCCTAGTCTATTCCTTTGCCAAACTGCAGAGATGAATGTACAATGATGCTCAAAGCAATCCCAAGCGTCCAACCTATGCTAATGACTGAAAAATTGCAAGATATAGACAAAAAATAAATCATTCCCAGCCTCTAGGGGTCGAGCTCACAATTTTAGGAGTTATTTCAACAAGATCTAAACTGAAAACTAGAAAATAGGCAGTGGAACAACTTGCCTCTACAAACTAGGAAACTAATTCATTCAGTTTCAATTCACCTTTTGATGGATGAATCTACCTCCATGAATGAAAATTTAACAAAATTACATCAAGATCCATCAAAGCACATAAAATTACATCATTAGTTTAACATTTGGAAGCAATAAAGTCAAAATGTCAAAAACTAGGTGAAAAACAGAGTTACTGAGTTCAAAATGAGCAAAAATCCCCAATGGGTCATGCCTGATTTCTCTATGCGTAATGCTAGTCTGGAGCTGATTTTGAAGGCCTTCCTGGTGTTCAAATTTGCTCCAAGTGGGCTTGTTGGAAATTTATACCTATATACTTTCCAACACAAGTGGAATTTCTGAATTTGGCTTCCATTTGTCCCTCCAAAAATGAGTTTTCCCAACACTGCTTCCTGTGTGTCCAAAAAGGGGCAGAAAGGTCATTTTTAGGGTGTTTTTTACCTTTTTGGAAGCCCAAAACCTGTCAAAATATCTTGGCCATAGGTAGGCATACATAATTTTCATGAAAAATTCAAAAATGTAAAGTTTTCCCCAAGAGGAGCCTCCCATCAAAAGCGCGCGCCAAGTGGTGCGACGCGTAGAGCTAAAAAATCTATGTTTAGGCCAAAAAAAACAAAATTTGCAAAATATGTCCCAAATTTCTTGAAATTTGGGCTAAGTGTCCTCCATCATGTACTATGCTGGGCCAAGGAAGCCTCGGCCAAGATCTAAAGTGTATCATGCCTTTTCTGACGCTTCCTCGATGCCTTCTTCATCTCTGTCATAAGAGGAATCTGTCTCCATGTTTGCCAAAGTCTATATTGTCTTAGATGAGTATGAAGAATTTTTTGTTTTTGTTGCAAAATGTGTGATAATATGTGAGGGAATATGAAGGGAGAGGATGAGGGGAATTTTAGGAATATTTCTATTTGAAATTTTCCAATTAAAGAGTTTTAGAGGTGGCTTCTAGGCTTTTTGGGATAGCATTGGGGGTTGGGGAATTTGTAACTTGGATTTGGGATAATGGGAATTGGGATAGGGAATAAGTGAATTTTAAGGATATGGGGGATAGTGAAATGTGCTTATGGAACTAGGAAAATGGTGAGGAAACAAAAGGATGTGGGAGTGATGGCATAAAAAACCAATGTATAAACCCTAGGCTATGATTTCTTGAGCAAGGAAGTAGGGTTTGAATTTGTTTTATTAAACCCTCATAAACATCATAAGACACACATTTATTGGAAATGGAAGAGTTTTTTGACTTAATTTGGACTAGAGGAAACCGAGAAAATTGAAGGTTTTAATGAAATTGTGGTGAAAAGATCTTGTAGCTCTATGCGCCGCGCCATAATCCAACGCGTCGCGCCACAACCCAACGCATTGCGCCATAAACCCAATGCATTGTGCCCTTTTGCAGGCGAATTTTGGAGACCTTCCCAGTGTCCAAATTGGGCACAGGATATCTCGTTGGAAATATCATTGAGTCTAATTTCCAACCCAACTGGAATTTTTCAATTTGGAGTTCATTTGCCCTATCAAAAATCAAATCTCCCAAGACTGGTCAAAATGTGCAAAATGAGGCTGCCTCAAGGCAGAGTGTTGTTGTAGTCAGCTTTTGAAGGTCTTCCTCAACTCCAACTTGAGCTAATTATATCTCATTGGAAATCTCTTTGTGTCTAGTTATAATTTGACTCATCAAGAAAGTCATTTGGCTAATCAAGCTAGGATAAAACTTGATTTTCCCAAGGTCACTTAAGAGGTGCATCAATTTTCCTGAGGCAACAGTATTTTTGAAATTTCTCTAAAACCATGACACTTGCGTAAAAATTGAATTATTTTTTTCTTCCTTGGTGTATTTTGGAAAAAAACCTCTCTCAGTTTTCCCAAATTCGTCTTTTATTGCTCAAAAACATCATTGGAGTAAAACCTATCCCGATGTGTGGAACAAGGGATTTGTCGAAATGAAGCGAAATGAAGGGGATAAGGGGCTTCTAAATTCTTGAGAAAATTTTGGGAAGTAGGGAGGGACGTTAGGAAGTAGGGGAAAGTGGAATGTTAGAGATTGAGTGAGGGGAAGGGGTCCAAAAGGGAAAAACACAGGCCTAGCCTAGAAAATTGCCAAGTTGTAGCAAGAAACTAGGGTTTGTGCGAAAATGAGGAATTTGGGAGATCTCAGTGATGGGAAGTGTTTAATAAGGTAAATTAAGGATAGGGGAAGGTGTATGAACATCAGGATACAAATTTTTCTGATGATTTGACCATCCAAGAGAAATTACCTCCAAAACCCTAGGAGAGGGAAATGAACCTTACCTAGGCACAACTGAAGCATGAACAAGGTGTAAAATTACCCAGTGGAACTTGACATGATGATGAAAACCCTCTGAATGATGGTACACTCAGCTGAATGGTGACATGAACCGACATTTGGACAACTTTGACAAGAGTAAAAGCAAACCCTAGACCTAATACCTAGTGACCAAATTTTGCTTGAAGACTCACTGAAATGACAAAATTTGACCTTGACACCTTAAAATCACCTTGTAAGAGCATGTTTGATCACTGGAGGAAGGCTGCAAAGGCTGACACTAACATTGGCTCCAATGGGGATGGTAGCTCCTTGGAGGTGCCAAGAACTACAGATCTTTGGAAAGCAGACAGTGCCTTCATCCATTGGGCAATGGAATAAAAAACTCAAGCTGAAATGCATGACTAAAAACTGATGATTGACGACACAAATTGACTCTCACTCAACTAAAAACTGACTCGATACATAAATACAACCGACAAACTGGAAAATATGCTCAATATGAAGCTTATTCAATACAACCTACTCTAGTTGTTCCATTCATCACCTGATCAAGTGAAATGAAACAACCAATGCAACCAAGTAAGTATTCCGGCTGCTGTTTGAATTCTCCGCAAGCGCTCGCTTATGAACAACAAGAGAGAACTACTGAAAGGCAACTCCCATGAAAACTTGTGAACAGATCCGTTGAATACTATGGATTCTCTATCTGCCTCCAAAAACACTGCATAAGGATCTTGAAGTTCATGCACACTGGGACTTAGCTCATCCAATGGATTACTTTTCTTCTCCTCATACCATGAATGCAAACTTTGTTTTGAGATTTGTGACGAGACTCCTACTGAAAATGATAAAGAGACCGGCTGTCGGATCATGTTTGTATCAGTACACATTTCAAGCTCACATATAGTCAATGGAGAAAGAATTTGACTACAGACATCATCCAACACATCAGCTATTGGATCGTGACAAACTTGAAAACACTGTTGCAACCCATTTTCTATTGGTTCCGATGAGATTACATGATTTCCTACGGGCTGCTCATTTGAAGATTTACTATGCAATTTACCCTTCAAAAACTGAAATGATTCAAAACAAAATGGTACGGAGTCATCTTGTATCATTTGATCATATGTGCCAGCTTCCAAGTCTTCATCTGCAACTTGAAAATCAATGGCATTTGGGGGCTGCAAATCTGGATATGAGAAGTCTTGAACAAGGTTTTCATTTCCCTCAAGATGGTCCAGATCAAGACTTGTTGAAAGTTGATTTCTGATTGCATGGAAGTTGTCTCTGATGAACTGAAATGAATCAAAACAAAAAGGCAAAGATCCTTCACTTACTTCAAAATTTTCTGCACTTTCCTCGTCATTGTCATAGCTGATATGCATCGGTTGATCATTGTACTCGAGCTGCTAAAAGTGAACTTCCTCCTTCCACAAACTAGCTGTTGGTTTGTCTGCAAGATTAGCTTCTGTTTGGAAAACATAATCATCATCATACTGATCAAACTGAGGCAAATCATGAGTATAAAACACATCATCAAGCATACATGTAATATCAACAGATCTCTCTTCTCCAAGATGATCTACAAAACAATCATTATCAGATCTATGAAAAATGGGATAAGAAACAAAATTTTTTGGATCGGCAACTTGTTCTTCTTCAATCAGCGAGCCATGGGCTTGAACATTATACTCATTCCTTGTGATGATTTTTTTGCACCATCTCTTCCACTGCACTTACCAAAATTTCAAGCTTTACCTCTAGAGATGTCGATTTCTCCAGATCTATGTTTTTCATCTCTTCTTCCTTCAACTTTTCCCTTCAGATTAGCAAATGAGCCTCTACATCTACTGCATTGTTCTGCATCTCTTCAAGTGTTGCAAGATTCCTTTCTCTCAGCTGAAACTCCATTTTCGGATCAAAGGCATCCGGGTAGTGCAAGAGAGCGGATTCAAGAGGAGGTCTTATATCAACTGGCATCGAATAATAAACTTGGTTAAATCTAGAAGAAAATTGTTGTACTGTCTCCCCTAGCTATCTTTTTAGCTGGTTATACTCTTCTATAATCAATAAAGGGTTCTGTCTGACCACCCACCTATCGAGGAAAACTTTGACGGACTGCTGGAAATCTGAGATGCTCACATCAGGCAAGGTTTTGAACCAACTCTTAACTTTGCCTTGCAAATAAAGAGAAAAAAGCCTAATACTGAAATCCTCTTCATCAACTTCAAAAAGGTCAAGAAAAGAGTCAAAATTCAGAACATGTCTCTCAGAAGTGATGTTGTCACGTTCACCATCAAATATTGGTAGAATATAGGCCATGATTTTTAGGGAAAGCATGGGATATAGGAGGTAAAATCATAGGCTTGTATCGATCTAGAATTTTACAAGGTATAGGGATATGTATAGAAGGTATAGAATCAGTCATGGTCTCTTGAGGCTCATCATTTTGAAGATGGTCATCACAAGATTCGGAAGAAAGGTCTTGATCAAGCTCAAAAGCATGCAAATCTTTGGTATACACAATCTTCAAAGGGAAGGAATCAAATGTAGGCCAAGGATCTTTTCTGAAATAAAATATACTTTGCAAAGCCTTCTTGAAATTCTTGGGAAAGAGAAGAAATAATTTATGACAAAGAACAAAATTTCTTGGATGAAATTCCATCTTGAATACCTGATCTTTCCATATTGTCCTTTCATGTTTCTGCTGGTCAGGTTTATCCTCATTGGATCTGATCTCGAAACTGATTTAGAGTCGTCAGGTGAATGATTTCAGCCTTGCAGTGTCTGATCGTTGTCCACCATCAACATTTAGATCTAAACTTGATTATATCTTACTAAGGAAACCAGATGTTCAGTTCATAAACTAGATTGGAGATTGACTGAAGCAGCATTCATCTACTTTTGCTAATGCAAAGCAAGAGAATTTCGAAGGCTACCTGGCTAACTTCAGGCTCTGTCTGTAGTCTATAAATCAAACAACAAAATTTTCTTCCCCAGTATGGTCGCCACTATGTTATGGCCTAAATCCACCTCAGGCTGAGAAAGGCGGAATCTCGAGTAACATCAAACCATGCTTAATCTAGTAGCTAGCCCTACTAGATTGGGAGAGGGCTCTCTCCTGGTTAATCTCAGCAAAAAATGATCAGTGAGGCTTGAGATGACTTGAATAAAGGCTTATTTTATGCTAGGTATATATGTAAAAGAGTTTGATTTTGATTTTGAGGGTGTTTGTTGGATCAAGGGAAGGGCATATTTTGGGTCTGGGGAACGAGGCCTAGTTTTTGCAGAGATTTGAATGGGGCAAGGTAGACACTTCAATTTTAAGGAAATGGAGAGTTTGATAAAGGTGAAGAGCTGAAGAGGGAAAGAAACCTTCAAGGATCCTCTCCAAACAACTGAAAAAATAGGAAATTAAACAACTCTAGGTAGAGCACTGCAAACCCTAATGAATTCTACCTTTAACCTTGTTCGTTTAACTTAAGAAGAAATAAGAAGGAAAATGGTATACATGAAACAAAAGTAGACTTACATTTATAGAGAGAAACACACTATCAAAAAAAAGAGCCACATGAATCCCAAGGAGTGCTGCAAACCCTAGTCTATTCCTTTGCCAAACTGCAGAGATGAATGTACAATGATGCTCAAAGCAATCCCAAGTGTCCAACCTATGCTAATGACTGAAAAATTACAAGATATAGACAAACTATAACTCATTCCTAGCCTCTAGGGGTTGATCTCACAATTTTAGGAGCTATTTCAACAAGATCTAAACTTATAACTACAAAATAGGCAGTGGAACAGCTTGCCTCTACAAACTAGGAAACGGATTCATTCAGCTGCAATTCACCTTTTGATGGATGAATCTACCTCCACGAGTGAAAATTTAACAAAATTATATCAAGATCCATCAAATTACATCAAATTACATCATTATTTTAACATTTGGAAGCAAGAAATTGAAAATGTCAAAAACTAGGTGAAAAACAGAGTTACTAAGTCCAAAATGAGCAAAAATCCCCAATGCGTCGCGCCTGATTTCTCTATGCATCGTGCCAGTTTGGAGCTGATTTTGAAGGCCTTCCTGGTGTCCAAATTTTCTCCAAGTGGGCTTGTTGGAAATTTCTACCTATATGATTTCCAACACAAGTGGAATTTATGAATTTGGCTTCCATTTGTCCCTCCAAAAATGAGTTTTCCCAACACTGCTTCCTGTGTGTCCAAAAAGGGGCAGAAAGGTCATTTTGAGGGTGTTTTTGACCTTTCTGGAAGCCAAAAACCTGTCAAAATATCTTGGCCATAAGCAGGCATACATAATTTTCATGAAAAATCCAAAAATTTAAATTTTTCCCCAAGAGGAGCCTCCCATCAAAAGTGCGCGCCAAGTGGTGCGACGCGTAGAGCTTAAAAATCTGTGTTTAGGCCAAAAAAAACAAAATTTGCAAAATATGTCCCAAATTTCTTAAAATTTGGGTTGAGTGTCCTCCATCATGTACTATGCTGGGCCAAGGAAGCCTTGGCCAAGATCTGAATTTTATCATGCATTTTCCAATGCTTCCTCGATGCCTTCTTCATCTCTGTCATAAGAGGAATCTGTCTCCATGTTTTCCAAAGTCTATATTGTCTTAGATGAGTATGAAGAATTTTTGTTTTTTGTTGCAAAATGTGTGACAATATGTGAGGGACTATGAAGGGAGAGGATGAGGGGAATTTTAGGAATATTTCTAATTGAAATTTTCCAATTAAAGAGTTTTAGGTGCAGCTTCTAGGATTTTTGGGATAGCATTGGGGGTTGGGGAATTTGTAACTTGGATTTGGGATAGTGAGAATTGGGATAGGGAATAAGTGAATTTTAGGGATATGGGGGATAGAGAAATGTGCTGATGGAACTAGGAAAACGGGGAGGAAGCAAAAGGATGTGGGAGTGATGGCATAAAAAACCAACGTATAAACCCTAGGCTATGATTTCTTGAGCAAGGAAGTAGGGTTTGAATTTGTTTTATTAAATCCTCATAAACATCATAAGACACACTTATTGGAAATGGAAGAGTTTTTTGAATTACTTTGGACCAGAGGAAACCGAGAAAATTGAAGGTTTGAATGAAATTGTGGTGAAAAGAGCTTGTCGCTCTATGCGCCGCGCCACAACCCAACGTGTCGCGCCATAAACCCAACGCGTTGTGTCCCTTTGAAGGAGATCTTTGAAAAGCTTCCTAGTGTCCAAATTGGGATCGGGATAGATTTTTGGAAAGCGCATTGAGTCTACTTTCCAACCCAACTGGAATTTTTCAATTTCGAGTTCATTTTCCCTATAAAAAATCAAATCTCCCAAGACTGGTCAAAATGTGCAAAATGAGGCTGCCTCAAGGAAGAGTGCTGTTGCAGTCAACTTTTGAAGGTCTTCCTCAACTCCAAATTTATCTCATGATAGCTCATTGGAAAGGTCCTTGTGTCTAGTTATCATTTGACTCATAAAGAAAGTCATT
>CM076583.1:965090639-965419253 GCA_034641835.2 Pinus albicaulis | reverse complement strand
TTATTTCACTCAAAAACTCTTACAAACTTCCTGTAGATTCAGAAGTGTCCTCAAACACATACTTTTATTGATCATGGAAAAGAGATTACATAACAAATTGTAGGAGTTTACAAACGTAAACACTCACTACAATGAAATTAGGAAAATAACCTATTTATCAGCTCTATGTCCTAAATTAATTTAGTTATGGACCACTTGGTAAACCAACAAGTATCCATTTACAATAAATGATCTTCTATCCAATATACTAAATTTATTCGTATTTTAGAGCCTGGGAAACAACTCTATTCTAGAGTCTTGTTTTTACTAACAAAATTCTAATTCTAAGTGTCTCTAATATTTATTAAATATTCTAATTTAATAAATATATTTATCCTAACTTTACATTATTTAATTTATGTATTTTTGGATTTATAATTGTCTTATGAAAGAGGCTAACATTCCCCCCATCAAGGATAAATCCAAAATAAGAACGAGGAACCATCTTCCAAGTTCTCAAGTTGATTCTAAAAAAATCTTCAATCTCAAGATACCATGAGTCAGTCGTATGTCTGATTCATCTCTGAATGTTGCTTGACAACTCCATCACATGCCAAGTTGCAAAATCATCCATCTATCCTTTACGTGAAATCAGAATCCTTTGTCCACTGATAAAATTTGTTGAACGCCCACTGGCTGATGATGTCAAAAACAACTCACTGTTGCTTTTGTTGTGTTGAAAACTGCTCACTACTTCTTTGCTGTTGGCTGCCCATTGGAAAATTTGGTGATGCCCACTGGCTGCTTTTGTTGGTTTTGTCGAGACTTTCAGTCTAAAAACCACCATCAAGTTCATTGAAATTTCCCCCCCTTCGGCAGCTGAAAGGAGAGACACTTCTCTGGAAAGTTTTCCTGAACTCCCCCCCTGCAGGTGTAGGACTTGTACACTAGTGTACTCCCCCATTCAACTACATGAGAGTACCATCATGTTTTCACTATTGGCTGCATGATGTGTGATTGTATGGGGTTGTAGAAATGAGACAATCTTTGGACTGTGGATGACCATTTCCAAAGGTCAATCCATTCATAATGTATCTTCAATCTGGCGGTTTGTTGTTGGTGGCGAAATTTCTCTGAGGAATGATTGGGCTTGCCACAATGGCGACAAGGATGGAGATCAAAACATTGATCTTCCATATGACCGGTTCTTTAACAATGAGAAAATTTCGGTTTGACTTCAACTTCAAGTTGCATGCAATTCTGTTTGTCTGCAACTTTGTGTTGCGTGTATTGCTAGTTGTCTACAACTTTCTCAGAACTTGCTGAGGTGAGTTGTGCAAGAAATCCTGCACTGAAGAACTGAATTGGCTTGGAATAATCTGGGCTATGCAAGTTGGTGTCATTATTGACATATCCTAAGCCTCATCGATTCTTTTTATTTTGAATTTCTTCCCATGTCTTTATTATGGGCTTGAAACAAAGAATAATTGGAACAACTTCGACACTTGAAGCTGTTTGGATGAATGACTTATCATCTGGATGGTTCAAATACTTGAAAGGATCACTCTTTTCTTGCAATTCATTCCTTTGAAGTTTCGATTGTAGTTGAATAAACTCAATGGTTTCATTTGTTTGTTGTAGATGCCATATTGAGAATATCGATGATGATATATTATTAATGATAGCATCCACGTGTCTCATCTTTCTGCACTGTCAAAGATAAATAGCTTCAAAAAATTGATTTCACTCTATTCACTCACAGCATTACAAACCTCAAATAAGAATTTCTTCTCTGCGCTCAGACCTGTATTTGCATTCCAAGTAAAAAAATTGGGTGGAAAAGCATGAAAGCTCTTCGGTGGCAAAAAAAAATACTCGGAAAATGTGAACGGTTGCAAAAATTGTGTGGAAAAGCCTTCAAATATCTTTGGTGGCAGAACAAAGACTTCGCCAATTTGAGAAATTGTGAAATTTGTTGTAGGTATTGACAGGTATCCCAAGGCTAGGCCATGAAAGACATGGTAACCTTTTTAAAAGCTTCAATAAACTCAGGATCAGGAAAATTGATTCACTTTAAAAATTGACAGAATCAAAATTGTACTAGCATCAACAAAAACCCTCAAATTGATGATAATGGCCAGAAAATTAAACTATATTTGCAGATATTATTGACCGATAGAGAGTGGAGGAACAAAAATTTTATATATGGCACAAGGTTATGACTGGTGTAACTTTACTTTTCATTCAAATATTACCATTGCATTTATGAAAGGAAAATTGAAGCATTGCCAACTTCTTAAACTCCCAAAATAAACACGTGCCTGTCAGAACTCTCACCTCCACGAAGAAATGAAATAGGAATTCATGCTTATCATTGAAAATGCAGGCCACTCCACAAAGTAATGAACCAATGATGCTGAGTGTGTAAGCAGCTTCCCGATCTCTTGAGTGGATGGAAACTCATCACATCACTGTCCTTCTCACATCAGGAGTGCGTTCACCATGGGGCAGCGAGAAAAAACAGGATGCTTCTGCTATGCAGCTCACTAGAGGCTACTCCAAAATCACTCAAAAAAAATCGCCCACGACTCTTAGGCTGGCACGAATCTGTGCTCAACAAACAGTTCTTGTCGATTTCAACCAAAATTCAATGGTGGGGTCGAAATCTTCCACTCAATGGCAGAGAAAGTCTTCACAAATCAGTGAGTCCACATTTAGTAGCATAACACTACATTAACTGAGTCAAGGTCTTCCAAATTTAGTCTCTTCTCCATACGTTATGTCTTTGCAGTGAGCGCTCCTTCAGCAGGTTTCCATCCAATTCCACTATGTCTGCGCTATGCAGATCCTCCCCATCAATCCATTCTCTCCACACGATTTTTCACATACACCCAAAATCTTTGCCAAGATCTTATAGCAACCCACGCTACTCCAGATCCTACGCACTACTACAACCTACTCTCTCCACCTCTGCTTAACGTAGCCTAAGCAGCTCCAGAGTGTTCCTCCTCCAAACCCTTTTCTATGCGGAGCCTTTGATAATGATGTATGATTGATACTTAGCTGTGCATGCAAGGTTATGTACCATCCAGCGTCTTCACTATTTCCAACGTCCACACTGCTGCCAAAAAATTTCATGATGCTCCATATTTTTAGGCTGCTCCACGATGCACAACATAGATAAATCTTAAACAACGCAGATGGATAAGAAACTCTTCATCACAAAATGCAGGTTCACTTCAGGTCGACTTCTGGCTTGACCATCGACCAGCTTGCTCCTTTGCTCTGATACCACATGTAGATTCAAAAGTGTCCTCAGACACATACTTTAATTGATCATGGAAAAGAGATTACATAACAAATTGTAGAAGTTTACAAACGTAAACACTCACTACAATGAAATTAGGAAACTAACCTATTTACAAGCTCTATGTCCTAACTTAATTTAGTTATGGACCATCTGGTAAACCAAAAAGTGTTCATCAATGCTCTTAAGGTTGTGATCTTATTTTCTTGAGATTCTCTTCAACTGTTTGCAACCTGAATTCTACAAACAAAATATTCAAACCAGATTAAAATAATACATAACACCTCACCTTCAAGATCTTTGTGTGATCTTGTTTCACCACTCATTTTCACTTTGAATAGGTTGTTCTCTATTTCCTTGCTTTTACAAATTCTTCCAATATTCTACTACACTTTATTTCTAAGTGCATGCTGTCTGTCAGATTCAAATCTGGTATCATTTTCCTTTTTATCATCACCATTGTACTAGTATACACATCTTTCAAAACATAATTTTGTAAATCTTCAAGGCACATTTTTTTTTTAAACTCAGATTCTACAGATCTAAATTTCCTCATAGTTTTAGACTACCATGCTTCCATTGCATACCTTTTCCAATATATAGCTGTTGCCAATCAGATTTAAAATCTGATCTCCTCTTACTTCCTCCATCACACATGCATTCTATACAATTCTAATTTAATTTAAAAAAAAATTGACCTTCAAAAGAGCTTTTGATAGCTCTGATACTACATGACACAACCAAAGCTGCGTATACCCACAATAAGAATCTGAATTTTAATTTTTCATAACTCCATGCATATAAACCCAAATAGTGGTAATCTCTCATTTGGAAGCGGTTCTCTTTTTTTTTAGAATTATGGTTATAAACCATAATCCATATCCACTTTATGAAATTCTTAATTATGATTTCAACTTTGATTAATCAAATTGTAACTTACCGCATTTATAAGTAGAACTCAAAGATTTCGACTTTCATTTAAAAACCAAGTGCCAACATATATATACACTGGCCCACAACTATTGTCAATGCATTTTTTTCCAGCGATCGGTATGCATCCATCTCCACCGTTCGACACGTTATGCCGTCAATCCAATGGATATCGCAATTTTACAAGCACACTATTTAACGTTTTCATCAATTGCGAAATGAGTGGTTTTAAATTGGGATGTTTCACCACTTAACCACTATCACATGTCCTCAAAACTTACTGCTTACCAGTTTTACTCCACACGAATACCATTTGCTGTTTTTCAAAACTGTTTTTCTATTTCGCTAAGCCTTCTCTTGACTTATGGTTCTGTGCTCATCCAAGGTTCCAACCTGAATATGGGTTCTGCAATGACTATGCCAATTATGTCAAATAATATTCGCAAACAAAATCTCTCTAATTTTCAATCTCCATTTGGTTTTTTTCCGCAAACATTAATTAATTCCCTTTCACACAGATCAACTCCGTCTCCACTACAATACGACTTCAGCTCTCAACAACCATATGATTGACATTTATATAGAGTTCTAATTTATCACTATAAGCTCAATTATTCACAGTCCTCATAGATCCATGAAAATGACAGAAAACACATATTTCAATCATTTCAAATTTGAATTACACAGAGCTTGTGTGAACCAGGTTATTCTCTCACGCTTGATATTGCATGTCATTTGGCCTATCTCTGTTTTTCTCACCTGCACGCTTTATTATACAGCATTTATAAATCCATTTCTCCATATTCATAACTTGGAAATCAAATACTATTTTTATTCTTCATTTTTCTGTCTCCTATATATATAAATATAATGCCAACCTTATGGTTAATATACAAATCATAATTCAATTAATCAATGCATAATCACCCACTTCAGAATCTCTCTCTCTCTCTCTCTCTCTCTCTCTCTCTCTATATATATATATATATATATATATATATATATCCAATTAATTACAAGTATTTCTTCTCTCTGGCCTGATATTCTAATAAGTAGCCTCCTCTCTTATTCTCTGGCCCATAACCTTCACAATCCAAACCTACCTATCCAAAACCTGAATACCCCTATATATCCTTTTTTTTTAATGCCTTGAGGCTTATCCCTTTTATACAAAAGGTTCTGAAACTATTTTTGGTTTCAGATCCTCCATCTTCTCAACAAAATCTTGAATATCCTCTAAATCCTTATTTTACTCAAGTAATCCCTAAGGATCCTTTCAAATCCCCAAATTCATGAAACCAATTCCTGATCTAGGATTTACAATAAATTTATAAATCTCTCATGTTCTCCAACATTCGGGAACATTGACAAAATTACTCACAAATATTAATTAATTCCTATTCTGAAATGTCTCACTTAATTAACTCAATATATTTTAAAATTACATTAATTTAATACATAGGAAACCAACTTCCTTGAAAACATAAGACCCCTATGTCTTTTAAAACAAAAATAATTTTATGAGCCTAATGCTCCTGCATCAAGGACCCTCCATGATCAGGTGATCATGAACAAGAGGAAAAAATGATCAAAATTGGAACTGCGCAAAATTGGTTGCAAACTGAATGAACGGATAGGCCTCGTCACTGCGATTATGGTGCTACAAATGAGACCCAAATCTGATGTCGTATGAGGAATATATTGAAGTTTTAAAATGCACAATAACCTTCAAAACAGGACCTTCGAACTCAGAAATTTTGTCATCTTCAGAAAAATTTTATGGAAAAAAAATAATAATTTTATATGGTTTTATAATGGCCCATCAGAGAGTGCCACGTGGCCTTCCCGGAGGCTACCACGTGGCCCCAGGCCAAAGGTTCAAGTTTGTTTTAAAAATGGTGTTGGTGGGCAGACCGACCTGAGTTGAACGCATTCGGGTCAGTCGGGCACGACCCGACCCGAACGTTCATGGGTCAGTAATCGAGTCAGAAGCATACTGTTCTGAATGCAAAAGGCTCATGGATATTTTTTTAAACATTGGGCGAAGGATGACCCGACCCGAACGCAAATGGGTCATGTTATAGCGGCGTAGTTCAACTAGCGGAAAACAAAGGATAAGCCCTCAGGGCTAAGGTTTTTAAAACCCCGCGACCAGGTGTAGAACCAAGGGCTAAGCCCCTTTCCAATGGCAGTAATAAAGGTTTAAGCCCTCGGGTGCTAGCCCTTGGCCAGGTGACCTCAGGGCTATGATCATGGGGGCAACTTTAGTCTTATCTCCCAACTACACTAACCGTCCGACATTACCGCATGTGAACACGCATCAATATGACATTTAAACTTTATGTCTTCATATTATTTAGTGCACGGTTCTGATAATTCTAAAATTCCACCTTTTCTGGTGGAGCTAACTAGAGTTAGCCAAATTTTGTGGAGGATTTCTAGTGCCACTAGGCAAATTACTGTTTGGATCATAACTTTCACCATATTCGACCAAATTAGACAAAATTTTATTCAATTTTGAGTATTATGAGAATTCTGGAGCCATTGGAATTGGTTACAAAGCCAACAAAGGTGATTTTCATCCATTCTTGCTTCATGGAAGCTTGGAGATCCATTAGGGAATTGAGGGAAATGGAGCTGCATTGGGCTACACTTCACTATTTGAGGTGAAATAAAAGCCATAATTAGCTTATTTATTTCTTTTGAATTCATTTTCACAGCTGTGTCATCCTATTTAGGCTTCTTTCTCATTGTAAAACCAATTTGAGCATCATAATATATCAAGTACATGCCCATTGGGATCCTTGGACTCGGTAGATGTAGCCCAGGAGGGGTGAACTGCCTCATCATGTTGTTGTGTTGTTATGGAGAATTTATTCTACTGTGTATTTCAAATTCAAGATGTTAAACAATAATTTTAATTAACATTCCCTCACACATAAACTCAAAAACAGTTACCAAAAACACTTGGTTTAATTTGCAAGACATGCCAAACCCATTGTACACTTAATTAAATGGAAATGAATACTTTGAACAAAAGATACAAATAGTTTCATTTTCAGATCAGATGGTATCAAAGCCAAGGATTTGAGCCTTAGGAGCTAGAGTTTTACTAAGCATTTGTTTTGTGCAAAGATATAGTTGATTGTTTGCAAGTTTTGATGATTACAAGGCTTAAACTCAAGAGAGGTGAAGGACATTTGGTTAGTGTACAAAGTAATCCACAACCAAGAAGGGTTAGAGAGCCACCTCCAAGAGCCATAGAAGAAGCTTCAAGCATGTCTTCAAGAGAGGGAGAAACTCCTGAAGATATGGATCCCAAAGAAGAGGAACGGGTATTCCGAAAAGCTTTCCTAGACGTGAAAGAGATGGTGAGGATAATCTACCAAGAAAGGAATGATAGGCCTTTTAGAGAAGGGTCCTAAAACCAGAAAGAAGGAGAGGGTTCTTCAAGAGGAAAGAAAAGTGATGACAAGTCAAATAAAGGACACGGAGGAAATGGTGATCCACCATCCCCATCTTCATCATCTTCCTCTACATCGTCATCCTCAACTTCGGTGAATCAATCTCACAAGTCTAAAACCACTAGTAAAAGTCCATTTTGAAAGCTTGATGACAAATTTGATGCAGAGAAGCTTGAAAATTTGATCAGATAGTTGGAAGTTTACTTGAGGATACAGAACCTTCATGATGATGACACCATGATACAATTAGCCTCGTTGAGAATGGATGGAGCAGCATTGGTATGGTGGGAAGCCAAGACCAAGGATGAAATTAAAAAACATGGTAAGATCACTTTATCATGGGTTTAATTTATTGCTGCAATTAAAAATCAATTTTATCCATTAGCTCATTTACAAAAGGCTATCATGAACTAGAAAAACTTCAGAGAGCTGAAGGGACAAAATGTACATGACTACACCCAAGAGTTTAGTAGAAGAGAACTCTTATTAGGAGTAGACTTACAAATTCAAGATACTTTGCTGAAATATATAGGTGGTCTGCACAGCTACCTTAAACATACTATCCTTATGTTAAATCCTACTATTCTAGATGAAGTTTGTGTACAAGCTACACATTTAGAGGCTAGAGGGAAAAACACTTTTGATGAGGGTAGAAACAAGCCTTTAAGGGGAAAAAAAAAGATAAAACCTTTAAAGGAAAAGGAAAAAATAATGCATCTGTCAAACAAGAGGGTGAAAAAGTGATACGTAAACATTGTTCAAGAGAAGGCCATGAAGAGAAAAATTGTTGGAAATTGCATCCTGATAATAGAACTCAATTTAACAAAAACAAAGGAAAGAAGAAAATTATAGCTACTACAACTACACCACAAGACTTAGGTGATGATTCAGGTGACGAAACCAAAATTGCAGCCATGGGTTTGAAAAGTATGAAGGGAAAGGAAACTGAAACTAAGCCAAGCACTATTACTTCAAACTGTAATGCACGAGCTCCAAATGAGGAAGAAAGAATTGAATTGTTCCATGTGAGGGTAGTCTCAAAACATACAAAAATAGACACACTGTTTGACAGTGGGTCACAAGAAAATCTCATATCAGAAGACTTGGTCAAACAACTTAAAATTGAGACCATTCCATATCCAAAGCCTTATCCACTTGGGTGGATATGCAAGGATGCAAACTTACAAGTCTCAAGAAAGTGCATATTGTGATTCGCAATTACTGCACACTTTATTGACACAGTTGAACTTGATGTCGTACCGCTCGATATATCAGGAATTGTTTTGGGAAGTCCTTACTTGTTTGATAGGAAAGATATCTTCCATCGCCATGAAAATAAGTATCTTCTCTTTAAATATGGCAAGGCGTTCATTGTCAGAGCACATCGCAAGAAGGAAAATATAGCGATGGTCAATGCGAGACGGGTAAAAAGGCTAGTGAATTCTAGTAAGAATTTTGTACTTCTTATGGTTAAGCCAAAGGTTGATGTGAATCATGAGTCATTTGAAAATTGTGATTCCAAGCTTAAATCAGATTTATATGATGTAGTTGATGCACATCATGATATGTTTCAGGAATTGACAGGTTTACCTCCTAAAAGGGAGATTCAACATGAAATCCATTTACATCAAGATTTTCATCTTCCTAGCATAGGCATGTACCGCATGTCTATCATGGAGAATGCTAAAATCAAGCGGAAAATTAAAGAATTTTTGGAAAAAGGATTCATAAGACCAAGAACTTCACCATGTGGGTCACCGATAATGTTGATTCCAAATAAAGATGGAACTTAGTGCATGTGTGTGGACTTCAGGGCATTGAAAAAGATAACGGTAAAGAATCGTTACCCACTCCCAAGGATAAATGATTTTTTAGATCAGCTGAAAGATGCTAAATATTTCACTAAGTTAGACTTACGTAGTGGTTATCATCAAGTTATAATTGTAGAAAGTGACATTTGGAAGACAACATTTAAAACCAAACAGGGACTCTTTGAGTGTCTTGTTGTGCTGTTTGGTTTATGCAATGCACCTACAACTTTCATGAGTAATGGATGATGTCGTACGTCCATTTATTGATGATTTTTTTATTGTCTACTTAGATGACATATTTATTTTCAGCAATACTAGAGAAGAGCATGTCATGCATGTTAAGAAAGTACTTGATATTTTGAAGAAAAATCAATTGTTTCTTAAAATGTCAAAGTGTGAATTTGGAAAGACTTATTTGGTTTATTTGGGACACATAGTAGGAGGAGGTGCTTTGAGAATTGATCCTTCTAAGATAGAAGCCATTGTGAATTGGCCTACTCCCAAATCCATTACAAAGGTAAGAAGTTTTTTGGGTGTAGTTCAATATTGGAGGAAGTTTATTTCTAACTTATCTTCCATAGAAGCTCCTATGCATGTAGTGGAAAGTGTGAAGTGTGCTTTCCAATGGGGAGGCAAGCAACAGAAATATTTTGAGTCTTTGAAAGAGAAGATAAGTTCATCCCTAGTCCTTGCATTACCAGACCTGAGACAGTCATTCGAGATTCAGACTGATGCTAGTGATTACGCCATGGGTGCAGTTCTCTTACAACATGGTAAGCCTATCGCATTTCATTATCAGACATTTAATGGTGTTGTTGTGAATTATCCTACATATGATAAGAATTTTTATTCATTGGTAAAAAGCTTCAAAAAGTGGAAACACTTTTTGATGGGAAAAGAAACAGTTGTTCATACTGACCATCAGCCTTTACAGTACTTGCCGTCACAAAGTAAATTGCAGCAATCATGACATTTCAGATGGATGGGCTTCCTACAACAATTTCACTTGGTATTAAGGTACAAGAAAGGTATTTACAATAAATTTTCTGATATGCTTTCAAAACCCATTATTAGTGCTACTATTTTACTTAATAATGATTCTATTGTACATGAGAGCTACATAGAACAGTATGCATCATATGTTGATTTTAAGGATGTGTATGCTAACTTGAGTGAAGGGAATCATGTTGAGGAGAATGATTATCATTCGCATAATAATTTGTTGTTTCATATGGGAAAGTTATGTATACCACAGGGGGAGAGACTAAGCGTCATGAGAGAAGCTCATTCTTCTCTTATTGCTAGACATTTTGGGGTAAGCAAAACAACGGAACATTTACAGAGGTATCATTATTGGCCTCACATGGTAGATAGTGTTTCACGTTTCATTAGAGGATGTTCATTATGTGCTACAAGAAAGCCTAGCAATAGGAAGCTTGGTTTATATAGGCCATTGCCGATACCTTCCAGACCATGCGAAAGTGTTTCTATGGATTTTGTTGGAGGGCTACCATTATCTAGAAAGCAACATGATTATCTTTATGTAGTAGTTGATAGATTTAGCAAGATGTGTATTCATATGCCATGTAAGAAATCTATAACTGCTAAAAAAACTGTTGATTTATATTTTCAACATGTATGGGCTCATTATGGCTTGCCTACTTCTGTTGTTAGTGACAAGGATTCCAAATTTGTTGGGAATTTTTGGTCCAATCTATGTAAGATGATGGACATCAAGTTGAAGAAGAGTATTTCTTTCCATCCGCAAACAGATGGCCAAACAGAGGTAGTGAACAGAACCATTGTACATCTTTTGAGAGGTTATTGCAGCAAGCATCCCAAGCTTTGGGATGAGCACTTGCATTACATTCAACACGCTTACAACCAGGCTAAGCACTCTTCTACAAATACTTCACCTTTTTAAGCTTTTTTTGGGTATTTTCCCAAGTCACCTTTAGATTTCATTCTTGAGAAGGATGTGGCCATTGATGGGCATAGTGACATTGACAAATCTCACATGTTCATTGAAAAAATTCAGCTCATACGTCAGTCGGTTCAAGAACAGCTTGAAAAAAATCAAGGCAAGTACAAAGAGAGGCATGATAAACATAGAGTTGATCATAAGTTTCAAGAAGGAGATGAGGTATGGCTGCATATCAATAAGGAAATAATTCAAGGAGAAGGTAAAAGGCTGAAGCCTATTTGTTATGGTCCATTCAAGATCCTTAAACAAGTTGGAAACAATGCTTTTCAACTAGATTTTCCTTCATATATGAAAATGTAATCCATTGTGAATGTGGGAAATTTACATTTGTATGAACCTCCTTTAATTGTTTATTATGAAAGTGGAATTCAGCTGCCATCCATAGAGGATTTCTTGCCAGAATTTTTGGATGAGTTGAAAGAGGATGATATCCTTGACAAAAGGACACACATTTCAAGGAGGGGAAATGTTGATTATGTTTGGGTTGGTCTTAAACGCAGCAAACTAAGTAAGGAAAAGTGGATTGAGGTGGAAAAGGTGAGGGATTTGTACCCTCATCTTCTTAACAGGTAATTGAAGGCTTTTGGGGTCCAAAAGCTTCCCAATGGGGAGGTGTGATCAGGTGATCATGTGCAAGAGGGAAAAAATGCTAAAAATTTGGACTGCTCAGAATTGGTTGTAAATTGAATGACAGAATAGGCCTCGTCACTACGATTTTGGAACCACGAATGGGACCCAAATCCAATGTCATATGAGGAAGATATTGAAGTTTTAAAACACCCAATAACCTTCAAAATAGGACCTTTGAACTCAGAAATTTTGTCATCTTCAGAAAAATTTTATGGAAAAAAAATATTATTTTTTATCATTTTATAATGGCCTATCAAAGGGTGCCACGTGGCCTGCCCGGAGGCTGCCATGTGGCCCTAGGCCAAAGGTTCAAGTCTGTTTTAAAAATGGTGTTGGTGGGCAGACCGACCCGAGCTGAACGCATTCGGGTCAGTCGGGGACGACCCAACCCGAACGTTCATGGGTCAACAGTTGGGTCATCGGCATATTGTGTTGAATGCAAAAGGGTCACGGATATTTGTTTTAATGTCGGGCGGAGGATGACCCGACCCGAATGCAAAACAAAGGATAAGCCCTCAGGGCTAAGGTTTTTAAACCCCCGCGACCAGGCGTAGAACAAAGGGCTAAGCCTCTTTCCAATGGTGGTAATAAAGGTTTAAACCCTCGGGTTCTAGCCCTTGGTGTTAGTATGATTCTTTCGTCATAAAAGATCACTTTAGCTACGCATAACAAATAGCCCTAACGTCGATTATGGCTGCAAAATATCTTTAAGTTTGCTGCACAAATTCAGATCTAAGCACAAAAGACATTAAGAAAATAAAATATAATATGGCTCCATGCATCCAATAGACAAGACAAGAACAAAGTGTTTAAAAGAATGATTTGTATTATATTAAAGAATGGGGCACTTGAGAGGAAAACAAGAAAGGTGTTTTCTGGTTCTCCTCAATGGGATGGGTTCTTGAAATTCCTCAGTGTTTCAGATCTAAAATTCCTCTCTCTTATTGTGGTAGAAAACCCTGACAAACATAGAACTCAATGGGAGCTCATAAAGCAAAAATGAAAAAATGGTGACCAAGAATAGATCCAGTGTGATCTAATGCAATGAAGGTGACTAATGAATGGGGAAAACCCTTCTATTTGTAGCAAAATATTGGGGTGTTCTAGAACTCGGTGCATGAATAAAATATTATTAATCAAATTCTAGAATCACCCTTTAGGAATATTTTATTATATTTGCTGGAGGGAAAAGGTATTTTGACTTGGGTCAATTCCTTTATTTATAAACAATAAATAAATAAATGATTTATTTATTATTTTAGGGAGATGGTGGGAATATAATTAAATAAATAATGATTTATTTAATTATTTTCAGATGATTTAGTCAAATTTAACTAGGAATATTATTAAATAATGATTTGAATAACTTATTCCTCGGAAATAATTAAATAAATAATGATTTATTTAATCAATTTCCTTGTTTTGGGTTAAATATGACTTAGGAAATATAGACAAATGTTATTTTATATGGTGAAAGCAATTTTACTTAGGGTAAAATTGGTCTTACATTGTGTACTTGGGTTCATCTAATGATAATGGGTTAGATGACCAAAAAAATGGTGTAACAGATTTCCCCCCAATGTACGAGTGTTAGGAGCAAATCGTATGACCGAAGTACGTTGTAAGAACTCAATCACTAGTCATCAAGAGGGAAGTGAGAGAGAGGAATGTAAGGTAGTCTAATGTGCTGAAGGACTAGACCCGGAGGGGACGAGACTTACAGGTGCAACAACTCTCCAGGTGATGGAGTAGTACCAGTGTTAAAGGAAGCGGGGGAGGCATACCTATGCTCGCCGAGACAATAGTTCAAAGAATAAAGCGCCCAAAAAACCACAGAACGTGGGAATGAAACATGTGCTGGCCTAAACATGAGCCAGATAAAATTGATGAATCCCACATACATGTGATGCCTAGAATAACTGTCAGGACTTATACAAGAAGATTTTAGTACATGAGATATAAATATACCCAAATGCCCCCTACACATGGGGAACGGCTCACAAAATTTGACTGATATATGAAAATCAAAGAGGCGCTGCAAGTGGTTGAGGCCGATATCATCAAATGAGAGGAGCTGCATCAAGGACGCAAATGAAGAAGTCATCCGGGCATGTGGGGGGTTACCTGCAGGGCCACCCCCTCATGAGGGTTGAGACATCTCACACACGCCCGGGAATCACTAATAGCTTCTGCTGCATCACTGGACCACCAAGTGTATAGATCACAATCAGGATGAAAAGAGCTCGAACCAAGGTATACTACACCCTAGACCTGGCTTCTAGAGTAAATGAGCTGATGTCGACAGAAGTAGGTCCGCCATAGGTGAGGCAATAAGCGAACCCCAATTAAGGCATGAGGGAAAATAGTAGAGCAACGAACAAGTAGATACTGATAATAATGACAGAATGAGGGATACAGAGGAGTGGTTGGATGACTTCCCTTGTTAGAGCATAAAGGGCATGAATGGCTTGGCAGCAATGGACACAATGTCATGAGGGATAGGGGACAAGGGTATTGAAGGCCATAATGTGCAACACGAGAGAGGGATCAAGCAATAAAGGATGGAGGAATATAGTGGGGTACAAAGGGACTTGGGATAGACTCCATGAATGTGATGATGACTCAACTCGGATGCTCTAAACAAGGGCGACTCGATGGTGCTGCCACACAGTAGAGGTCCAATGGGGGACCATAAAAGCATGAGTACAAGATGACAACTCACGACGAACATCAACACGAGCATGGACAAGTATGGAGGCCAAGTGGTGCCCCTGGTATGAGTGGTGCAAGTGAAGAAATTCGATTTTGAGGAGGGTTATGGTTGAGGGCCATAGGTTCCCCCAAGCATGTTATGGTCATGCCAAAATGTATAAAGGGGAATCTAAACACATTTTAATGATGTGGTGCACCATTTGTTTTCATTATGGTTATGCAGTATGAGAAAGGGAATGGAGGATTACCAATATATTTTAGTACTGCATATATGAATCAAATGGACTTTAAGTTTTTGGGTTGGCATACTTGGTGTCACTATCCCAAAGAGAGGATTTGGAGATAATGAATAGATTCTCTCCTAGAAAACCTATAGGTTGGTCAACAAAAATGTCTAGGAGACTGGGTTGCAGATGTAAAATGAAGGAACGATAAGGGGTATCATCCCGAGAGTGATGTGAAGTGGTATGGGACTCTAGAGGTTCTTCTAAATGTGGAAGAATAATGGTACTAGAGTTGACATGACCAGATACACTAGGAGAGTGTTGGAGAATTACTTCTCTTGGTATCTCAAATATGGGTGCCCCCTTACCCAAACATTGGGTTACAATGTAATGGCTGCAAGGTGTACATGGTTCAAATGCATGGTTTCGACGCAAGGGGGAAGAGAGAAAGTCAGGGGAGATGATTCCTTCCATAATGTCATCATCGTGATAGAATATGGGGTGACAGGTGGAATAAAGACCACCTGATGTGGCGAAGCTACCTAACTCATCATCATGAGAAGAGAGGTTCACATGCGCATTGTCACAAGGGGTGACCGAAGAGTAAGCATATAAAGGATCTACCGATGTTGAGCCCAAGGTGATCACTAAAGGAAGGTCAAGCGAAACAACAGGGGAGGATTAAGAGGGAATGTTCCCTGAGGGTCTCATGGATGATGATAGGTAGAAGATGGTGGACGAAGGCACTGTCGTCTCGACATCAGGAGGGGGAATTTCAATGGCATTCATCATGTCTAGTAGTTCTGCCGAAGCAAAATGCGCAAATAAGGGAGAGGTGGATTTGTTGTGCTTGGCCTCGAACTGGTGGACCGCGTCTAGAGAGGTGTGGAAGTCCTTGAGGCGGGAACAAAGGTGGGTGTAATGGCCATGGAGATCACACAAAGCATAGGGGTGGTTGGTGTGAATAGTCTTGGGGTTCTTGGCTGCGATCACAGAAGGAACCAAGGCTTCCGAGACTATGGACTCAGGGAACGCGAAATTAACCATGGGCTTGAGATGAGGCAATTCAGGACAAGTATGTGTGGCATGACTGACAACATCACACAAGGCACACTAAATGGTATGCTTTGGAGGCTGAGGGGGGGCAGGGTTTGTCAGGCCAGCCTTGTCCCTTGATTCCCCCTTGCGAGCTTTTCCCTTCTTACCTGAAGCAGTCGCAACAGGAGGTGGTTCCTGTTGAGGTGACTGAGGCACTGTTGCAACTGGAGAAGTCATGGGGACCAGTTGAACCAGGGTTAAAGCAAGATAAGGTTTGGGTTGACCAAGAAGGGTGCAGCTGGAGGATCAAGGTACCAGACAGGAATCCCAAGGGTCAGGTTAGGAAGAGAGAGGGTGGCCATGATAGGTGCCATGTACACTCCTGGTGGGGGAGCTAGGAATGGTATTTAACTAGAGGGGTAATGGCCAGGAGGGATGGCTCGAAGATGGTTGAGACTTGGTGGAACTGACCCAGGAGGATAGAGGAGCTCAAGGGTACCAGCTGTAGGAGAAAGGCCAGAAGGAAGAGGTCTGGCTCGCTGAGGCGAAGGGCTAGGAGAGGATTGCTGCAGGTGAGGTTGAGGTTGCTGACTAGCCGAAGCAAGCTGTTTAAGGTCAGCCCGAGACGATTGCATCATGCAAAAATTCGCTAAGATGGGATCAGAGACAGGAGGAGGAGCAAGAACAAGGAAGGTTCCAAGCAAGGAGGATTCTTTGTAGACACCGGGGGAAACACTGGTCAAAGAATCAACAGTTTGTTTATTGGTTACAGAATAGAGGGTTGACTCAGGGGAGGTCTGAGATTTTGGCTCATGATACATCAACTGGTTGATGGTGACTATCTTTCCATTGTGAGGGAAAAACATCTTTTGGTGGACCACGGATGGGACGACAGACATGGCATAGGTGTAGCTACACCCAAAAAAAATGTTATAATCAAGAGGGGCGTCGATGACTTCAATGTCAACGCAAACAGTCTTTCCTGCAAGAGTGATAGGACAATTACGGAATAGGCCAATGGGCTGGGAGGCATGGCCATCCCACGCACGTAGGGTGATTGTGGAAGGGGCCAGCTCAGGGGATCTGAGTTGTTTCCAAACCGAAGCGGACATCACACAGGTGGATGCCCCCTCATCAATGATGCACCGAGAAATGTTAGCGTTCCATATTTTGACTGAGATTTGGAAATCTACGAAAGCAGGAAGAGGAGGAGACTCCAAATAATGGGCATCGAAAACAATCAATTGGTCATCTGCTGGATCTACAGCGCCCAGTGCAGATAGTAGAAATTTTATTTGGGAGGGGCACAAGTGGAGGAGTTCCAGCGTTGAAATGGCAACAGAATATTGGGCCAGCTCATCTATTATGCTAAACGAATGGGGAGCTCGGTTAGAAGCAGCATTTCGGTGTAATGGTCCCTTAGGAATCTTGGTATGAACCTTGGATTTGGGTGGAGGGATATGCAAGGGACCATAAGTTGTCGAAAGAGGCTCTGTAGAACCTGAAGAAGGTAACTCAGGGACAGATGGAGCAGGAGGTTGGGGGTATTGATGGGACTGAGTGTGAAGGTTAAGGTCGGTGGTTATAGGTTGGTCAGAGTTCATCATGAGGATATGGTAATCAGAGGTACCAGATGTAGGAGGTTGAGTGGTTACCGGTCCGTGAGGTGGTTTGGTAGCCATGAAGCTTTGCTGCGGGAAAGGATTGGTCACGCTCTGTTGTGCATAAACCTACCCCTGAGGGGGTGGTGGCTGCTGTTGCGGAGGTTGAGAAGACAAGGGAGGCGGGGGTGCTAATACTGGAGGAGTTGGAGCACTAGGCTGTAGATATGGATGATAATGAGGTTGGGTAGTAGTGTGGTAAACAGGGGGTTGGGCAGAAAGAGGAGGCATGTCGAATCCTGGATGCGCACTATCGGGAGGGGGAGGAGTGCAGGAAGTGGTGCCCCCTCCCCCAGGAAAACCATAGCTCATGGTAGGTTGAGCGGATGGATTGGAGATAGCTCCAACGATACTGTCGGCGGCAGGAGGTGCCCCCGGTGCATGGGCATTACTGAGTCTAGGGAGATCAGGTAGAACAGTATAAACATAACCCGTCTGAGCATAGATCAGGTCATATTTTAATGCCATTTGGAGTGCAGCTTCTTCGGTTTGAGGAAACTGCGATGCGACATATTTCCCGATAGCTGGAAAGAGAGATCTAAGGAACCAGTCCATGTAGACATGGTATTCAAAGGTAGGAGATTGACATAGGCTCTTTCTTCTCCACCATTCCTGGACATGATCGGATAGGCGGGTCACAGAAGATTGACAAAAAGAGGTCAAAAGTTCGATACTAGTGTCATAATGAAGGGGAAGCTGGAAGTAAGATAAAAATTCCCTGGCAAGAGTCGCAAAGGTGGTATGAGAGGAAGTGGGCTGATCAACATACCACTTAGAAGCTTCACCTGTAAGCATGCGTTGGAACAATCTAAGATGGATGGAATCATCAATAATGGAATGGGATGAACACCACATGTGGAAAGAGCAGATATGGTTGGAGGGATCTTCTCCAACAAGGCCTTCAAACTTGGGAATGTCAGAGGGGAGCCTGGTTGGCATAGCAGGCCAATTAACATCGTCGCAGATAGGATCATTGATCAACTGATTGAAATCGGGGAGACTGAGGCCTGCCATGAAGGGGAGCAAGGGAGCAGTCGAGGTAGTTCGTATGGAATTTCTTCTAGTAACAGTCCCAGCATCAAGGCTGGGGTTGCCACTAGCGTTAGGCCATAGACCAGACATGGTGAAGGTAACAGGGGGAGAACCAGAAGTAGGGGGAGAAACCAAAGAATCAAAAGATGAGTGAGAGGGCAGACTTGGGGGAGGAATAAATCGACGACGACGGGAAGGAGCAAGTCGACTAACCGGAAACTGAGGGTGAAGGCTAAGAAGTCTCTGGGATAAACGCCTTGGAGGCACAATGATGACGGGAAGAAGAAAAACCGACAAAGGCAGGGTGGTGCAAGATTAAGTGAGGTCAATGTCGAAACAAGGGCAGAGAGGTGCAGTGTCAATTGATTTTAAAGTCTTTTCCAAGCGGTGTTAACCAAGCTCTTCTTCGCTTAGGGTCAGTGTGTGGCGTGTGTTAATTTTAATTGTTTAAACCCAGACGTTTTGAGAGTAAAAGAAAAAGTGTGCTGCATAATTGAAAAATAAATCTGCAGTAAATAAGACTGAAAGAACAGAAAATTAACAGCTAACAATGCATCAATCTAACCCAAGAAGGTGGGTCTCTCAAAACTAGTCTATAAGAGAGAAAAATCTAATCAAAGCATGCTAAAAAGAGGCTAGTAGATCTAAGGTCGGGAGGGACGGGGATCTAAAGGAGAAATCTGCTGAAAAAAGGTGCAGATAACAGCAAAGAGGCAGAGGCAAGGTTGCTGCTAGAAAGGAGGGGATCAGCTAAAGGTAGAAGGGACAAGGAGGCAGCCCTAAAAATGAACCCAAACAAAACTATATGAGGTGTTTTGAAAGGGAGAAGAGTTGATCTGCAAGGATCTGAAAAGGAGGTATCAGATTGGAAAGAAAAAAGGTTGAAACTCTGGAAATTCAGATTTCTGAAATAGAGAAAACTCTCCCACAAAAAGTGGAGGGTACTGAAGCCCTAGGGGGCTAGATTCCCACTTAGTTGATTAAAACGGAGCAATAATAGGTCTAAACGGGCAAAGGCGGAGGTCAGACAACCCTGACAGAGGTTCAAACAAAACCTAGAAAAATTTCAGAAAAATTCCAGAAAAAAGTCCAGGTCACAGTTTTTGACCTGTTTTTCACTCAGGTCACAGTTTTTGGGTTTTTTTCTGTGACCTGAAGCTCCAGGACGTAGTTTTTGGGCCAAAAATTGTGACCTGCACTTCTAGCACTCTCGGCGGAAGATTTCAGAAAAAAAAAATGTCGTCTCAGCAGCAGCTGATGTCTCTCACCTGCGCAGTCGGGCCAGAAACACACGGAAGTTAAAAATTTGACTTTTTGAGGGTTTTAGAGGTGGAAAGCACCATAAAAATAGGAAAAACAGAAAATGGAAGAGAAACCCTAGTGTCTGAAACAGCTGGATATGCAGGAATATATGAAACGACAGCAGTCACAAAAGAAAACCCGTGTGGAGTCGCTAACTGTTAGTATGATTCTTTCGTCGTAAAAGATCACTTTAGCTACGCATAACAAATAGCCCTAACATCGATTATGGCTACAAAATATCTTTAAGTTTGCTACACAAATTCAAATCTAAGCACAAAAGACATTAGGCAGATAAAATATAATATGGCTCCATGCATCCAATAGACAAGACAAGAACAAAGTGTTTAAAAGAATGATTTGTATTATATTAAAGAATGGGGCACTTGAGAGGAAAACAAGAAAGGTGTTTTCCGGCTCTCCTCAATTGGATGGGTTCTTGAAAGTCCTCAGTGTTTCAGATCTAAAATTACTCTCTCTTATTTTGGTAGAAAACCCTGACAAACATAGAACTCAATGGGAGCTCATAAAGAAAAAATGAAAAAATGGTGACCAAGAATAGATCTGGTGTGATCTAATGCAATGAAGGTGACTAATGAATGGTGAAAACCCTTCTATTTATAACAAAATATTGGGGTGTTCTAGAACTCAGTGCATGAATAAAATATTATTAATCAAATTCTAGAATCACCCTTTAGGAATATTTTATTATATTTGTTGGAGGGAAAAGGTCTTTTGACTTGGGTCAATTCCTTTATTTATAAACAATAAATAAATAAATTATTTATTTATTATTTTAGGGAGATGGTGGGAATATAATTTAATGAATAATGATTTATTTAATTATTTTCAAATGATTTAGTCAAATTTAACTAGGAATATTATTAAATAATGATTTGAATAACTTATTCCTAGGAAATAATTAAATAAATAATGATTCATTTAATCAATTTCCTTGTTTTGGGTTAAATATGACTTAGGAAATATAGACAAATGCTATTTTATATGGTGAAAGCAATTTTACTAAGGGTAAAATTGGTCTTACATGGTGTACTTGGGTTCATCTAATGATAATTGGTTAGATGACCAAAAAAATGGTGTAACACTTGGCCAAGTGACCTCAAGGCTATGACCATGGGCATGGCCTTGGTCTTATCTGCCAACTATACTAACCGTTCAAAATTACCGCATGTGAACACGCATCAATCTGACAGTTTAATATTCCTACTTAGCCTAAGCTAAGAGGAATATGCAATTTTGTCCCATTTTCTGTTGCATGAATAAATGAAGAAAGGAGGACATGTAAAACCCCTAAAAGAATGAATAAATCAATGCCCATATGAACATGGATAAATCTGGGTTATGTAAATAAATCACTTGCAGGTGTGAAAGGGGTTTGAGCTATGAGATTGGGTCAACCTTGACCAAATCTACAACACTGTCTAGATACAATGCACCTCATGAAGGGACAGTGCAGTTCTAGAAGGAGGCCCCTCATGTGAAAGGAGCTAACTCATCAAGGTGGTTTAGGGTTTACAAAGGCTCTCATCTTATAAAAGGAAGGGGAAGGCAGCAAGAGAATGTTGTTGATTGTTTATATTTCTGAGTATCTTGTTTGTTTAGACAAATACCATTCTCTGTTGCTCAGTGGAGAATAGTGTTGCTTAGGACTTGGAGTTCCTATTCAGGGATTTCACCTTTTCCATTGAGGGTTCTTGGAGGAGTTTTTGATGATTTTATCCACTATCAAGCTTTGGGCCAAGCTCTACTTCCAACTGCAATGCAGATCCAGTAAGGGTTTGGTTGCTTTTTTAGGCTGCAGCAAGTGGAACTCTAGATCTATTCAGATCTAGCTTGTATTGGAGCCTCTTCTCAATCAGTGTGTCTTTTAACCTCCTAGAAGAGTGCATCCACTGTTTGAGCTTCAGATTTGTATCTTGGCATCAATCCATCTCTGTTAGTCAAGCTACATCACAGTTTTCCTTAAGGAACTATGCTATTTTCAGTGGAGGTTTTGCAAGGTGTTTTGACCCCATTTTTGATGAAAGATCTCTGGTGCTGGGCTTTGCCTTTCACTTGGTGATCCATGGATTAGATTGCTGATCCATGTTCTATTTAGATCTGATCTGTTTTAATGAAAATTAATCTTCAAAAATTTCTGAATCATTTTGCAGATCTGTAACTTAAAACTAATATCTACTCTTTGTAATGCATGATTTGGTCAAAACCCCAAGGGGATCTTGTAATAGAGTCTTTCTAGAGAATAGATCTGAAATAGATCTAATATTTCATCCACAGATCTGTCCTAGATCTGAAGTGTAACATTAATCTATTTCAGCTCCTTAAAATAACGTTGTTAAGCCATTTTACAGTTTATATATGTGTTGCAGCCTTCTTTCCTGAATATTTCTTACTCTATTATCTCCTTTATTCTACTGTATAATGTAAGAGCATCATTGTAATTATAATTTGATATTTTATATTCATAATTTGATCTTATTTGATGGCCTCCTACTCATGCTTTCCAAGACTGTGTTATTTCTGAAGCAGTTTGTTGTGCATAGCTCCAGCCTCTCTTGTAGGGTGTTTTTCAGCTAGACTAGGTGGTAGGAGATCTGTTTACCACACCTAGTTTGATTTGTTTTTGCTCTCCTTTTGGATCTAGACTCTAGATCTACTGGTCTAAGGGATCCAAGGGCTTCAAACTCATTTCTATGCATATATCTCTCAGGAGTGCTTTATTTCAGCAAGCTTGCTGTGCAATCCCAATTTTGGGATATTACAGTGGTATCAAAGCTATTTTCTTGGCATAGCCTGTGCTTTCATTGGAGAAACACAGCCATGTTGCATTTAGAAGAAGATTAGACTCTTACTGAGAGGGAGAAGAGGTATCAGAATAGAAGTCACAAGAAGTTTGATTACACCACTAATGATCAAGACAAGGGTAAAGCCCCCGAAGCTGCAAGTGATAAAGAAGGAGAAGAGTTTGCAAGAACTCTTGTGGTGGCCATGCAAGATCTTGCTAGAGAGATCAAAGAGAAGAGGATGGACAGAATAAGGGAATCTCTTGGGCGATTTCATCCTGGGGAAAGCTCTGACATGTCTCAGCACTGGACTGGTCAACCAATGAACCAGCCACAAGCTCCATAATGCTCCACTATGCCTACCTTCTTGGCTCTGGAGAATGAAGGACCACAAGAGCAAGCATCCTTTGAAGACTACTTTGTGGAATATGAATCTCAAAATCATAGATTCAGAGACCACTTTAGTTTCCAAGAGTTTTTTCACCTCAAGGACAAAAGAAGACCAAGGCAGCAATATAGAGATGGTGGGTTCTTTCATAATCATGATAGACACCACTCTATGGGCAGATTACTTTTGTCCAAGTTTGATGGGTCACCTACAATTTCTGCCAAGGCATGGGTAGAAAAGTTAGATATCTACTTTCAGTTGAACAAAGTCCCTGAGATTGAAGCCATCAATATTGCAGTGCTGCACTTTGAAGGTGAAGCACACAATTGGTGGTTCCATGGGTTGTCTACATTCAAACAAACCAATGTGACTACCTATTCTGAATTCACTAGAAGACTGGTGGATAGGTTTTACAGGAAGGATCCCGAAGCACCCTTCATAAGCCTTGCAAAGATAAAGCAATCAGGAAATGTAGAAACTTATATCTCTGAGTTTATGAGATTATCTGTCATGCTTCCTAATCTGTCTGCAGCAAGGAGGGTGTACATGCTCATTGATGGCTTGAAGGAACCTTTGCATGGGCTGGTTAAATCTACCAAGCCCATCACTTTGCATGATGCCATTGAGAGGGCTAGAGACCTTCAAGATGCCTTGTCAAAAGCGAAGAAACTTTCCAGAGCAAGGCCCCTCACCTTTCTAAAGGGAAGGAAGAAAAATCTTCTCCTTCCAAGGAGAGCTCGTTCAAGAAGCCTCTTGATATTGAACTCAGGAGGGAGCTAAGAAAGAAGAGACTGTGTTTCACTTGCCAAGAGTCATGGGCACCTGGACATAGATGTGTTGCTGGGAAAGCACACTACATAGAAGTCTTCTCAGGTTTTGAGGAGGAAGATGAAGATGATGAACCAAGGAGGGGTTACAATGCTGATAATGTTGAGGGAGAACCAACACCATCTGAAGATGGGTATGGAGCCTTTTCTACAATAGGTGGGACTCTTGCATCTTTGAGAGGAGTGCCTAAGTACTTGACCCTAAGAGTACAAGGTTCAATCATGAATCAGAGGGTATCTGTATTGATTTACAGTGGGGCAACCCACAACATTATTCATTCTTATCTTGTGAAAAGGAGAGCAATCCTCACTGATACTTTTGAGGGATTCTCTTTCTTGGTCCCAAGAGATTAGACAATGCAATGCATGCAATATGTCCCATCACTCTTAGTCACTATGGGATCCTACACTCTGGTGGATCATTTTTTTGTAGTTGACATACCAGACACCAATATCATTCTGGGTGTCCAATGGTTGATTACATTGGGGAAGGTCACCACTGATTGGAAAGCTTTGTAGATGGAGTGGGTGGTATTGAAGAGTGGTAAACCCCAAATGATTCAAGGCATGCACACTTATCCCTCACCTAGTTCTTCCACACAAACAACAGAGATGGATTTGCGCAGTGGAAGCAAGGATCTCACAGTCCCTTCTCTTATGTTCATGAGGTTTCTGCAAGGGACATTCCTATCTAGTGGCAAGCCACCTGGGATGCCACCAGATTTAGATCTTGTGGGGAAGGCCTCACAAAATTCTACTCCAAATCTAGATCCAGGAGGGACTCGAGAAATGAGAGACCAAGTTACAATGCTGGAGGGCTTGGGAAAACTCAAGAATGAGGGGGATCTTCTTCCTGCACCACTATCACCCTCTCTCTTTCTTGAAACTGCACTGTGGGAGGAGAAAAATGGGAGGATCAGCCTTCCAACACACAAATTTGGAATGAGAAATTTCAAAGAGGAGATCAACAACATGACAAGCACTTCCATGGATGTATCATCAGCACTGTCATTGTTGAACAGTGTGGATCTGTATTGGAAATCTCAACTGATTGTAGAGTATTCCAAAGATCTCCACATAGGTATCATACTAGATGACATGCAGCAAGAAGAGGGCTACTTAGTCCAAGGGTGATTCATCTATCATCATGGTAAGGTATTCTTGGCTATATTTTCCAAGCTCAAGCAGAACATACTACAAGGGGCACACAAATAATTCTTTCTCAGCCATATGCATTCAATGAAGATCTATACCCTAATCATGAGGAGCTTTGACTGGGAAGGCTTGAGAGAGGAACTACATCAGCAATTTCAAGAGTGCATGAGCTATGTGGAGTTGGGACAGCCAATGGAATCTATGCAAGAGTCATTACAGCCATTTCTTCCTTCATTTGAAAGAGAGGAAATGCCCATGCACAACTCCATGTGTATGAAAAAATTTAATGATAAAGGATTTGATCATGTAGAGAAAGCTTTATCTTCTGATTCATCATATTCTTTTACCATGTTTTTGCAGGATATGACTCCTAGATGGAGTGAGAGATCATGTGGATCTCATAGCTCTTGGTGGGCTAATAGAGATGTTGAACTTGGCCACTCCCTTGTTGTGCAAAGGGAGACTCCTTTTCATGATGGGTGTTTTCCAAAGGCAGCAAATATATCTGATATATTTAGCCATGTTAAGGTGACTCATGCAGAAAATGTGTGGTGGGAATGCCACTTGCCACACCTTGATCTCATGTAGGCAGGAGATGCACTGCACTGGCATCACATGTGGGATTTTGACCCACCTCCTCAAGCTCAGATTTTTGTTTATAGATATGTAGTTTTGCTTCCATACTTGGATGATATAGTTGTACTGTTTACGGGATTTTATAGAGGGAGGATGGGCAGTTTTTATGTACCACATGGATTGGAACTTCTCCTTGTACCTCATGCTACATGTTTTAGATGGAGCATTTCTCCAACCATGTTTATTTCTGTTGAATTTTTCACTCCTAGTGGGATGAACTATGCACATCTTATGTTGACCTTCGAGGAACAATTCATGATGTATTGGCTTGATGAGAACTTGGCTTATGATGAGGACTTGATCATTGATGATGACATCAATGAAGGAGGGGAAGTACTATAGCTCTCACCCTATCAGTTTCTTGAGGACAAGCAACATTTTGGAGGGAAGGATTGTAATATTCCTACTTAGCCTAAGATAAGAGGAATATGCAATTTTGTCTCATTTTATGTTGCATGAATAAATGAATAAAGGAAGACATGTAAAAATCCTAAAAGAATGAATAAATCAATTCCCATATGAACATGGATAAATCTGGGCTATGTGAATAAATCACTTACAGGTGTGAAAGGGGTTTGAGCTATGAGACTGGGTCAACCTTGACCAAATCTACAACGTTGTCTAGATACAATGCACCTCATGAAGGGACAGCGCAGTTCTAGAAGGAGGCCCCCCATGTGAAAGGAGTTAACTCATCAAAGTGGTTTAGGGTTTGCAAAGGCTTTCATCTTATAAAAGGAAGGGGAAGGTAGCAAGAGAAGGTTGTTGATTTTCTATATTTCTGAGTATCTTGTCTCTTTAGACAAATACTATTTTCTGTTGTTTAGTGGAGAATTGTGTTGCTTAGCACTTGAGAGGGTGCTTAAGGATTTCACCTCTTGTCTTCCATTGAGGGTCTTGGTAGTGAGGAGTTTTTTCCCGATTTCACTAATTATTAGGCTTTGGGCTAAGTTTCATTTCCCTGGAAACGCAACGCAAAGATCCAAAGGAGGTTTGGTTGCTTTTGCAGGTTGCAAGAAGTGGAACTCTAGATCTGTTTAGATCTAGCTTGTATTGGAGCCTCTTCTCAGTGAGTGTGTCTTTTAACCTCCTGGAAGAGTGCATCAACTGTTTGAGCTTCATATTTGTATCTTGGCATCAGGCCATCTCTGTTATTCAAGCTACAGTGAATTTTCCCTTGAGGGACTGCGTTATTTTCAGTGGAGGTTTTGCAGGGTGTTTTGACCCCATTTTTTATGAGAGATCTCTGGTGCTGGGATTTGCCTTTCAATTTGGTGATCCATGGATTAGATTTATGATCCATGTTCTGTTTAGATATGATCGGTTTTAATGTAAAGTCATCTTCAAAAATTTATGAATCATTTTGCAGGTCTGCAACTTAAAACTCAAATCTACTCTTTGTAATGCATGATTTGGTCAAAACCCCAAGGGGATCTTGTAATAGAGTCTTTCTAGAGTACAGATCTGAAATGGATTTGATCTTTCATCCACAGATCTGCTCTAGATTGGAAGTGTAACATTCAGCTACTACAACTCCTTAAAATAATGTTGTTAAGCTATTTTGCAGTTTATACATGTGTTGCAGCTCTCTTTTATAAAGATTTCTTTCTCTCTTGTCTTCTCTACTCTACTGTATCATGTAAGAGCATCATTGTAAATCTGATTTTCTGTTGTATATTCAAAGGTTGATATTATTTGATGGCCTCCTGCTCATTCTATCCAAGACTACTTATTTCTGAAGCAGTTTGTTGTGCATAGCTGCGGCCCCTCTTGTAGGGTATTTTTTAGCTAGACTAGGTGGTGGGAGATCTATTTACCACACCTAGTTTGATTTTTTTTTTCTCCCCTTTTGGATCTAGACTCTAGATCTACTGATCTAAGGGATCCTAGGGCTTCAAACTCATTTCTGTGCATAAATCTCCCAGAAGTGCGTTATTTCAGCAGGCTTGCTGTGCAATCCTAATTTTGGGATATTACGTACAATTAACTCATGTCTCTCGCCTTATGAACGTGGTTCGATAATTCAGAGATTCTACATTCCAAGTTTGGTGGGAGTTGAACTGATATCCAAATTTAGTGGAGGATTTCTAGTGCCGCTGGGAAAATTACTGTTTGGATCATAACTTTCACCATATTCGACCAAATTAGACAAAATGCTAGTCAATTTTGAGTATTCTAAGCATTTTGGAGCCATTGGAATAGGTTTTAGAGACAAACATAGGTGCTTTTTAGGCATTTTTTCTCCAGGGAAGCTTGGAGAGCCATTAGGGCCATGAGGGAAATGGAGCTGCATTGGGCTAGAATTCATTGTTTGAGGTGAAATAAAAGCCATAATTAGCTTATTTCTTTCTTCTAAATTCATTTTCACAGTTTTTTTAGCTTTTTTAGGCTTCTTTCTCACTGTAAAACCAATTTGAGCATCATAATATATCAAGGACATGACCGTTGGGAGCCTTGGACCTGACAGATGTAGCCGAGGAGGGGTGAACTGCCTCATCATGTTGTTGTGTTCTTATGGTGAAGTTATTTTGCTATGTATTTCAGATTCAAGATGTTAAACAGTAATTTTAATTAACATTCCCTCACACATAAACTCAAAAACAGTTACCAAAAACACTTTGTTTAATTTGCAAGACATGTCAAACCATTTGTACACTTAATTAAATGGAAATGAATACTTTGAACAACAAATGCAAATAGTTTCATTTTCAAATCACTCTAGTAGAGTGTTCTACATATATGCAGGCGATAGTTTGAGTTATATGGGCATTCTGTTTTAAAGTTTATGCGATGTTTGATCGCATAGGTATGTATTTTATATTTAAATCTGAGGTTATAACCCGTTGCATGCATAAAGGAGTTATGTGGGCCATAACCCATAGGTCTGAGGTAATTGTATAAGGTTGAAGCCATGCACGATATAAGGTAATGTGAAGGGGTGGAAATTCATACAGGTAAAGGTTATTATAATGAGTTATCAACCATGGTTAAAACTTCCACATGCGTTTGATTTAAAATTGTTAAATAGGAAAGATTAATGTGGGTAAATGTGGTGTTATTTCCACTAACCTTTCATGCGTTGATATTTTGTTAATTGCGACCTTATGGTTGCATCATTTCGTATCAGAGCAGAGGAAAATCTCTTTTGGGAGAAATCATAATAAGCATAGTTTTGATGAAGGTTGCAGAGTTAAACTATGCAGAAGACATTGATAGCAGAGCAGAATGAGATTCAATGTGATTTTGGATCAGAGGAGAAGAAGTCATATTATAAATCTGAAAAGGTGGATACAAGTGGGGAAATAAATGTTAGACAACAAAATCTGAAAAAGTGACGGTTTTTTTCTTGAGAAGAACAAAGATCCATTCGAGTGTTAGAGAGTGGAAGAAGACTGCCTTGTGAAATCATACAGGTAGTGTTTAATATTAACTCTCATTTTAGTTTTGTAAGTTGAAGACAAAGGAGGAATATCTCAGCAAGGATAGCAAGGAGCTATAAATAAAAGAAGAACCAATTTTGTTCTTGAAGGTAGAGTAAAGTGGATACTCTAAAGAAAGTGGAAGTGAACCTAAAGAATCCAGCTGAGGTTGGACAAATAGGACAAGAGTGTTCTCAGAAGAATGTAGAATTGCAGAAGCCAAGGAGCAAAGGAGTTCCTCAATAGAGGTTCCAGAGATAGAGAACCAGTGTTACCAAAAGGCCGAGCATAAAGGAGAGAAGGCTTGGTGAGGTACTTGTAGTAGGTATAGAGACTTGCTGAGAAGGAAAGGCTTAGTGCAGTTCATGAGTGAAAAAATGTGTTAGGATGAATTCTAATTGCAAGTGTACTAAAAAAACTCACTTTAATTGTGCATAACAAATAGCCCTAACATCAAATATGGCTGCCAATTTCTTTATATCTACAGTTAGTTGACCAAGATGAATGCTAGAAAATCCAGATCTATGCAGTAAAAGAAATTAGGAAGTAAATAAAAGCAAGATTTTCTCCATGCATCTGATAGACAAGACAAGAATTTTTTTAAAGAATTTTTTGTATTTTTGACACCTGGGAAGGGAACATAGAAAGATGTTACCAGTTCCCCTCAATGGGATGGGTTCTTGTAATTCCTCAGCAATTCAGATATAAGATCTCTCTGTCTTCATGGTGTAGAAAACCCAGAAAATAAATAGAACTCAAAAGGGAACTCACAAGAAAAATGGTAGAAAAATATGACAATGATGGAGGATCAAAGTCAGACCAAAAGTATAGATCCAGAGTGAGCTTTAGGCAACAAAAGGTAGTGAATGAATGGAAAAACCATTTTATTTATAACAAAATATTAAGTTAGTCTAGATATTGGTGCATAGTTAAAATATTATTAAACAAATCTAGATCCAACTTTTATGGAATATTTTATTATATTTATTGGAGGGAAAAGGAATTTGAATTTGGTCAAATCCCTTTAATTGTAAATAATAAATAAATAAGTGATTTATTTATTATTTTAAGGATGTGGTTGAGTAATAATCAAATAAATAATGATTTATTCAATTATTTATAAATGATTTAGTCAAATTTAACAAGGAATATTATTTAAATCAGGTTTAAATAATTATTCCTAGAAAATAATAAGATAAATAATAATTTTTCTAATTAATTTTCCTATTTTGGGTTAAATATGACGATATATATTAATTAAACTATTTTTTAACTAATTATTCGTTGAGGAAAATCAAACAAATGTGGATTTACTTAATATTTCCTCATCAGGTTTCCTATTTAGACCATAAAAAACTTAGAAAATAAGGATTACTAAGTTATTTTTTATAGTGAAAGCAATTTTACTTTCGATAAAATTGGTCTTACATGGTGTACTTTGGTCCATCTAATAGTAACAGGTTAGATGACCAAAATTGGTGTAACAGATTTCCCCCCAGTGTGCAAGCGTTAGGAGCTAATCGTATGACCGAAGTACGTTGTAAGAACTCAATCACTAGACACCGAAGGGGATGTCAGAGAGAGAGAAATATAAGGTAGACCAAAGCGCTAGAGGACTAGACCGTGAGGAGGCAAGACTTACAGGTGTGACAAGTCTCTTTTATGAGTGAGTACCTGTGCTATAGGCAGCGGGGGAGGCATACCTATGCCCGCCGAGACAAAGTAAAAAGAACAATACATCCAGTAAACAAGGGACTAAACTATATAGTACATGTTGGCATAAAAATGAGCCTGATAAAAACATGATAATGAATCCCACATACATATTGTTTCTGGGATAACAACCAGGAATTATACACTAATATCTGTGTACATGAGATATAAGTACAAACAAAGAGGCCCTCTAAATAGGAAAGGGATCTGAAAATATGAATGATACATGCAAACTAAAAGGCACTGCAAGCGGCTAAGGCCAACACCATAAAATATATGGAGCTGCATCGAAGGCTGTAATGAAGAGGTCATCCAAGTATGTGGGGGGATACCTGAAGGGCCACCCCCTCATGAGGTTTGAAACATCTCACACACACCCGGGAATCATCGATAAAATATGCTGCATCAATGAACCATCAAGTATACGGATCTCAATCATGCCATAAGGAACTGGAGCTGAGAAACAATCAAGTCAAAAGGAAATAAGGAGTCCCTTTTCCTGATATGAGGCACCGAACAAGAGTGGAAGCTAGAACCAAGGTACACCGCCCTCTAGACCTATCTTCTGGAATGAATGATCTGATGTCGACAGAAGGAGGTCCGCCATAGGTGAGGAAATAAGGGATCCTCAACTAAGGCACGAGAGAAAATAGTAGAGAAACTGATAAACTGACACCAGGGATGATGATGAAATGGGGGATATTGAGTAGTGGAAGGACAACTTCCCTTGTTAGAGCGTAAAGGGCATGGATGACCTAGCAGCAACTGACACAATATCAAAGGAGACAGGGGACAATATGACTGAAGGCCATGATGTACGACATGAGAGAGGAACCAAGCAAGGAAGGATGGAGGACTATAGTGGGATACAAATGGACTCGGGATAGACTCCATGGATGCGATGATGACTCAACTTGGATGCTATAAACAAGGGCGACTCGATGATGCTTCCAAACAGAAAAGTTCCAATGGGGACCATAAAGACATGAGTACAAGATGGTTACTCATGATGAAAATCGACACAATAATGGACAAGTATGGAGGCAAAGTGGTGCCCTAAGTACAAGTGTTGCAAGTCACAAGAAATTCGATTTTGAGGAGTGGTGAAGTGACCATCCTTGGACAACATGTGTCCTGGTGAAGTATCAAATCACAAAAAACTAATACATACCCATTTGAGGGCTCAGTGAGAGCTTTCCAATGGTACAGTCGATTTGTTAAACTGAGCTACAGCTTGGTCATATTAAGCGAAAGGAAAAATTGGGGTTTCTCTTTTAATCAGGCATTTTCCCTTCAAATTCACTCATTTGCAAGTGTAGCTGTGGTGAATGTAGAGAGGAGAGAAGGCCCTAAATCTTGTGGTGATTGTAGTGGATAAACCGGCCGTTGGAATCAAGATCCATCAGTTGCAGGTAAGAGGCCTAACCCTACTCTTTCATTTCCGTGGATTGAAAGTTCAGTTTAGATTCCCAGAGCTCAAGAATAGACCCCTGCTGCTCATCACGGCTGGGTCACACTTTTTGGGGCAATACCTGCGACCTGGGTAGCAGGTTTTGGGCAGAAAAGTGTGACCTGACAGAGAGGGGTTTTTCTGTGTTGTTCTTTGGCTGAGAGCTGGGTTTTTATGTTTGAATGCAGCCTTTATTTTCTGTACACTGAAAAATATGATGGTTTTGTGCAGATATATCAGAATTACGAATCAACTAGAGAGAGAGAGACGTGGACACATTCCGATCAGAGATTCGAGAAGATCATGGTGTGCGCAATGCATTGGCCATGTTTGGGGTTATGAAGTTTGCAGAGAACCCTTTGATGAGATATAGAGAGTCCTTGTTGGCCCGGATTATCAATTATTGGGATCTAGACCATGAGGTATTTACAGTGCAGGGGCACCGGATAGAGTTGACGGTCTAGGATATATATTTTCTGACTGGTCTGCCACCACTTCGGATGGTGGGGAATACTCGGCCATTGCTACCATGAGGGCGGAACATTATGATGTTTGTAGAGCACCATTGTCGACCAGGTTTCCATGTCAAGGGGACACGGATACAATTTAGGGATCTAGAGAGGTTAGAGACCCGTGTTGTGGCCGCAACAATGTTGTAGATCCTGGGAAACCAAGCACTCCACCACATCACTGGAGGGTAGATGATGCTTGTTGAGAGTGTGTTGAGTGAGACATACTATGGGTGGGTCCAAATGATTCTATCGTCGTTGAAACGACAATTGTCGCTATGCAAGTGACAAGTGAACCATGACTGTGCATATGGCACATTTTTGTGCTTACTCTTCTTTGAGAAGATCCCAACACTACGACCTAACATAAAGATCTAGGATGGGGGCTCGAGGGAGCCCAGGATGCGCTAGTGGGGGTGACTACTATGCAGAGGAGGAGATGGGGCAGTCGGATGGGTGTTCTAACTCGAGTTATTTTCTCATTTGGATAAGATGCCAATTTATATAGACGACTATCCCTATAGTGGGATGAGTTATCGTGGGGACCCGGACTTGCCACTATCGCCTGGTCGAGTATGGAGGCCCGATGGTAAGTGACAAGTTGGTAATATGTTATGTGCATTGTAAAGTTTCATAATATTGTATATGGTATTGATTCTTTCACTTTTGGTATGCAGATACAACACTGGTAAAATTGGCCAGGTATATGGGACAGCCTTCAGTGTCAGGAGCTACAGGACCTAGTGGATTGAGAGCGCCACAAGATGAGGATGCATCGACCCTCCTGGAAGACATCTGTCGTAGATGTGAGAGGCTTCTAACCGGTGTTTCAGAGCATGGCTATCAAGACTTGGATTACCAATACATAGAGCCATGTATTGGTCAACTCTCAGAGTGGCGAGGGGTCATGCGACACATGGCGATGGTCGAACAAGGGATGCACGAACTACGAGTTGCAGGAGCAGAGCCATTGGCTCGGGATCCTCCAAATAGTGATTAGGTGTAGGGGTAGGTAGTGCCCCAAGTTTTGAGTTTTTGTAACATGCTATGGGAATGTCACAAGTATTAGATTTAATGGACTCTAAAACATTTGATACGACACATATAATGGATATGCATCATTTTAATGGTTTTATGTTATTGTCTTGTGTTAAATGAGTGTGCTAAGTGCCAATCTAGAATATTGTTTGCGATTCTATCTACATAGTTATTTTGTGCTCGACGTACATGAATGAATTTAATTATTTCAAATTCATGCATCAAAAGCTCCATTCGTAAATATCTTCTAAAAAGGATAGGATTATTCACATGATAGACACCATTCAATTGAATGACAAGAAGCAGGGAATCTAAATAAACATGAAGGTGGAGGATGCGATGGGAAAGGGCATTGGCTAATAAACCTCACACTGTATCATATTCGGCCTGGGTATTGGTGGCAGTACCAATGCATACATCATTCGAGCGAACAAGCGAATGTAAGGGGGTAAAAATGGCCCAACCTGTCAAGGCTAGATTCCAGAAGTAGCAACTTGTACCATCGGCATAACCGATATAAGGTGTGGATGAGGGTCCATTTGAAAGGTGCCACAAGAAAAAAAATGAGAGGATGATGAAAAATGTTGTAAACCTGAGCGCAAAGTAGAAATCTAACAAGCACTGCTAGAGGGAGTGCTCTGGTTAGGATGTCTACCACCCACACACCGACGGGTAGGTGGTGTGTGGGAGTTACCTTGGGGGTAGCTTGTGCTCAGGCTGTGAAAGTCACCATAGACATGGATGGTGCCATTCCGCTTATGAGCAGGAAATATCGAGTCAGGGGTGGAAAAGGCTTCCATGATGTCATCATCATAGTAGAAGATGGGGTGAAAGGAGGAAGGGAGACCACATGACATGGCAAAGCTACCTGACTCATCATCATGAGAAGAAAGGTTCACATGTGCATCATCACAGGGGGTGACAGAAGAACAAGAAGATAAGGGATCCACTGATTTTGAGCCCAGGGTGATCGCTAAAGGGGGGTCAAGCAAAACAGAAGGGGAAGTCTTAGAAGGATATTCCACCATGGATCTCATGAATGATGATAGGTAGAGGATGGTGGCCGCAGGCTCCATCATCTCAACATCAGGAGGGGGAATTTCAATGGGAGCGGATAAATCCTCAAGTTGGTTCGAAGCATACTGCTCAAGGACGGGAGACACATACTAGTTTTGTTCAATCTCATACTCTCGAACTACCTCCAAAGAGGCGCGGTAATGCGTGAGGTAGGGCCAATGATGAGTGTAATGGCCATGGAGATAACACAAAGCACAAGGTTGGTTGGTGTGAATAGTTTTAGGGTTCTTGGCTGCAATCGAGGAAGAAACAGAGGTTTCAGGGACTGTAAACTCAGGGAATGCAACATTAACCATGGGCTTGATAAGAGGCAATTTAGGACAATGATGGGTGGCATGACTGACAACATCACACAAAGCACATGGTTGGGTATGCTTTCGAGGCTAAGGAGGAGCAGGGTCAGTCAAGGTAGCATTGTCTTTAGGTGCCTTCTTGTGATCTTTTCCCCCTTTACTCAAAGTTGTCGCAATGGGAGGAGGCTCTTGTTGAGGTGACTGAGGCATGGTAGCAGAGGGAGGGGTCATGGGGACTGGTTGCACTAGGGTCAAAGAAAGATAATTTTTGGGCTAACGAGGCGAGGTAGTGGCTGGGGGATCAATGTACCAGAAGGAAATCCCTAGGGTTATGTTAAAAAGGGATAAGGTATCCATAACAGGTACTAAAAACACTCTGGGAGGGGGAGCTAGGAAAGATATCTGACCAGAGGGGTAGTGACCAGGTGGGACAAATCCAACTCAAAGATGGTTAAGGCTAGGAGAAACTGTGCTAGGAGGGTAGAGAGGCTCATGGATACCAACTGTAGATGAAGGGCTAGGAGGAGGAGGTCTAGAATACTGATTCAAAGTGCTAGGAGCAGGTTGTAGAAGGCGGGGCTGCTGACTAGCCAAAGCGGGCCACTTGAGGGAAGCCCGAGATGATTGCATCATGCAAACATTCAACAAGTTGGGATCAGAGACAAGAGGAGGAATACCAGGGAAGGAATAAAGAAAAGAGGAGTCTTTCTAGACTCCGGGTGAGATAGTGGTCCAAGGTTCGACGGTTTGCTTATTGGCCACCGAAGAAATGATAGACTCAAGGGAGGTCTGAGACTTCGGTTCGTAATATTTCAACTGGTCTATGGTGAATATCTTTCCATTATGAGGAAAGGACATATTGTGGTGAATTGCAAATGGTACATAAGACATCACATAGGTGTAGCTATACCCCAATAGAATTTTTTAATCTAAGGGGGCATCAATGACTTATACGTCAACACAAACAATATTTCCTGCAAGAGTAATAGGACAATTGTCAAACATGCTGATGGGCTTGGAAGAGTGGCCATCCCACACTTGGAGGGTGATAGTAGAAGGGTCCAACTTAGGTGATCCGAGTTGCTTCTAAACCGAAGTGGACATTACACAAGTGGATGCGCCCTCATCAATTATACAATGGGAGACATTGGCATTCTGGATCTTGATGGGGATTTGGAAGGCGAAAAAAGCAGGAAGGGGAGGATGTTCTAACCAGTCAAAATCGAATATGATCAAACAATCATATGAAGGATCTACAGTGCCCATGGCAGTTAGTAGAGATTTTTTTTGTGAAGGGCATGACTACAGGAGTTCCAACGTTGATATGGCAGTAGGAGATTACACCAAATCATCTACTATACTATACGAATGGGCAGCTTTTCTAGAAGCAGCGTTTCGGTGTAATGGTCCCTTGGGGATCTTGGTATGAACTTATGCCTTAGGCTGAGGGATCTGTAAAGGACCATTGGTTGTCAAAAGAGACTCTGTAGAACTTGAAGAAGGTGGCTCGAGGGCAGACATAGCGGGGAGCTTGTTGTACTGACGGGACTGAGTCTGAAGGTTGAGGTCAATGGTAATGTGTTGGTTAGAGTTCATCATGATAATCTAGTAATTGGAGGTACCAGATGGAGGAGGTTGAGTGGCCGCCTAACCTTCAGGTGGTTGGGTAGCCAAAAATCATTGCTGAAATAAAGGATTGGTAAACAAAGCCAACTGGCTAGGCGCGACATTGGGAGGAACGGAAGGGGAGGCTTGTTGTCCTCGCAATGCTGCTTGAGTCTCCCACATCTGACACATATGTGGTAAAAGAGGACTATTTTGGGTGTGATGACCATAGACGCTGCAACATAAACAAGGCTTATTCATAAAAACAGGCATGTCCTACTTGGGTCGAGTGCCCTTTTGCTAGTTAGTGGTGTTAGATGCATTCCCTTGGGGATTAGGTCCTAGATTACCAGGGGTAGATTGATTTTGGGTGCCTTTCCTCTTCTTTTTGGAAGTAGAAGGATTAGTCGCGCCTTGTTGTGCATACACTTTCCCCCGGGGGGGTGGTGGCTACTATTGCGGGGGTTGAGAAGGCAAGGGAGGCGAGGGTGCTAATGCTGGAGGAGCTGGAACACTAGCTTGCAGATACAGATAATAAGGAGGTTGGGTGACATTGCGGTAAGTAGGTTGGGAAAAAGGAGGAGGCATGTCATATCTTAGATACATGCTACTAGGAGGGGGAAAGTGATGGAAGAGCTGGCCCCTTCCTGAGGGAAACCATAACCCATGGGAGGATGAGTGTATGGATGAGAAAGGGCTCCAATGATACTGTTGGTGGCATGGGATGCCCCCGGTGTGTTGGCACCACCAGGTCTAGGGAGATCAGGTAAGACAGTATAAACATAACCAGATTGTGCATAGATGAGGTCATATTGCAATCTGGAGAGGAGCTTCTTCGGTCTGAGGGAAAGGCAATGCGACAAATTTTCCTATAGCAGGAAAAAGGGATATAAGGAACCAGTCCATGTAGACATGGTCTTCAAAGGTAGGGGATCGATGTAGGCTCTTTCTTCTCCACCACTCCTGGACATTATTGGATAGGTGGGTCACAGACTATTGACGAAAAGAAGTCAAAAGTTTGGTACCAGTGTCATAACGAAGGGGAAGCTGGAAATAAGATAAAAAATCCCAGGCAAGAGTTTCAAAGGTGGTATGAGAGGAGGAGTCCTAATCAACAAACCACTTTGAAACTTCACCAGTAAGCATACGTTGGAACAACCGAATATGGATAGAGTCATCGGTGATGGAGTTAGATGAATAACACATATGGAAAGATTGAACATGGTTTGTAGGATCTTCTCCAGCAAGACCTTCAAACTTGGGGATATCGGAAGGGAGCTTGGTTGGCATAGCAGGCCAACCAGCATCATGGCGTATGGGGTCATTGATCAACTCGTTAAAATAGGAAAGACTGAGGCCTACCATATAGAGGAGCAAGGGAGCAGCCGGATAGTTCCTGTTGTGGTCCCACTAGTAGTATTCTCAGAATTAGGGCCGGGGCTACCACCAGCGTTAGGTCTTGAACCAGACATGGTGAAGGTGACAGGGGGAGAACCGGGGATGGAACCATAAGGGGAACTCGATGGACTAGAAGCGGAGTCAGAATTCAGACTCAGTGGAGGACTAACTCGAATCCTACCGGAGGAGTAAGTCTTCCTAATGGAAACTGAGGATCAAGGCCAAGAAGTCTCCGAGATAAATGCCTTGGGGGAGCAATAATGAAAGCACAAACACAGATCACAAAGGGAAGAGAGACCAACAAGGGCAAGGACGTGCAGGATCAACTAATTACAGTGTCGAAACAAGGGCAAATGGGTGCATGATCAATTGATTACAATGTTAAAATATTTTCCTAGTGGTGTTAAGCAGGCTCTTCTTGACTTAGAGTGTTTGTTTTAAGTGTGTTTATTTTAATTTTTAAACCCAAAAGTTTGTAGAGAAAAATAAAAAGTGTGTTGTATAACTGTAAATAAATCTGCAGATAACAGTAAATGAAACTGAATATAACAGAAAATAAACAGCTAATTATGCATTAATCTAAACCCAAGGAGGTGGACCTCTAAACAAGTAGTCTGTGGGTGGGAAAAAATCTAGTCAAAATACACCAAAATAGCCAGTGGATCTAAAGTTAAGAGGGACAATGATCTAAACGTCAGGTCTGCTGGAAATAGGTGCAGAAAACAGCAAGAAACCAGAGGGGAAAATGCTACAAATGAGGTGGCGAAAGGCTAAAACCTGGAGGGATATAGAGGGGACCCTAGAGGAAGACCCAAAAAAACTGAAAAGAGGTGTTTTAGATGGACGAATAACGAATCTGAAATGGATCTAAATGTAAGGGATCAAATCTGAAAAATGGCTCAACACATTGAAATTTCAGACGACCTGCTACAGCTAAAACTCCTCCTAGAAAGGTGGAGGGTACTGAAGCCCTAGGGGGCTAGGTTCCCACTTTGATGAGTGAAACAGAGAAAGTACAGGTCCAAAATGGGCAGAGACAGAGGTCATACAGCCCTGAACAAAGGCCCAGACAAACCCATAAAAATCCCGCAAAAAGTACAAGTCAGAATTTTTGACCTGATTTCTACAAAGGTCATAGGTTTGGGGCTATTTTCTATGCCCTAAATTTCCAAGTCATAGGTTTTGGCCCAGAAAGTGCGACCTACACTTTCGGCACTCTCGGTAGCAGGTTTCAGAAAAATTTGTCATCTCAGCTGCGGCTGATATTTGTCACCTGCGTAATAGGTCCGAAAACACACAAAGTGAGAATTTTTAATGTTTTAGGGTTTTATAGGTTAAAAACAACATCAAGAAAAGAAAAATAAGAAGCTGAAGAGAAACCCTAGGGTTTGAAGCAGCTGGACATGCAGGGAACTAAAAAATGATAGAGGCCATAATCATAAACCCTTGTGGAGTCGCGAGTTGTTAGGATGGATTCTAATCGCAAGTGTACAAAAAAATATCACTTTAGTTGTGCATAAAAAACAACCCTAACATCAAATATGGCTGACAATTTCTTTAGATCTACAGTTAGTTGACCAAGATAAATGCTACAAAATCCAGATCTATGTAGTAAAAGAAATTAAGCAGTAAATAAAAGCAAGAGTTTCTCCATGCATCCAATAGACAAGACGGGAATGCTTTTAAAGATTTTTTTTTATTTTTGACACCTGAGAAGGGAACATAGAAAGATGTTACCAGTCCCCCTCAATGGGATGGGTTCTTGTAAGTCCTCAGCACTTCAAATCTATGATCTCTCTCTCTTGATGGTGTAGAAAACACAGAGAAAAAATGGAACTCAAAAGGGAGCTCGAAAGAAAAATGGTAGCAAAATATGACAATGATGGAGGATCAAAGTCAAACCAAAAGTATAGATCTAGAGTGATCTTTAGGAAACAAAAGGTAGTGAATGAACGGAAAAAACCTTCTATTTATAACAAAATATTGAGTTATTCTAGATATTGGTGCATAGTTAAAATATTATTAGCCAAATCTAGATCTAACTTTTATGGAATATTTTATTATATTTTTTGGAGGGAAAAGGAATTTGAATTTGGTCAATTCCATTTATTTGTAAATAATAAATAAATAAATGATTTATTTATTATTTTAAGGATGTGGTTGAGTAATAATCAAATAAATAATGATTTATTCAATTATTTATAAATGATTTAGTCAAATTTAACAAGGAATATTATTTAAATAAGTTTTAAATAATTATTCCTAGAAAATAATAAGATAAATAATAATTTACCTAATTAATTTTCCTGTTTTGAGTTAAATATGACCAGGAATATTAATTAAACTGATGTTTAACTAATTATTCCTTGAGGAAAATCAAACAAATGTGGTTTTATTTAATATTTCCTCATCGTGTTTCCTGTTTAGACCATAAAAAACTTAATAAATAAGGATTGCTAAGTTATTTTTCATAGTGAAAGCAATTTTACTTTGGGTAAAATTGGTCTTAAATGGTGTACTTTGGTCCATCTAATAGTAACAGGTTAGATGACCAAAAAATGGTGTAACATATTTCCCCCCAGCATGCAAGCGTTAGGAGCTAATCATATGACCGAAGTACGTTGTAAGAACTCAATCACTAGACACTGAAGAGGAAGCAGAGAGACATAATTTGTATTATGTTTTAAAGAATAAAGATGAGATAGTTAGGTCTCATGAGGAAACTCATACATAGTTGAAGGAAGATATTGCTCTTCAGCATACTACTAGAGTTGTAAGCAGAGGAAGTTTGACTGATATTGGTAGCCAAAAGAAAGCAAAAGAATTTTACTTTTGTAAACCTGGGCAAGGTATTTTCTTTGATGAAGAAATTGAAGATTTGTAGGAAGGACAAGATGAAGATATTTTGAGATGTTTGATTGTCATGGGCAAGCACAAGGAAGAACAGATGTTGGAGACTGTTATGAGAAATGCCAGAGATGAATTTATACTTTTTAATTTTAAAGAAGAGATTAGAGTGCTAGAATATTTTTTGAGAGAGCCTAACAGTGAAGATGAAATTACAGCCAAAGAAGAAGAGATGTTTATAACATCTAAGGAGACAGAGGTGAGCTAAAATTTTAAATTTTTTGATGTATTTTCAGGTGATGAAGAAGACACAAACAAAGCTATAATAAAGGAGATGGAGGACATCTTATATTTTGAAGGTAAGAGTGAAATTCAAAGGCAGTATGAGGATGAACAAGTTTTTGTCTTCAAAGACAATAATGATGAAGGAGAATGGAATTGTAATCAACATCTGGAAGAAAATGTTGTTGCAATCAGAGAGTCGAAGAGAAGTTCACTTTGAGAAAGTGAATTTGCAGGTTGTATGCAGAAGAGAGATGTTGCAGAGGGAGATATCTTAAAAGATATTCAGAAAGCTTGGGAGATAGAAATATCTAAAGTAATATTTGCAGCAATGTCCAGAGAAATATCTACAGCAGTATTTGGAGCAATCTCAAAAATAGTAGTAGAAGTTGAAGACATCAAGAGTTTTCGAATTATTATACAAAGGAAAGGACAATAGCAGAAAATTAATTTGGACAGAGAAATAGAGAATTTTATGAAGCTTATGAGAAATGAACATAAGGAAAGGAGCTACAGACAGAGAAGACAAATAATTAGTTGTATGAAAGACTAGACTGTAAAAATATTTAAGGAGAATTCAATAGTGTGTTACAAACAAAGATATGGAAACCAAGAGAAGGAAAGACATCAGAGTACGTGGACAACAGTTGAAAGAAACAAAAAAATCACGGAAGAATAAAGTATGGGATCTAGGAGGACAAAGATTGGAAGGACATGATTAGGAGATCATGCTTATTTTCTACCTTGTGAGTCTGATGTAGGTCATCATGGTTCTGAAAATTTGTACATTAAGTAGAATCTAGGGGGTCTTGTGTTTTTCAAAAGATTTGGTTTTCCTAAGTATTTAATTGATATAATTTTCAATATTTCGAGTGATTTAGGTGAGACATTTATAATGGGATTTAATTAAATATTGGGAGGAATATTTGTAAATGTTCTCAAATGTAGGAGAACATAAGTGATTGATGAATGATTGGTGTGGATTGAGATATTTTGAAATATTGTAAATCTTATATTAGAAAGTAGTTCATGATTTATGGAGGATCCTTAGGATTTAGTTGAATATTGAGAACCTCAAGGGATAAAGAAGAAATTTTAGGAGTTAATTGAGGACTTAGAGGATTACTAGGATTTTGTTGAGTAACCTATGGATCTAAACTAGAACTGGTTATAGAGCCTTTTGTATATAATTGTAAAGCCTCAAAGGAACAAACTGTGAAAAAAAGAGAGATAGGTTCTTAGAGAGGAAGCTTAATTGTAAGCCTACGGGCATATACAGAGAGAGAGGAAGAGAAAAGGGCCATGTAAAGGCGGATCGGGCCAAATCTAGATTATAAATAGGATTTCTATTTGTATCTGTACATTTATTTAATGAATGATGAATTTGAATTCATTGTGACTATGTGTGTCATTAATTTTATGTGCTAAGTGATCCATAATTGTGAATTAATGGTTTCTATGTGATAAACCATGTTGAATGAGTTCAAATTGAATGTATAAGTCTTTCTGCGTGATAAAGGACTTGATGGCCGGGTAGAATCCATATGATTCCAGTCGGGAACTAATAGATGTGTCTACAGGTCGAGTAAGAAACAAATCAAGAATCAAATAGGAGAAGCTCAGGATAGATAACGTTACAGGAAACAGAATAAGCTCAGGAGAGATGAACACCTTTAAAGACAGAAGAAAAGTTCAGGAGATATTCGCATTGAAGAAACCTGAATAAGAAAAGGAGAAGTAGCGTGGAGGAGACTATGTTGTAGGGAAATGAAAGTATAAAGAATAGAAATCGATTAAGGCAGAGAATAATGAGAAGAATTCCAAAGGAGGAATCGACGGCGAGGATTGAATTTTATATATATATATATATATATATATATATATATATATATATATATATATATATATATATATATATATATATATATATATATATATATATAGATATATATACATTCGGAGGATAATCGGATCGCAGGCGTGATGAGAGCCATAGATCTGAACACGATCAACAAGGGAGATCTCATTGCAGTTGAGAAACATCGCACATTGCATAGAACAGAGTTTACCGTTAAAGAGTTTCAAAATTTAAATTGTTTACCCTGAGATGTGAAGTGAGGAGATGGAGAGATAATGAGGATCGTCAGATCAAGAACCAAACCAACGGTGGAGATCATAGCGCACGGGAAGCAACTTTGCAATTCGCAAGATTTAGAAGTTAAGAATTAAGGTGTTGCAAAGTGAACTAATTTGTTTGTGATGCGGAAAAAAAGGGAGAACACATGTTGGCTCAGTGCAACTTCACTGTTCTCAAAGAATAAGGTTTAAGTGTTAAAGTTAAACTGCAAATTTTGCGACAAGAGATTGCGATGAGTTCTAATTGGCTATCATGATGTGGGACCCTCCAGCATAGTGTTCCGCGTATATGTAGGTAATAGTTTTAGTTATATGGGCATTCTATTTTAAATTGTATGCATTGTTTGATCGCATAGGTATGTATGTTATATTTAACTCAGAGGTTATAACTGGCTACGTGTATAAAGGAGTTATGTGGGCCATAACCCACAGGTATGAAGTAATTGTATAAGGTTGAAGCTGTGCATGAAATAAGGTAATGTGAAGGGGCATAAATGCATAAAGGTAAAGGTTATTATAAGTAGTTATTAACCATGGTTAAAACTTTCGCATTCGTTTGATTTAAAATTGATAAAGAGGAAAGATTAAGGTGGGTAAATGTGGGGTTAATTCCACTAACCTTGCATGTGTTGATGTTTTTTTAATTGCAACCTTATCTGTGCATCAAGAACCTTTGGCAAAGGTAATTACATCCTAATTGGCTATGATGACATTGTAGGAATAAATTTATCTAATGCTTTATCATAGAACACCATAGCCACACTACATCGCATAGGTATCATGTTCTTAGATTAAGCTATTGGTGGGTGGGATGAAAAGATACTGCGTTGGAAGGGCGTTTTACAGCTTGGACTTCTTGAACTAGAAGCGGTGGATTGGAATAATTTTATAAGTCTTCTAAGACAACTAGGACTGTGTGGGAATCACAACGAGGACTTCATATCATGGGAGGGCACCACTCGCAGGGGTGTCATGATTTTTGCAGAGACATATCATTACATATTCAAATCCTTATTAGGACCACATGTATCATGATTTGTGCCTTTCTTGAGCATGTGTGTGCCCCTCGAGGTTGCATTATTTGTCTGGATGGTATGGAGGAATACCATCCTCACATGGGATAATATTTTCAAAAGGGAATTCACAGGACCTGGGATCTTCTCTCTATGTGGTAAGGATAATGAGACTATTAAACATATTTTTCTTACTTTCCCATTTACTATGAAGGCTTGGAATCTAATTTTTATAAATTTTCACATTCTAGGGTGAGATTTCTCATCCAGTATATGTTTTTTAGAGTGGGTGATGAAAGGAAAAGAAATACAGTATTATATTCCCCTCTTTCTATTTTTGGAAACATGGAAAACTAGGAATTGAGTAATATTTAGAGGGAGACCTCATAATATATACAAGACTTTTTTTAAGGTTCTAGGATGCTTGGGTGAAATGAGTCCACATTCACACCAGGATAGTGATTAGTATGCCCGATTCCACAGGCCAAACATCAACATGCCGACAGGCTTCTTCGATGTCGCAAATCAAGAGGAAAGGTGTGGATTTGGAGCAGTACTTTATTATGACAAGGATACAAAATACAAAATATCATTGTCGGGTGGACTTGGTTCGAAAACTAAAGCTAAACTGTTGGCCTTTTGGGCTCTCTTGTGGTTTTACCGACAGAAGGGGATGGTTGATATACATGTATATGGTGACTCTGAGACCATTATACACAGGATGACTGTTGCCATGAATTTTGATCCTCCTCTACTCATAAATTGTCGCAGGTGTATTAACAATCTCATCCAATAATTTCACACATGCCATATACAACACATCTACAAAGAGCACAACACAGAGGGAGACTCTCTATCTAAGAGAGGGTTGCAGGTATTGGATGACGGTTTGCACTTTAATCCTGTCAATTTGGGGATTTTCCTTGGGGAAGGCAACATGACATTTCCTTAACTTTCTCTTACAGTTTTATATTGCATATTTTGCTCCACCTTTTTACATTGGCTCTTGAAAATATTTTGAATGATGTTTAAAATATATGCTGAACTATATGCCACACCGGATTATATTAGATGTTTTTTTTTCTTCTTTTTTTTTGGAAGAATACTAAGTTGCACAGTACTCCAATGTAGTACATCTATGGCTACAAATATTACTAGTTTATACTTTTTGGATAGTATATATAGAGAGCACCTTCTATCATGCAGATTTCATGTACAATTAGATGTATAATTGAATATTTGTGTTAATGAAATTCATTTTTTTCTTTCTTGTGAAAAAAAAAAAATCTGATTTACAAATTAAGAATCTCCACAATAAAGTAGAAATGAATCTGAAAAAAAAAAAAAAAAAAATGTTACATATTCTAAAGTTTAACAATATGAAATATATATATCATAAAATATAGATTTTGATTTATATATATATTTACCACCCATATACTTCATATAGCTAATCAAAATTATTATATATATATATATATATAACTAAACAAAATTATTAAAATATATATGTTCTATGGCCTTTCCATAAAAGAAAGGGGGAAAAGTCCTTTCAAAATAAATATTGAAAAAAATCACCAAAGCTAAGCAATTCCTTTCGCCATAATTTAGCAATGTCTCCCACAGAAACATAAACATGGTCAAGATTCAGAGGAAAAAGGGAATTTTTCAGTTTGCAAGAAATGAAGATAAAAATAACTGAAAAGGGTGCTCACTATTCTCACTAATGAGGAGGAATCTTAGGTCAAAGCCCACCTGGAATTTCAAACAATTTTAAATTACCTTCAAAAGTATCTCATATGTTCGCTATTTCAAATATTTTAGGGACCGTTATATCGTTGTAATCTATGTATCCTTGACACTTGTATTTTTCCTTAATGCTACGTCAAGCATTTCTTGAGTACTACGAAAATGAAATATGTGAATTTGAAAAAATATATATTTAATAATATTTTATATATTCTTGAAATTTTGCTGGAGAGTGCATTTATTGGGATGCAAATGACATTCCAGAAAGAGTGGGAACAGTCCAAACAGGTGGGGACTCTTACCTGCCATTGGCAAGATGCTCTCTGACCCAAAGCAGCTGATGTTGCCCATTTGAGCACAAAGTCTCTATTATAGTGCCAAGTGTGTAATTATTGAAGGATAGAAAGATATCATATTGCTTAAAGAGATAATCCAGAGGAGGTAAACGGATCTTAAAAGTAATAATAGTAAAACCTTGTGTAACCATAGCCGATGTGAGAGACTTGGGAATCATATTTGATGTTGAGAAAATGATAAGATTGAAAGGTCGTGACATGGGTTTGAAGAGATTCTTACAAGTTCCCAATCATTGTAATATAATAAGAATTTAAATGGCAAGATGCCAACAACATTAACCATTTAAAGCACATCTATATATAGAAGAAAGAACATCAACTGCTAATGCAGGTCCTCCTACTGTTCATTCATTTTGTTCTCCTTACTATTTTAGCTTTGCTTCATCCTGTTCATCCTTAATTTTTTGTTCGCACTCTTTAGCCATCAAGTTCATCCTGTTCACTATTGCAATCGTCTTTAGTTTCTGAAAATGAAAGTGTTGGAAATATTGGCATTGGTGGCAAAGGAGACAGACAAGGAGCAGAGGCAGCAAGGGTAGCAAAAAGAGGAATTGAAGCAGAAGCAGCAGAGGAATTAGAGACAGAGTAATGAGGATAGAAAGGCCACTGATTGAACATCAGGCCTAAAAGGAATTTTCCATGTAAATACTGTTTTTAAATACAGAGGTTTTATTTATGAATTATAGAGTTTACAAATGGATTAATTTTTGAGAATCTGAACTCTGGTTGATTTGTATTATTGAGCAAAAATTCATTATTTGAGTTGTGTGGCATTGATTGTGTAATTCAACATCATAGTAGGTCGATGTTACGAAAATGATGTAGTGGGTTGAAGTCCATATAGGTATTTTTCTATAAAGGAATCAATGAAATTGAATTGCGGGAATGAAGAAATTCTTCTGCACCTGAATGGTCTAAGGATCATGAAATAGAAGAGATGGTATGGTCAATTCGTGCAATGGTGCAGCATTGAAGAGCCATGAACTGAAACCGAAGAGGGTTATAACGATGGATTTGTACCACAGTAACTGAATATAGAGAAACAGTCATGCACTGTTTGTGTGCCGAAGAGGGTTGGAGGTTGGAAACCTGGCCTGTGTGGAGTTATTTACCAGTAGAAGTTAGAAATAGCATCGAGAATAGAAGGCGGAGTTATGAAGAAAAAGGCTGGTTTCGATAGATCTATGCAAAGGAACCTTGAGCGAAGACGCAATGGAACCACGAACAAGGAAGCGGTCTTAAGAAACCACTTGTGGTTTTCGCATAAGTTTTAAATGGTAAGCGGATTTCAAGAAAAAAATGCGATAAGTGTCCATGTGTGACACGTGTCTTTAGCAGTTTCAGAATACAGCCCATTTCAAAAAATATCTATGCACTAAAGTGCTGCGGTGAAAATAATGCAATATCCATCGGATTTGGCACGATGGGATAAGGTGTTGCGACCACCGTTGGATCAAAAGTGTAGTAGCACGGGTGGAAGGTACATTATAAAGTGTTGTGGGACCCAAATATGTTGCGGATTCTTGGTTTGATATGTGTTGATGCATTATGATATGCCAAGGTTTTAAACCCAAAGGCGAAGATTTATTATTGGTTTAATATATGCCGGAACCAATATACAATATAATTTGATATGTGGTCGAACTGTATGTGTTAAACCTTGATGAATGTTTGATATGCGGGTGAATAAAGTTGTGGGGCCATGAGTAGTCGTGTGGCTTAAATCATATAGCTGAATTGATGAAGCAGACTTGTAAACATTTGGGTTATAAGTTATAAGGTTTGAGCATTATAGATATAACATCAAGCGTTGTTTAACCAAAGGTTATGAACGTAAGGTATGATTGTTGTGGGACCCAAACGAATCTTAATGTTTGCTGGGTCTTCATATAAAGTCCAAGGTTTATTGAATGCTTCTTAACATTTGATTGGGGAGTATATATCTATGTTGATATATATATTATGTTTGAAGATAACGTCGAACCGTGTATAAATGAAATTGTATGCTGGGCGTATTATTGTTATATGCGAAAGATAAGCTTTGGGCTTATGATATATTGAGTTTTGGTTAAAGCTCGAATTATGGTTTAAAACCCATGAGGCGAAGGTGAGGTTTATATATTCAGGTTTGAGGTGGAATATTGTTTCACATATCCTTGAGATGTATTAAAGAGGTGGTCTTGACCTTAGAGTTAAGAATTGAAGTATAAATTTCCGGGTTTAAGTTAGATTGTTGGCTATGTTTATAGCCATCCAAAAAAAATTTAAGCTTCCTCATAAAAGAATAAACCTGGGTTGTATTATTGCCTTATAAAACATCAATTTTATTGAAATAAGCTTCCGTAAGTTGACTGGTATATTTAGGATATAACAAAGATTTTAACCCTTGATGGAAAAGCTTCTGCATACATTTATTTAAATTTCCAGCCCAGGGAAAATGAATGGAGAGGCATTTTTAGATGCATGAGACTTTGAGATTTATTTGGGACTAAACTTGTAAATCAGTTATATATGCAGTGTATAGGAGAATATGCAGAACAGTTACACTACAGCAGCAGAAAAGACAAACTCACAGTGAGCCAAAAACTGAATGGGCTGAACAGAAATACTTATTGTAATTGAAAATGTAAAATCTTATTTATTTTATATTGTTTTTGATGCAAAGGAAAGTCTCTGTAGGAAAAGAAATACCCCACTATAACATTGAAATGTATACATATTGTTATATTTTTTCTGAATGAGCTGGAAAAAGAAATGAGAAGGTGGAAGGCAAAGAGTCATGATGGTACACTTCGAATTCCCTGTGGAATACGGACAGTCATGAGGTGAACTCTATAAATGATATCACATAGATATGCATAGAGAGGTTAGAGAATGGAGAAATGAAGCAGAGAGGGTAAGAAGAAGGAGGAGCAGATAGAGATGATGTGAATATTCAGAGATGATTTAAGGCATATATGAAGGCTGGTGGATTGTAGTGAAGAAGGAACAGAACAAAGCTGATATCCAGGTAAATCGGAATGTGTTTTTTATGAAAGAGTGAGGAAGTTGGTGCTTCCATATCAAGTTGTAGCTTGATAGATGTCAGTTGTAGCTGGCTGAGGTAGGAGCCTTCTATAGGTTGTAGACTGTAGAAAATAGATGGGAGTTGGAGCTTCCTTGCAAGCTATAGCTTGCAGAATTGAGGTAGGTGCCTCCTGTAGGTTGGAGCCTATAGAGAATTAGTGGTGAGAGGGAGTAGGAGCTTGCCTTTGCATCACAACAATAATAAGATGTGGTTTTCTCCCTTATGGGTTTCCACTTATATCTGGTGTCTATGTTCATGATGATTATGTGTTGATACTCTCTATTTAATCTGCTTAATACCTGCTGCTCACTAATTAAGATTTTGGTTTCACTGTACCTTAAGTTAATCATGAAATGAAGATGTAAATAAATGTAAATGAAAGTATTACAAGACAATGAATTGATTAAACTGTTTCACCCCACCTCTCTGTTTAACAAAGGATTCAACAATTGGTATCAGAGTAGGTTCCTTCTGTATCAGTTTAACAACTGGAAGGAGATCCTAGGTCCCCAGGATGGCTAGTCTAGAAGGATGCTCAACAAATAAAGCCCCTTTTTTCATCGGTACAAATTATGCCTTCTGGAAAATAAGAATGAGGACGTACATAATGTCTCTAGGGATAGAAGTTTTGGATGCTGTGGAATTGGGATATTCCCCAAAGGAGTCTGACTTAGAGAAATATGCCAAACAAGACTTTGTAGCTAATGCAAAAGCCATGAATGCACTCTTTAGTGGATTGTGTGAGGCAGAATTTATCAAAGTAATGCACAACAAGACTGCCAAAGAAATATGGGATACACTAGAAAACATCCATGTGGGAGAAAAAAAGGTGAAGATAGCCAAACTTCAAGTCTATAGAGCTCAGTTTGAAAATATAAAAATGAATGATGATGAAGACATTGCCAGCTTCTTTTTAAGGATTGCAAAAATTGTGAATAACATGAAAGCTCTAGGAGAAACCATAAAAGAATGTGTAATTTTTTAAAAGACTCTAAGATCTTTCCATCCAGCTTTAACCCCAAGGTTTCTACCATAGAAGAAACCGATGATTGGGAAACTTTTACCATGAACCAATTACTTGGAAACTTAACAACCTATGAGATGAGACTGCCACAGAGGAAGTCAAATGTGAGGGAGGCAGCCTTTAAGACAGAGAAGAACAAAGAAGAAAAAGAAGATACATGCTCCTGCTCCGATGAAGAAGAGGCCAAATTTATCAGAAGATTAGATAGAGGCTCAGGCAAGTATAAACGTAAACTTCCATTTAAATGCTTTAACTATGGAAGAGTTGGACACTATGCTTCTAAGTGTCCTCATAAGAAGAAAAAGAATCAAACTCAAGATTCAGAGAAAACCATATCAAAGAACTGGCAGAAAAGGAATAGATACAGGAGAAAATAATTTTATGCTCAGCAAGATAGCAGTGTATCTGAAGACTCAGATGAAACCTCAAATGAAGAAGGAACCTCTGAATTTATATTGATGGCCAAAGAAGAGCTTGAAGGATTCCTTCTAGAAGATGAGGAAGAAGGTGAAGTTGATCTTGAGGGGGAGCTAAGAAGTTCCCTGAAGGAAATAGACAGACTTAAACTAAAGTGCAGAAAACAGAAAGACATTCTCCTCAAATATGTAAGAGAAGAACAAAATTCAGAAGACCTCATTTAGTTGAAAGTAGAGCTTGAAGAAGCCAAGAAGATAGAAGACACTTTACTTCAGCAAATTGAGGATAAAATTCATAAGCAAGAGAAATTGGAAGAAGTAGTATGCTTGAGGAAGAAATTAGAAAACACCCAAAGGAAATTGTCAATAAACACTTCTCAAATGACAAGCTCTGATAAGTTGAATAACATACTAGATGCTCAAAGATCTCCTCTGATAAAAACTGGGATAGGCTATGAAGGAGAAACAAGTAAAGTCAAAGAAACAGATAACAGGAATATCATTTTTGTAAAAGTTGTCAATGATAATGAAGCAGATCAGAAGGTTCCTACAGAAGTAGAAGCCTGCAATGAAGTAAATAGAAACATGAAGGAACCTCAAATGAAAAAGAATGAAATAAATAAACAGTCAACTGAAAAAGGCTCATATACTCCTGAATATATAAAATTTTGAAGCTATCAAAGGAGATTTCCCCCCCCATGAAAAATGTCACTTGTTATGCCTACCACAAACTGGGACATATTGCTGCATATTGTCATAAAAGGAGAATCGATTCCAACCAGCAAAGGATGCAAAAAGTGAAAAGACTACCTCAAGCTAACAAATGGAGAAGACAACCCTTCATCAGGTACGCTAATTATTTTTATGGGTATTGTTTTTACTGTAAGGAGTTCGGCCATAAAGCCCAGGAGTGCAGAACGAATGGAAAAATACTGATGTATGGAAACTCAAGGAGATGGATGAACAATGGAGAATTCACTCATGTACATAATTCATTTAGAAACATAATCAAATGCTTTGACTGCCATCAAATCAGACCCAAGTGTCACAAATGTCCTCTCAGAGAATGTGGTCCATCCTCTCAGGAAAGGTACCAAACAAAAGGATGCATGCAGTGGAAAAATAATTTGAATAAGTGTGACCTAGCTCTAATAGCTCAAGATCAGAAAAACCAATGGTATTTGGAAAGTGGATGCTCAAATCATATGACTGGAGATCACAGCAAATTTGTAACCTTTGATGAAAAGAAATATGGGAATGTTACATTCAACAATGATAAAGTAGGGAAAATAAAAGGAAAAGGCTCAGTCAGTCTGGATAATGGAAGAGGAAAGGCCCAAGATGTACTATTTGTGGATGGGCTGAAAGAAAATCTACTGAGTGTCAATCAAATGTGCGATAAAGGATGTGAAGTCATTTTTAGAGCCCAAGATTGTTAAGTAAGATCAATCACCACCGAAAACTCCTTGATCAAAGGTGTTCGAACATAAAGTAATGTGTACATAGTGAAATAAGAGGACGAAGCATGCCACCTAAACAAACTTGATGAATCATGGTTATGGCATAGAATATTGGGACACCTAAACTTTGACCACGTCATAAGTCTGAGCAAGAAGAATGCAGTCAGAGATATTCCAGTCATAAAGAAGCCTTCAAATACCATATGTAAATCCTGCCAACTAGGCAAGCAGACCCGCACAGCTTTCAAGACCAAAGAGAAACTATCTACAAGTAGACCTCTTCAACTTGTTCACATGGACCTGTGTGGACCTTCAAGAACTAGAGCAACAAGTGGAGAATCTTATTTCATGCAGATAATAGATGACTTTTCCAGAATGACATGGGTAGCATTTCTCAAATATAAATTTGAAGCACTTGAGAAATTCAAGATATTCAAGGCACTGGCAAAAAATCAAACAGGATGCAAGCTAAAGTGCATCAGATCAAACAGAGGAGGTGAGTTCACAGAATATGATTTTGCAGACCTATGCAATGAGCATGAGATAAAACAACAGTTTACAATTGTAGGTACACCTCAACAGAATGGAGTGGTAGAGAGACAAAACAGGTCAATACAATAGATTTCCAGAGTAATGATGCAAGAAAGTAACATTCCCCAAACCTTCTGGGTAGAAGAGGTACACACAGTTGTTCACATTCTTAACAAAGCTCATTTAAGACCAAACTGTGACAAGACTCCTTACGAGCTATGGCATGGTAAACCAGTATCAATCAAGCACTTTAGAGTCTTTGGAAGCAAGTGTTTCATAAAAAATAATGATGAAAACCTAGGAAAGTTTGATGCAAGAGCTGATGAAGGAATATTTTTAGTATATGCATCCAAGAGTAAGGGTTACAGGTGCTACAAAAAAAAACTACACAAAATTGTGGAAAGCATTGATGTAAGATTTGATGAAGATCTACCAAACAGAAAAAGAAGTAAAAGATGCAGCAATCCTCCATAAGATCATGAAGAATAGAACCAAGATAATGATGAACTGAGCAAGACAACAAAAGATATTGAATTAAACCCAAAAGTTCCCTCAAGACACACTCAAAAGAATCATCCAAAAGATCAAATCATTGGGGGAAAAAGTGTGGGAGTCCAGACTAGAAGACAGCTAGCTGAACAGAAAGAAGAAGTATACCTAGCCATGCTATCTCAAATAGAGCCAAAGAAGTTCGAAAAAGCCAGTAAAGAAAAAAACTGGGTAAATGATATGAATGAGGAACTGGACCAAATTGAGAAGAACAATATCTGGGAATTAATTCCAAGACCCACTGGGAAAAATGTCATTGGCACAAAATGGATATTCAAGAATAAGATGAATGAAAAAGGGCAGGTAATCAGAAATAAATCCAGACTTGTATGCAAGGGATATTCACAAATTGAAGGTCTTGATTATGATGGAACCTTTGCCCCTGTAGCCAGAATGGAAGCAATCAGAATGTTTTTGGCCTTTGCATGTTATCATGATTTTAAGGTATATCAAATGGATGTGAAGTCTACCTTCCCGAATGGAGATCTAGAGGAAGAAGTCTACATGGAACAACCTGAAGGATTCTCATTAACAGATAAACATGACTATGTGTGCAGATTAAAGAAAGCCTTATGTGGTCTAAAACAAGCTCCTCATACATGGTATTCAAGGCTGGACAAATACTTGCAAAAACAAGGTTTTAAGAAAGGAGGAGTAGACAACAATTTGTACATAAAGGCTAATGAAAATGAACTCCTAATTGTAGTAGTATATGTAGATGACATCATGTTTGGTAGTAACAAAGAGAAGTTAACAAAATAATTTGTTGAAGAAATGAAATCAGAATTCAAGATGTCTATGATTGGAGAGCTCACCTTCTATTTAGGACTTCAAATTCAATGAAAGAACACAAGAACATTAATCTCACAAGAAAAATACTTAAGAGAGATGTTGAAAAGGTTCCAAATGGAAGACTGCAAATCTGTGTCAACTCCCATGATCACTGGATGCAAGCTATGTGCTAATGATGGATCTGCAGATATAGATCAAAGACTTTACAGATCCATGGTAGGAAGTCTATTTTACCTAAATACCTCTAGAACAAACATTGTATTGGCAGTAGGACTTGTGGCAAGATATCAAGCAGCACCAAAACAAAATCACTTACTAGAAATCAAGAGAATATTCAGATATCTACAAGGAACTGCACATTATGGGCTGTGGTATCCAAAAAGCAAAAGCTTCACTTTGACAGCATATACAGATGCATATTGGGCCAGCTGTGTGGATGACAGGAAAAACACGAGTGGAGGTGCATTCTATTTAGGAAAAATTCTGGCGGCATGGCTAAGCAAGAAGCAAAATTCTATCTCTCTCTCTACAGCAAAAGCAGAATACATAGCAGCAGCAGCATGTTTCACACAAGTAATGTGGATGAAACAAACTCTCCAAGACATGAAGGTAAGCATTGATGAACCTATTTCTATCAAATGTGACAATACAAGTGCAATAAGTATATCAAAAAATCTTATACTTCATTCAAAAACAAAGCACATCCCAATAAAGTACCACTTCCTCAGAGAACAAGTAGCACAAAAAGTAGTGAAGTTGGAATATGTACCAACAAAGGAACAAACAGCAGACATATTCACAAAATTGTTCGCTAAAGAACCATTCGAATATTTAAGAGACAAACTAAGGGTAGTGTCTACAGATGTTACTCTCTGACATGAAAATAAAGCATCATTCTAGGGGGAGATCAGAAAATAAATCATTATTCCAGGGGGAGATTAGTCAACAAATATTGTCACAAAAGAGCCAGAACTAGTGAGCAGTGCATGGAACAGGTCCTCAAGATCAAATTATCATGGACAAGATTTGAAAACCACACTAGGAAATGTGCAACCCTTTTCCATTGATGTCAAAGGGGGAGGAAAAGAAAGAAAAATAAGAGTATTAAAATATTGCCATCAATGCCAAAGGGGGAGACTATTGGAAATATTGCCATTGATGGAAAAGGAGACAGACAAGGAGCAGAGGCAACAAGGGCAGCAAAAAGAGGAAATGAAGCAGAAGCAGCAGAGGAATTAGATACAGAGTAATGAGGATAGAAAGGCCACTAATTGAACATCAGGCCTAAAAGGAACTTTCCATGTAAATATTGTTTTTAAATACATAGGTTTTATTTATGAATTATAGAGTTTACAGATGGATTGAATTTTGAGAATATAAACTCCAGTTGATTTGTATTATTGAGAAAAAATTAATTATTTGAGTTGTGTGGCATTGATTGAGTAATTCAGCATCACAGTAGGTCGATGTTATGAAAATGTCGTAGTGGTTTGAAGTCCATATAGGGCTTTTTCTATAAAGGAATCAATGAAATTGAATTGCAGGAATGAAGAAATTCTTGTGTGCCTGAATGGTCTAAGGATCATGAAATAGAAGAGATGGTATGGTCGATTCGTGCAATGGAGTAGCATTAAAGAGCCATGAACCAAAGCCGAAGAGGGTTATAATGATGGATTTGTACCACAGTAACTGAATATAGAGAAACAATCATGCACTGTATGTGTGCTGAAGAGGGTTGGAGGCTGGAAACGTAGCCTATGTGGAGCTATTTACCACCAGAAGTTAGAAATAACATCGAGAATAGAAGGTGGAGTTATGAAGAAAAAGGCGGGTTTCGATAGATCTATGCAAAGGAACCTTGAGCGAAGACGCAACAAAACCACGAACAGGGAAGCAGTCTTAAGAAACCACTTGTGGTTTTCGCATAATTTTTAAATGGTAAGCAGATTTCAAGAAAAAAATGCTATAAGGGTCCGCGTGTGACATGTGTCCTTAGCAGTTTCAGAATACAGCCCATTTCGCTAAATATCTACGCACTAAAGTGCTGCGGTGAAAAAAATGCGATATCCATTGGATTTGGCATGATGGGATGAGGTGTTGCAACCACCATTGGATCAAAGGTGAAGTAGTACGGGCGGAAGGTATGTTATAAAGTGTTGTGGGACCCAAATATGTTGCGGATTCTTGGTTTGATATGTTTTGATGCGTTATGATATGTCGAGGTTTTAAACCCAAAGGCAAAGATTTATTGTTGGTTTAATATATGCCGGAACCAATATACAATATAATTTGATATGTGATCAAACTATATGTGTTAAACCTTGATGAATGTTTGATATGCGGGTGAATAAAGTTGTGGGGCCATGAGTAGTCGTGTGGCTTAAATCATATAGCTGAATTGATGAAGCGGACTTGTAAATATTTGAGTGATAAGTTATAAGGTTTGAGCATTACAGATATAACGTCGAGAGTTTTTTAACCAAAGGTTATGAACGCAAGGTATGATTGTTGTGAGACCCAAACGAATCTTAATGTTTGCTGGGTCTTCATACAAAGTCCAAGGTTTATTGAATGCTTCTTAACATTTGATTGGGGAGTATATATCTATGTTGATATATTATGTTTGAAGATAACGTCGAACCTTGTATAAATGGAATTGTATGTTGGGCATATTATTGTTATATGCGAAAGATAAGCTTTGGGCTTATGATATATTGAGTTTTGGTTAAAGCTCGAACGATGGTTTAAAACCCATGAGGCGAAGCCGAGGTTTATATATTCAGTTTTGAGGTGGAATATTGTTTCACATATCCTTGAGATGGATTAAAGAAGTGGTCTTGACCTTAGAGTTAAGAACTGAAGTATAAATTTCTGCGTTGAAGTTAAATTGTTGGCTATGGTTATAGTCATCCAAAGAAAAGTGAAGCTTCCACATAAAATAATAAACTTGGGTTGTATTATTGCCTTATAAAACATCAGTTTTATTGAAAGAAGCTTCCGTAAGTTGACTGGTATATTTCGGATATAACAAAGATTTTAACCCTTGATGGAAAAGCTTTCGCATACATTTATTTAAATTTCCAGCCCAAGGAAAATTAATGGAGAGGAATTTTTAGATGCATGAGATTTTGAGATTTATTTGGGACTAAACTTGTAAAGCAGTTATATATGCAATAGATACACAATTGCAGTGTACAGGAGAATATGCAGAACAGTTACACTACAGCAGCATAAAAGACAAACTCACAGTGATCCAAAAACTGAATGGGTTGAATAGAAATACTTATTGTAACTGAAAATGTAAAGTCTTATTTATTTTATATTGTTTATGATGCAAAGGCAAGTTTCTGTAGGCAAAGAAATACCCCACTGTAATATTGAAATGTATACATATTGTTATATTTTTTCTGAATGAGCTAGACAAAGAAATGAGAAGGTGGAAGGCAAAGAGTCATGGTTGTACACTTCGAAGTCCCTGTGGAATACAAACAGTCGTGAGGTGAAATCTATAAATGATATCACATAAATATGCATAGAGAGGTTAGAGAATGGAGAAATGAGGTAGAGAGGGTAAGAAGAAGGAGGAGCATATAGAGATGCTGTGAATATTCAGAGATGATTTAAGGCAGATATGAAGGCTGGTGGACAACATTGAAGAAGAAACAGAAGAGAGTTGATATCCAGGTAAATCAGCATGTGTTTTTTTATGAAAGAGGGAGGAAGTTGGTGCTTCCATATCAAGTTGTAGCTTGATAGATGTCAGTTGTAGCTGGCTGAGGTAGGAGCCTCCTGTAGGTTGTAGTCTGCAGAAAATAGATGGGATTTGGAGCTTCCTTGCAAGTTTGTAGCTTGCAGAAGTGATGTAGGAGCCTCCTGTAGGTTGGAGCCTACAGAAAATCAGTGGTGAGAGGGAGTTGGAGCTTGCCTTTGCATCACAACAATAATAAGATGTGGTTTTCTCCCTTATGGGTTTCCACTTATATCTAGTGTCTATGTTTATGATGATTATGTGTTGATACTCTATATTTAATCTGCGTAATACCCGCTGATCACTAATTAAGATTGCATTTTCACTGTACATTAAGTTAATCATGAAATGAAGATGTAAATAAGTGTAAATGCAAGTATTACAAGACAATGAATTGATTAAACTAATTCACCCCCACCCCCCACTCTCAGTTTAACAAAGGATTCAACAAAAAGCTCACGTTATCCTATAAATAATTTGGACCGAGTCAGTCAAAGACAAGTTTTTCTTGGAATATGTGGAATGAATTTGATTTACAAAATTCTATTTTCTCAATTTACAGCCAATGTGTGGAGCAGTAATTGCAGTGCAGTTGGAAGATATTTTGGCTATATGTTGTATATAAGTTTTAAATCAAAACAAAACTTTTAGTATGGTTGGTAATTTTGTTGGGAGAATCCACTTTGAGCACTCGCATGTAATTGTCTCTCCTTTGCACGAGCTTTTTAAATTCCCAAAGCTTATAAAAATACTAAGGGCCATTTACATTAAACATATGACAAATTTGTCAGCTAACCAGATTTTTTTTCACTTCTGCAAATCATGGAAATCATCATCCCCATCAAATTGAAAGATTACTTCTTCATTTTAAAAATGCAAATCTTTCCCCAAGGAAATGAAAATATTGATTACTCGCGACAACATGCCAAAATAGATAAATCACTTGAAAAGTTTGTGAAATACAGAGCTAAACTATATATAAATTATTTAATCAGAGTGGGAATCTATATAAATGGTGGGTAAATGTTGGTCTATTTATTAAAGTAGCGTTGAATTAAAGTCAATTTAATAGGGTTATTAATCAGTTTATCATGGACCATTTAAGAATTTTAGATTTTGGTAATATATAGTTTTGACCTTAATATCAATGTTATTTATTATTTAAGAATTTAATTTTAATTTCGATAATTTATGGCTTTTATTCGTAATATATGTATTTTATCAAAGGGTGTGATTATTTCATTATAGGATACATTCCAGTTAAAGAATAATAGATTAAATTTTTTTTCAAGGGTTTTTAGGATATATTTTAGTGACAATATGTTATTATCATGTTTTATTTATCTATCTTTTTATAATAGAGGGTGTAAATGTATTGTTTCCTTTTTGTGCTGTTGTCAATTTTATTTATTTCAAGATTTATAAGAGTAAAATCAGATTCTAGGGCAAATCACTTTATGAACTAAAGGTTGTGTGGTACCAAGGAGATAATCAAGTTACAATAAGGAGGTCACCTAGTTGCATGGACTAGAGAACATAGATGGAATCCATCACGCCAAACCATAGTAAAGGAACCAACATATTACGGAGAGCTGCAATAGTGCATGAACACACTACCCTTCACAACATCCTATTCATGCATAGAGAGGAAGAGGCATCAAGTTGTTAAAGGATAACAAGTTTATATGGACTTCAACATAAATATTGGAACCTAGATAATCCTCCCAAGAAAGGGGAAATTTTTAGGGTAGTTAGGGTAAACTTGACTAGATCATTGAGTTAAGTTGATATGCCATTTAACTTTAAGAGATTAAGGTTTTCGCAACCCATAGTTTTTCCAATAACATTTTTATGTAATTTAGCCTACTTAAAGGCATGATGACCCCATTCTAGAATATTTTGGAACCAAGGAATATAAAATATATTATTGGGAAGTGATTTTCCTGAAGATACTTGATAATGTCCATATCATATTTAGTTTATGTGTTCTTATTATTTCTCTCTCTTTTGTAATATCATCCTAGTGAAAAACAAAACTATTTTGAGGCTTCATCCACCTAGGGAACTTAAATATAAGGGCTTCTTTTTCCTTGAAAAAATCATTATATTCGCAAATAGAAATATACATTGTGATGGTCTTAATGTCTTGTTCTTCAAGAATCCTATCTTTTAAAGGATCATAACCATAAAAGAACATAATCAAAAGTAATAAACTTGTACATTGATATAAGTCTTCATTCCAAAGATTATGACCAAAACTTCCAAATTTGGTCATCTTGAAATTCCATGATATTCATTGTTCCTTGTTGACCTATAATAACTTTCTTATATAATCAATCGACCACCATGTTTAACTGTTTGTATGTTATAATTAATGGAGAAAGCTAGAATAAGTTGTTTATTGTGATAATGATAGGATTGAGACTCTAATATTAGGTCTGAGATCCTATTATCTAGGGAGTAGTTCAAACCACCCTCTTAGTGTGCAAGGCTATATGTGCGATGTTCTTTTGAACGAATAGTGCACAGTGTGTGCAGTTCTTGGGCACTCTCTAGGTGACACACATGAAGAGCCACTTAATTAATTGAGTATCATATTTTATCATGGTATCAGAGCTTCAGGTAGAATCTCGGAGAGTTTGTTTCTCCATTTAAAGAGATGTCTTGGGTAGAGCGCAACATCCTCCAAGTCGTATAGTCTGTGAGATGATAGTCGTGGTGTCGAGATGTTGAGAGAAGATCTGCCCGAGGCAGGAAGATCACCAGTGGCTAAGCGCTGGTGTTGGAGGTGAGGTGAGATCTACCTCACAAAGAAAGACAGGTACCTGAGAGATGGAAAGACATTTGATTGATTCGATCTGTTGGGATAAGAGCCCAGGTTTGTGTGATTTGGGGGAAGGTGAGCCTATTGGATTGCTTTTGGCGGTGAAGGTAATGTGTTGGGGGCTCTATAGGGGCATAGACCTATTTGTGAACGAACATGAGAGTGTTATCTTCATCAAATAAAACAACCATCTGCCCTACCTATTCATATAAAGTGTGTTAGTTTTGTCATTTTTTTTCAAACACACAATCTTTGACGCTTGGATCGAAGGGCACCACAGATCCATTGATGTCACGGTGTTTGGAGAGCATGCAGACCAAAAGGCGATCTGCATCGAGAGACAATTTCAATCCATGATCATGAAGCTTGGTGTGAGTGCCTCACACTCATGTTGCATTCGTGTGGTTACTTGGGATCTTAGGATCGTGGATCTGAGATATTGTTGTGGTATCGATTTTGATAACCAGTTGTGCAGCATGGATATTGGCTTCATCATGTGTGGTGTGGCCAGTGTAGACCTGTTTTTTTGTGTTGCAATGAATGTTGAGATGGGTCAACACAGGAGACTAAAAGAGTCTCGAAGAAAACCAAGGAGAAAGCATCTAGGGACAGATGCAATATATTTTTTTGTTGAAGAAGTCGTGGATCAGGATGATTTGGAATTTAATCATATCATTAATTGGTTAATGTCAGATCTACCCATGTTTTCAGGTATGAACTATGAAAGCTGGGAAACTGAAATGAAAGCAATATTATGGAAGTTAGAATTATTAAACTATGTTGAAGATGATTTTGTTAAATATAATCATGGTATGAGTCCAGTATTACACCTTATATCAATTGCATTGGATGAAAGAATATTATCCATTATACTACGTGAATATGCTGAGATTCAGAGTGCTAAATTTTTGTGGGATATTTTAGAAATAAAGTACTCTTTGAATGAGGACAAAGATGATGAAGGTATTGCTCTTGAAAATGATGATTTCCTTTTCAATCGCATCCGTGAATATGACACTGAATATGTCAACATTGAAGATGCAATTGTGGATGATGAATGTGTGCCTGTAATTGATATTAAAAATTTTGATGATGAAGAAGCAATTATTGTTGTAGAACCTGATTTTTTTTTTGAAGAAGGTTTCCCTAATGCATAAGCTAATGAGGTCAAATTTGATTAGATCTATGAATCTCATGACAAGTGGACCAATATGATGCTTGAAAAGCATCTTATTGATAATAAAAAATTCGGTGAGAAGGAAACCCCATATTCATATACAGATTAAATGTGCGAAAAAATTAAGTGAAGAGGTTGAAGGCATATCAGTGGAAGAAATGAAATCTCCCATGAAGGAGCAGGAAGACAAGAGCCAATATGGTCCTCTTTATGAATCTAACATTGTTCTTAATTGTATAGATACTGGAAGTCAAGAAGAGGCAATTGAAAAGTCCCAAGAACCTACAAATACAAAGAATAACCACCTACAATCAAGATCGAAGAGGATAAGAGTTCAAGTGTTCCGTCTTTGGAGAAGAAAATGTAAAAATGAGGAGAATATCTATCACTACCTCATGGCAAGAAAACTAAAGATGAAGCCTCTCCTAGGAATGAACGACTAAAATTAAAACTTTGTTACCAAGCTTTTTATGTACTATTGTAAGTCTAGCTAAGACTAGACTAGCACGCATATGCTATTCTTTCGGTAGCCTTTCTCCACTAAGGGGGAGTGTTAGAATTAATGGTGAAAGCTAGACTTAGATGTTTGTTGTGATAAGAAGAGGGTTGAGACTCTAAGATTAGGCCTAAGATCCTACTATCTAGGGAAAATTTCAAACCACCATGTTAATTTGCAAGACTATATGTACGATGTTCTTTTGAATGAATAGTGCACACGGTGCGGGGCACTTGGGCGCTCTCCAAGTAATGCACCTCGAGAGCCACTTAATTAATTGAGAATCAGATTTTATCATTATAAATATCTTTTCATTTAAATCATTCCATTTTCCCAATTTCATTTTTGTTTCTCTAAAGTAAATGTGTGCCAAATGAAAAGCCACTCATCCAACATGATCACAAATCCAGTGAAGTCACCCATAATCTATAAATTTTTCGTCTCATGAAAATTTGGAGCATAAATACAAGAGTGCGCATAAAACTTAGAATGCCTCTATCAGGAGAGAATATGTTATATATTAAATGGTCATTATTTAAAAATAAAAGTACGCCAACATTGAATACTGGGAAAACCCTCGGTCTGTCCCCAAAGAAGTAGCACGACTTCCTCAACAAGAGGCAGCATTATTGGAATTTGATTTTCTTTCATCTTCGGAATTGTTTTAAAAGATTTAAAATGGCGATTAATCACCAAAGACAAGCAAGAAATAATTAATAAACAAGCTCATCCTCCTATCAGCATAACGGGAAGCTATTTGGCACAATCCAACTATTCCTCAAACCATAATCCCATGTAAACAGTTTATTGCTAAAGGCTAACCACAGGGCAATCTTACACTTTAAAGGACTCTAATTCTTCCGCAATTTTCTTACCAACATGTCTCCATAAAAAAGAAATATTAAATATGTGCGTGATATCCCAATTTAGCAGAGAATTTACCAGTGGAAAGGTTCTTGTCCATATAAGGTAGTCCTTATCCTCATCTTAGAGTTGAGTCATCGATGAAACTAAATATCTGACCTTCATATATCATTCTTTGAGCTTCTTTGTTTGTCAGACCTAAAACTGCAACATATTTCCACCCATTCCGATCCCACAGTTGAGGAGATTGAGCTCAAACATCAGCTAGAGAGTAAACCCTGTAGAATGCAAAGTGGCAATGGTTCTCTCGGATAGTGTGTATAAATCTTCAGCACCAACACAGGCTGATTCGAATACTCTGGTTGGTCCCCACCTTCAAAGCACTCCACTTGCCAAAATATCATCGCTTACTTAAAAGATAACTTATAAAAACATTTTATGTTTAATAATCCATAGTTTTATATTCATCTCACTTTAATTTACATAATTAAACATTAAATCAGTCACCAAACTGACACAATCAGCGATCTTTAAATGCTCATAAAATTTCCGATTTCAATGTTTTCAAAGGAAAACAAAACGTTTCCTCGGAGGCATGGAAGCAAAGCAGAAAAAGAATAATTCTCTTCGAAGCTAAAGACACACATATGGGAAAATAGGTTGACATTAAAAAGCAAATCTATCGTGTAATGTTAGGTGTCTTTGTTGCTTCGTACGTTTAAGCGTTCGGCAAAAGGGCCGTCCGTTGGGCGTGAAGAAGCCACCAGTCTTTTCTCAGACGCCACAAGAACAGTCCGCTCCCTATCCTTCGGGTCCCACAAATGCCGTGAAAAGGGTTGATTCTTCCAACACCTAAAAACCACCACATGACCGCCCCGCACTAACTAGCGACCAACGACAAAAACGGTACGTACATCATCATCTTACAACTCAGTGTTGAGTAAACATTAGTCATGTGAATATTACACGTTTCTCTGTACTAATTTTAATTTTAAATGAGCTTTGTATATACAAAATATAAAGAAGTAAATGATGCATTTTTTAAAATATATATATATATATATATATATATGTTTGAAAAATTTCGCAGTGTTGAAGGTTATTATAATTTCAAAATTCTAAGGGAAACAATATTATTTTGTGTGAATAAAATTTTGTCATTTAAAATAATTGAGAGTATGTTAAAGACGTAAACTTTGTTTTAAAATTTTTAGATATTAATATTTTTTAAGGAGAAATGTTTACGAGGTTTTATATAAAGGGTGATTGGGTGCACTTTTAAGACACTCTTATAAGTTAAGTTATTGGTTCATTTCCACGTCTTATTAGAGTGTTGCTTTTGGACATGACTATGATGTAGTTTCACCAATAATAAACTTACTCAAAAAAATTAATGAGAAAAATGCCATATCATTTAATGAAAAGAAATTTTAAATTATATTCAAAATCAAAATATCATTTTAATCTTAACATTTTACAACATCTAATGGAGACTTATAATTATTTTCATGCTCAATATGACAATTTCATATAAAATACACACAAATTGAAAAATATTTCTTAATTCACTGAGCATTAATTTCTACAGCCAAAGACTAGAGAAATGCATAATTCTTTTCAACATAAACATCTAGATAACACATCCCATTTTAAAAAATTATTAATAATAAAAAAACCATTACTATATCCATAATAAATATAGTATTTAGATATTTAATAATAATAATAATAATAAAATATTTTTTATTATATAATTTTGTAAATATATAGAAAGAGAAATTTTTTCTTATGATTGAAACATTTATGTAATGTATAATTTAGAATGGGGAAGATATGCAATGTCTTCCATACTCAACAAGTAGGTAGCATTTAATAGAAATATTAATAATTGAAAAAATATTTGGATGTTCATTTTAGTTAAATTATTTCATATCAACTTTCAATGATATATTATAAAATAATAAAAAATAAATTATTCCTTGTGATTATTATATCTATATGGCATGAATCTCTATTATACTTTAAAAAATTGACAGATATAATTTAAAATATATATATTAAAAAGGGATTTTAATGTCAACGATAAATTATTTTAAGATATACTTTGAATGCCTTTTTGAATACATAAATGCATTCAAAACTTGTAGAAATTATATAACAAGCATGAATATCTCCAATTCAATCCGATCTAACAATGTGTTAAAGTTAAATAATGAATCACTTCTACAAATCCATTGCGGAATTAAAAACACAATCACCAATCACATGAAGCAAAGAAGAATCAAATCAACCACAACACATATAATTTCCCTTTCTTGGGGAAAGCTTGCTGCTCAAAACCCCACTATCTTCTATTGTATATTTAGCATGGATCATGAAACAATTACATACAACTCTTCTCATAAGAGCCCTCCTATACTCAGCTAATTTTCTCACATTTTCATACATAAAAATGACCAATACTTAGCCAATTTACTGCCTCCAGACATCCTGCCTTGCTTGCGCAATTCATAATGAATTCAATCCCTAAAGAATAGGAATTTTGGCCTTCCTTGAATGTGCAAGTATCATGGGCACTCCAATGGGTGTTTGGTTGCATGGGTGCAACTCAATAATCCTACAATTGATAGTCAACTTCCCTTTTACCTATATCTCAACTGGGTCTCCACTGGATCTGCCATGCATGCAGCTAATAATAGTAAATCCTCAGTTGCATGATTGTCAATTAATTAATATTTAATTCACTTGATCTCTCACTAGTGTATCAAACAGTTACAACTAGCACAACTAATTTTAACTCACCTAGCTGAATTAAACTCATTACAACCTGCATTAACTAATGCACCACTGCACTTCAAACTCTGTTACAACTAGAATTACTCTACATGCCTCACCAACTACCTCCAACTCGAAATTCTTGAGCTAACTGAGTTTATCACACTTAGTTAACTATTAAAAGTTATTTTGAGACTAGATTACATTTTATTGTCCATATTAATTAAGGGACAAGTAAAATAGACATGCACAAAATTTAGCACCTGTGAGCCCCACCCTAGTGTAGGTGCTTCATGCACTAGGTGTGGGTGCTGAAATTTTCTTCTTGAATTTCAACATTCACGAAGTCTATTTCCATTTGAATTATGTTATCTCATCAATTGAAATTTATAATTGTACAATTTAAAATTGTTTAAGAATTTTTATATTTTCAATAAAAATAATTGGAAAATATGTCAAAAAAGACCATGCCTCTACCACTAATTAATTGATTATGGTTGTGTAGATTGTCGAAGAAGCACAATGAAATCTTTCGCTAGCACAATGAAAGCTTTCGCCACTCTTCCACACTCTACACAAAGACATAGAGCCCAAAGCCACACCTAACAAAATTTGTAAGATCGTGAAATTTAAATCCTACGATGCTATCTTGTATTACTATCATAATTACCTCGTTGAATATTATGATGTTATTATGTTGCCGCACTGAGAAAATTGTTAACGTAATGCAAGGTACACATTTTTTTTTATTCTCGAATGCTTCATTTTCAATCGCTCCCGCCCTCTATCATTATTCCTACTTCTTCACACAGTTCTTTTGCACCTTTGTATTCCGCACAATGAAAGTCACCTCCTCACAACTTCCTCCACACCTACACACTCCACATATTTCATCACCAAACAATTAATCTTAAAAATATAACATTATTGTTTTAAAATTGAAACAAATCAAACACTGAACAAAGAAGTTAGGATGTTGAGTATACCATGATGAAACATATTATACGAAAAACATAAATAATTTAATCACAAGTCAATGCCCACTAACACATCTCTTCTCTCTAAAATAATAATAGTAGTTTAAATATATTTGTAATAATTTATTTAACAGAGAATGCCTATTAATATACCTCTAATGCTTGAGAGAGATCAAAACTTAATAGAATAGTTCAAAATAGATCTAAATTGGTTTCTATATAATTTTGGCCCTAAATGTCATGTATTTGATATTTAGCATATATATTTATTTGTTTTATCTCTCGGTTATCTATTTGATATTTAGCATATTTTTGTTTTTATCTATATGTAGTTCTACCGCTGCGATAGACGTTCTGTTTGATGTGAAAATTTTTAACAATATATGAATTTTCTAGCCTTTAGTATTGAAGTCGTATTGGAATGTTACACACTTAAAATATTTGGTAACTTTAACGAATTATAAGTTAACAATGATATCGATGTATCTCCATGTCAGTTTTCTTGCCGTGCGTTCTTATAATATTTCAATTAATCAAAAATATAAACCTTTTATTACTTTATTCTTGATATATCAATATCTAATGATAGAACATTCTTATTAAATTTAATATCTACTAATTATTAGAGATTGCTTTATCATTATCTGTTTGACTTAATTCACACGAATAAATACAACTAAAGGGGAGATACACACCCAAATCTAAGTATAATTAGAGATTTCCGAGGCTGTTAATGAGAATAATGTACCATTCTAGAGTTTACAATTTTAAGAGATAACGCAGATTTTTATAGGTACAAGTCAAATGGATAGATAGATGGTGTAGACATGTAGCAAATAGTGGAAGGTTATACAACTTTTTGGGACAACTAGTGGAGAAGATCCTATCATCAAATAAGTTGAATTGCGTGTTATATTTATGTTCATTATACGAGTAATCACATTGCAATTAAAACTTAAATTTGATGTACAATAAATGAAAATTATAGTATAAATTATGAATTATATATTTCCAAATATTAATGTGTGTAATTAATACTAACTTGAATTGTAATATTAATTCATCTTGTTATAAAAATATATTAATTAACATGGAGTCAATTTAAAATTTTGATTGTGAAAAAAATAATGCGCTAAGAAGTGTTTAATTGAATAAGAAGGATAATTTCTTATTGGGGTGTTAATGTGAGTGCTAATGAAACCTTTTTGTAAGGAGAGTCCTCTTTATACATGCCACTAATTTGTCATGGTGTGGAAAAAGGACAGTGAAGGGAATTGGAAAGCGTACTGTAGATCTAGTTGTTATAAATGTTGGTTTTTATTTTGGGGTGGTAGAGCCACATACTCTACCAGGAAGGAGGTGCAGATGCATTTTCGACCTCCTTCAATTGGGCTAGTTTGGCATTGTTCTGATAAGTGTCTCTTTTGCATGGGGTGTGATCGTGTTTCTTTAGGAGCTTATGTTCACTCTTTCAATTGTTTCCAGTCTGGGCAGGTTGCTAAGGCATAGTGAGGTATTTTTTCTACCATTTCAACAATTGTCTCTTACTATTGTTACTTGGGTTTTGTTCTAGTGTGTCCTTGAATTTGAAAGATTATTGCTTGGTTTACTATTGTAATGTACTTCCTATGAGATTTATGGGGTTTTAGTTGGTTCATATTCTTGTTGTATTTTGTTTTCAACCTGATTCTATTTAACTGTGTCTTTACATTTTGTAAGGGTGTTGTATTGTCTTTCTTTAGGGAACTCATGGATATAAGTTATTTGGCTTCCTTATTTAGGGCTCATCCTTTTAATTTGGCCGGATCACAGTTGTGGCACGACACTCGGTGTTATGGACAAAAAACTAGTCATGGTGTGTGTCTGGGTAATGGTTTTTATAATAGTTTGGTTTGGTCCTAGGGGATTCAGAGTCTTATGTCTTTGAGTTGTCCTGAATTGAGTTATTTGCTCAAATTTGGCCCTCTAGTGTGGCGTTCGGGTGACAATTTGTTGGTTTTGCGGTAATGGGATCAAGGGTTTGTAGTTTTTTCATCCTATTGTTTCGTTGGTCATGGTTCTTATACTTGTTTGGTTTTCTCTCCCGTTATAGTTATCATGTCTGTTTTACGGAAATCAAACCTACGGATAGATAATTTTCTGTAAGTGTGGTGGATGCACCTAGAACAACAAATGAAAGACACTTGACCTTTTCCTTAAGATAAACACATAAGAGAAGAACACCTACTTGTGATCCTGCACTATTCTTTGTCTCCATTTTTTTGCTCTCGTCGCTCCCAATCGAGCTGAGCTAATTTGATTGGTACCTGAAATTACTAACAACAAGCTCATTGGTACCTACAATTTCTAACATAAGATAGAAAATGACATAAAGGCATATGATCTATTCATATTAATCAAATTGAATCGATTGCGTTTGAAAATACATATATAAAAGCATGAACACATGTATTGGGAAAAGAAAAAATCTTTTTATTATAAGATAGTAGGAGAAGTTACAACCAGTTGGATTGATTCGATGTCAACTCGCTCTAGCTTCAGTCCATCCTCATCACATCAGCAGAATTACTCCAACAACATAACATTACTTGCAAACAATACCTCAAAGAGCTATAATCTTACCAGCATAACACTACAAAATTAAAGCCCTTTTGCACAATGATGAGTGCTCAATTTATAGGAAATGAGGGTAGTTTGGAATTAATTAGTCATTGAATGATTTTTCCATAAATGGATGAGGGAGTGTCCTTGTTCAATGGGATACGAGGATAGGTGATTTAAGACTCCATGGTTTTCATATTCGACGTTATCAGATAGCATTATAGTTGTAACCACTTCTAGAAGCCACTAAAAAGTGGGAAGATTCCAGAAATCATTTGAACAATTTGCTCAAAGTCGACCAATGCACTATTAAGTGGGCCTAGGTGCTTTGAAATGCTACTTTTCATGGGAGTAAGTGCTCTGAAAAGAACTTACTGCAATCTAGGGGTGCGTTGGTGGCTCAATGGAGAATTTCAGCTGGACTTCAAGCAGTGAAACTTTCATGGATAAAAACCAGCAATGGGATGACTTGTTTAAGGCAAGTAACAACTGATTTAGGGTATGATAGACCCTATTTGTACTGATCTGACTTTCATGAGTGATGCCAAAATTGACCTGTAACAATTGCCCCCTAAAGCATGAAGTCAAAAATGATAATGTTGAGTGACATGCTTTACAATGTCATGAGTAGGATCTAAAGCGGACGGTGATCTGCATCAATTAGGATACATTACATCATGATATATTTTACATTTTGGACATGAATTGATGAGGGAGGCATACCCATACTCAGCACATAAACTATCATAATATGTACATAAATCAAAAAATCGTCTACGGATATAGACCCGTGATAGGATGGCCATATGTGTAAAGCCATCGTACAGATGATGTGGTACTACTCCTAAAATTGCAACCCGGATGGATGAAACTAGATCCATGGTCTTCTATCTCGTTCACTCAATCGCTCAAGTACAATTCTAACCATGAAAATATGTGATCAGAAGTTGAACATGGGAAGACACCATCTCATTACCAACCAATGATGTAAGTCATTAATAGATGCGAGAGAAACCATTGATGATGATAATGGCTCTCAAGGTACTGCAGTACATTCTGCATGGTGTGAATAGATGATCTGATGTCGAACACCATAAAAATTCTTTCGATCGAAGGCCATTGATGTAAACCTATTGCTAAAAGTGAGAAATTTCCATTGATGTATGCGAGCTCCAAGGTACTGGAAGGGTGTTTCTAAGTCAATTTCCTTAATGATGAGCTGATGTCGACAGGAAGAAACTCATCGTAGGAGGCCCTTGATGTATCCCCCATCAACGACATGAGGCAACATTTGGAACTATTACAGTTCTTGATTTGCTCATGAAATCTGACAGAGCAGACATTTCACATTGGGGACAAAGTGCTCCCAATATTGGTTGATGATATTTAATTTCGGATAGGTTTGTCAAGATGCGGTGCCCCATTTCCCTTGTGGGTTCCGTCCATGGAGGTGAGACAATGAAGGATTACATTGGACAATTTTTTCAGCTAGGTACAGAGCCTAACAAGGATGGAAAGATAAACATCAAGGATCTGTGCGATATTCCTTTGTGAACAAACTTTTTCACCATCGTAAAGCTAGCTGGCAACGTGGCACTTCATGTTGCAAATAGATCATACATGCAGTATGCACTTGAGTGCCTTGAGTCACCTGTGTTCAATTGGGCTAAAGAAATACTCTCTCAGATGAAAGAATAGTTGACCAAAGTGAAAAGTGGCAGGACAAATAATTTTAGCTATTGATCAAACCTTATCACTTTCATCCTGGAGCGAATTCCATTGATGCAGCCACAACATGTAACATTGGGTGTAGTTGGTCCTAAGGATCCGTGGATGCAGTAGTGGGTAGAGTTGATAGCTACACATGTTGTCCAGTCATCGATCTCATTCTCTACTGCATTCTTTACTTGGCTCCGACGACAGCGTATTGTCATAGAGGACCATCCATACACAAGGGTGCATTTTCGCACAGACCTAGATTTGATGTTACCAGCAAGCGCTCAATGGGGTGCTATAGGTAAAATGTTTCGACCATGTTTTTTACATTTTTTGGTGTTTTTTATGTTTCCAAGACTAAACTAAATATGTTTTTGATATACAGATTTGGGTGGTTTTCGACCAGTGGGTTTTCCATAGTAGGAAGATGAATCAACAGAGAGAACTATCGGTAACGCAATCCTTCGAGATTTGGATTTCACCAAGACTCTAGCTGAGTTACAACATCATGTAGAGGGGTTGACTCTCGGGATACCAGGTATGCGGATTGAGGAGTCACCGATGAGGCTGCAACGCCATACTATTGGTGTGCCTAGCCGATGGATGAGACTATTGTGAATGATAGCTCAAGCAGTGACCTTCTATTATGAGCACCACTAGATCTACTTAGGATATGATATATCTGCATATATTTTGAGGTCATGTGACCTATGTGTCTTGGACACAAATTTTTGTAAAAAAATCGATTATCTAATTATTTTACTTTCAGTGTTTTCCTATGGTTATGTGAAATCCTATTCAATTGTATGCTGTGAATTGAAATTTTTCTTTACATATGTTGCAGATGTCTGTTTAACACGTAATTAGCTAAAGAATCAGTTAAGGTGTTAAAGTTTCTAGAAGTGTGTTTATATTGGATGTAAACAAAACGTCTATCCAAAAGACAAACTTTAAGTAACATGTGATAAATACTTGGATTTCGGACAATATAAACATTAATAAGTTGTAGTACGACAAGCTATGGGTCTAGCCTGATGATGATGCGGTGAATTCCAAGTGAAATGGCATCAAAGAAGAGTTCAATCAATGCACTATACTCAGCGATATTGTTGATGGATCGACCAATAAAAATCCCTTGGAAACTCACTAACTGTCCACTTGGAGCGAAGATGGCCCATGTTGTAGAGGATTGATTCTGTGTACTATAACTAGCACCATCGGCATAACCAACAAATGTTTCCAAAGACTCCAACATCTGCAACAAAATGCAAAGAGGATTACTAACCACATGAAAACCCTTGAAAGACACACTATGGCACAGACGCAACAAAAGCATATATACAGTATCATACAATGTTTAATATGTAGAATCAAACATAGTAATGTTTGAGATACAACCCATTTCGAGGTTGCGACAATGGAATCCCATCATAATATACCAACTCATAGGCACCCTTTGCCAGAACACGCTTGACAATATAGGAGCCATGCCATAATGGTTCGAATTTTCCTGTTCTTATCGTACAACATCCTGATCATAAAGCAAGATTGGGTCTCCCTGCCAGAAGGTGCAAGGCTTGACATTACAGTCGTATTACAACTCGTTTCATTTAGATGGATGAGATCTAAAATATGTGCTTCTTTGTCAGAAGTTTCAGGTAGTAGGTCAATCGTGAATTTCAACGATGTAATTTCACATTGAATCTGTGAGATAGCTTCCAAACCATAAACCAGGGTTGCGTTTCTCATCGAGGTTTGGTAAACCCACAAAGATGAGTACAAGATTAAATTCCAGTTTCTTTTATGAGCCCCAGTCATTCGCTTAAGCGTATTCTTAAGAATTTTGTTGATGGCTTCAACTTTTCCATTAGCCTGCGAATAATAAGGGGTAGAACTATCATGTGATATTTCTAACTTGGTAGTCAACACAGACTTCTTGTAGTTGTGAAAGTGCTATCCATGATTTGGAATTATTTCTTGTGGCACATGAAACCGAGTAACCACATGGTTAAAGAAAAACAATGCAATTATCTCGCCTGTGTTGTTAAATGTAGGCATCACCTCAACCCACTTGGTAAAATAGTCGATGGTGACAATAATATAGCCATGCCCCCTGGCTGAGTGAGGGTTACATGTGATGAAGTCAATGCCCCATTTTGAAAATGGTCCCACAACGATGACAGGATGCATTGGTGTTGGAAAAACACAGGTTTTACGATCAAATATATGGCACACATGAAAAATTTTGACCGCGAGAAGGTAGTCGCGGTAGGCCAGAATTAACCAGCGCGGAGAATCTTCTGCACGATAGAAAAACTAGAAAAATTTTCACCAGAGGTACCAGCGCGGCAATCATTTAAGACTTTCTCAGCCTCCTCATGAGTGAGGGACCTATGTAAAATCGTATCGATACTACAATGATAAAGTGTATTTTCGACGATCAGATAATATTTGGCTTTGTATCGAATACATCACATTTGTGAGCAAGAGGTATCAGGTTGGAAAGTTTGGGTCTGTAGATAGATCAGAAAATATCCATACGATGGGTTAGATGACGCAATAAAAAAAAGAAACTCATCTGGGATGGATGGTTTCGATGTAGACTCAGTGATACTCGACGGAAGGTTGCATATAAGCTCAGCAAAAATGAAAGACTTCTTTGACTTGGATTTGATGAATTCCAAATCAAAATCCTGCAAAATGACTATCCATTTTGAGTATTCTCCCCCCAATAATTGACGTGACAAAATGTATTTCATACAGTTATAATCCAAAATGTCAATGGTCTTCTCGAGCAGGATATAGTGGTGAAATATTTGTACAGCTTAAACGTCTTCCAAAGCGAGCTTCTCAACATAGGTGTACTTAAATTCCGTATCATTGAGATTGCGACTCAAATAATAGATCGGATGTTCAATCCCATCTTCTTCCTGGACTAAAACCATGGTGATGGTTGTATCTAGAGCGGAAAGATATAGGAAATAATTTCTCTAATAATTTGGGGGATACATTAATGATGCTCAGATCAAGGTATATTTAAGAGCACCAAAAGAGGCTTGCACAACCTCATCCCAATGGAAGGGAGTCCCCTTTTTCAAGAGTCAAGTAAATCCTTTAGCCATTTCAGTGTAGTTGGGAATGAATCTCCTTAGAAATTTAGCCTTCCCTTGGAGTCTCTATAACTAAAGTAGTTTGGAAGGCACAAGAAAGTCTAGAATGGCCTAGACCTTCAAGGGATCAAGTCGAATTTCGTCTTTCGACACGAAGAAACCAAGAAAATGACCAAAACCGACACAAAACACACATTTTTGTGGATTGAGACATATTTGGTAGTAATGACATCGTAAAAAAATGGCTCTCAAATGTACCCCTTTCTGTGAATGCGCAGGTAAGTCATCCAGATAAGGTTGAAAAATGTGTTTGATGTCATGGAAAGCATAATCCATTACCCTCTGAAAGGTTTCCCCAGCCTTCTTCAAACCAAAAGGGAGTTTTCGATAAGAAAATGTACCCAGGGACAGATAAAATTTGTTTTATATTGGTCTTCTAGGCGAATATTGATCTTATTATAATTGGAAAAACCATCGATAAAGGAAAATGTTTCACATATGGCACATTCGTCGATGATTTGGTCTATAAATGGAGTGGGATGGTTGTCCTTTGGATAAGCATGATTAACATCCTTATAATCAATGCACACTCTGATTGTCCCTTGTTTCTTCATGATAGGAACAATGTTGGAAACCTAATCGGTAAGCAGAACAGGGTAAATGGAACCAACACGCAAAATTTTTTCAACCTCTGCTTTAATGGCAGCAATATTCTTAGGTGAATAGGATAGAGGCATTATCGTACTGGTTTGACATCAGGGTACATTTTAATCTCATTCTCAACGATACTGGGATCGATGCCTGGCAATTCCTCATACAACCAAGAGAATACATCACAGAATTCACCAAAAAGAGAATGGTAAGTGTCAAGTTCATTTGAAAAACAAGAAGCGTCGACATGAATGTTTTATAATACACCAAGTTTGGTTAAAATATTGATAGAAATGATTTCTTCTATATTTGATATGTTTCGCTCAGAATCCACGACGTGGATAGAAATGGAATTTGTAAAAAAATCAACGAATGTATGGTGATATACTTCAGTTTGACTATCTTTAATGTAATCTAGAAGATGGGATCAATGATGAGAATATACACATGGTTCTTCTTCCGGCATCATGGATTCCATAATTCTTTCATCAGTTGAGAATATATGTGAAAAAGGGTCAGAAAAAGTACGATAATCCAAAGAACGATCGACCCAAACAGTCGATGACAAAGGATCAAGATTGGTCGCAAAAGCCAAGAATATTGATTGGTATGTGAGCTCGATTGGACTTAGCGGCATAGTTTTACCTAGCCTATCTATTTCGGAATCGTTGGGAATCTTCCATAAATCAGATGAAGTGGAAGATATCATATTGTAGGTTTCTATTTTTTTTATTTTCGTCGACATCACAGGCGACAGTAACGAAAAGGTGCCTAATAGGGAAAAATCCTTAAAGAGTCCTACACCAATGTTTTGAAGAGACGGTGGGGGCTGTGAATGAAGGGAACACTTCTAGTTGCCTGGGAACTAGAGGCGAGGAAGGTGAGTTGATTAATGACTGTGATGTCACCCTTATGGGGAAAGGTGATCATGCAAAAGTAAGTAGAGACAATTGCATCCATAGCGTAAACCCATGGTATTCCCAGTAATATATTGTAGTCAAGGGGTCCTTCAATGACCTCAACTTCAATAGTAACAGTTTTTCCCCCTATTTTGACTTGCAAGTTACTGAGAATTCCAAAAAATTCAACCATATATCTACAATGTATGCATCTATTTGGCCTTCAAATACCAGAATGTCAAAATTGACTTGTATCTTGAAAGGAGAGGTGCCTCTAGAGTGGTTGTTGGATGTAGATGCACCACCGGTGGGCAATCGTTGAAGGATTTTGGCAAAGTTGTCCATCACCATGTTCCTATGTTTCTCGAGGTCCTCCTCGAGCAATTTTTTGATAGGATCTCATTCTCCCTTGTCTTTATTTTATTCTGCCATCAGAGGTCATCAGGGTTTGCGAGGCTAATATTGCAAGGGTTCAACCAGATTGAGCCCTAAATCCTTATACCCTTACCTCGTTGGGGACATGCAAAGAAAAACAAAGAAAGAGCAGATCGCTCTAATACCACTTATCTGGATTTATGCAGGAATGCGATAATATATAGAAATAAACATAAACACAAAGATGCAGTGGAAATAAAAACTCTTTTTCATTAAAATCAAGTGACTGAAATATGTTTACAGACAATGGAAATAAACTAGCTAGGGCGATGGTAGCTTATCTCTAAGAAAATATGTGGCGGCTACATGACTCTGAAATATGTTACAATGAGGCTCGAAGGCCTATTTATTGTTGAGAAACAACAGAAAACCCTAAACATCCAAAAAACCTAACCATGGGAGATGAAGCGCCAAAACTATGGGCCCTATTTGGGTAAATTTGTACATCACCTTCCCGGGGACATAACTTTGGTATATGATCTATGTTTGACGCGCTCAATACCTCGTTAGAAAGATCTATCCAACTACTACAAATTTTGAGTCAAAAATATTTTCTAGCACCTGAGTTGCTCCCATTTTTCCCAAAAAACGTCGTTTAGGGCCTCAAAACAACTCTGGAAGTTCAGGACTCGAAAAAATACTAAAAATAGTAAAAAATGATGAAACTGAAAAAAATGAAAGAATCGATGGTGGGGGTCCGAATGGAATAGGTGGGTGGCCACCAATATCCACCTAGACCAATTTCTTCTTCCACCTCTGTGTGGGCTTCTCCCTCTTCCTCTATAATTTTATCTTCCCGACCTCTGCCTTGAACAAATGAAACTTGTGTCTTGAATGTATGCTCCAATGAGGATTTTGTTGCTTTTTTCAATTTGTGCTCATGAGAAATCAGTGATGCATGAAGCTCATCTACTGAAAATTGTGAGAGATCATTTGCCTCTTTTATGGCCACAACTATGGCATCAAATCGTGCTGATAGACTTCTCAAAATTGTCTCAACTATTCCCCTTTCCTCAGGTGTCTCACCATGAGACCTCATTTGCATAACTAGTCCAATTATATGTGTAAAAAATTAGTCTACATTCTCAGACTCTTTCATACAATTTTTTTGAAAATCCCTTTTCAGCATTTGTAGTTTTGTTGTCTTCACCTTTTCCATGCCCTGGTAGGTTGTCTGGAGGGTATCCCATGCTTGCTTGTACTTTTTTGTTGTTGCAATCCTTGGGAAGATACTTCATGAACTGCTTGAAAGATGTAGAAGAGGGCTTTTGGAGTCCTTCTTCCCATTGTCCCTCAACAAATCATTTTCTGTTTGTGTCAAATCATTGTATGCTACTGCATCTGCTAGTTCTTAGAAACCATTTTCCACAAATTCGCAAATTTCTTGGGAAGAAAACACGGCCTTCATTGTAATAACCCAATAATCGTAATTGTTTCCATTAAACTGAGGTATTTGTGGATTAGTTAAGCTTGTTCTTGTTGCTGCCATTTTCACTGTGTAAAAAAAAAATTTCTCACTATGTAAACGCTTTCTCCCTGCTGGTGAATAAGCTCTTAATAGAATGACTTCAAAAAAAACTTTTAACTTGCAATAAAAAGACTTGGGGTAATGAAATTTTAAAATTCCTCTGATACCATGTTAAAATTGTAAAAAGAGACGAAATTATTTTCCTCAACACACAGATTTGTAGAGAGGTCTTCATCGAGAAAACACAGTTGTGAAAACTAAATCATATGGGTATTCCTTGTAATACAGAGTGGCGAAGATCAAAACATGTTGACTTGCCCAACTATAATGGAGCAAATATTTCAAATAAATTTACTCACGGTGAAATAGAGTAAAACAGAGTGGTTGTGGTTAAAACCAATACGTGAAATTTTCTTAGAACTATATTGTGACTAACCAAACATTATATTATGATTTCAAAAACACTAGAAGTAATTCATATGGAGGTTGTGACTCCTTCACCAATAAAACAAGAGTTCTTACTGAGATTTAAATTCACCATGGGTTGTGGAATTAACACACTGTTTTCACGCCCCCGCCAAAATTTGTTCCAAGATTTTCTCCTCACACTTCACTTACATCAGCCACAATACCTAATCTTTCTACTAATTTCCAAACATACATTTTCAACACATTAATTTCATGATAGAGTAAAAAATTAATACACAGCATGGGCGAATTAATACACGACATGGGTGATTATACAAACATGATTTTCTATGTTGTGGAGTTACTGTTTGACCATAAGCTTTTATCAACTATGAATTAAATGTCCATCTGCCTTTTAATTTATCTTATGTGTTGGGGAATGGGTAATTGTACTCTTCTTCAAAACTTCACTTACGCCATGTCCTTATCTTGCAAAATCAATCCTCAACCTGCAAAAAATTGACTTGAGGTATGGTTGTTTTGAGAAAATAAAACACGGTGGTTGAGATTAATTTTCCAACATAACTCTCCATCTTTCCACTGGTAAAGATTAATTTTCCAATATAACTCTCCATCTTTCCACTGGTAGCACATTTGATCACATGATCCACATTGTGAATCTAAGATTCATTGTCCCTCGGTTGGACTCCATACTGTCGATCACTCCACTTATTGGCCCGTTGGTTGACTGCAAGCTCATACAAGCCGCTATATCTAGTTGACCATGTGCATACATCAAACTAGTCCTAGGAATGAACTGTATCACACACAACGTCAATATTTATACACATTGGCTCTCAACATGCAGAGCCCCAACTTCTTAACACATAAATAATACAATGGCTTTGGGTCTAACAAAAGCTCTCAACTACAAGAGGCCATGCCTCTCCTTCGTTGGAACTCTGTATGGATCATCTCTCTACCTCCTCAGCACGCCATGGTATAATCTCAGTTCCTCTTTCTCCCTCGTGAGGCTAGCTCACCATGAGATTGCATGCACACGAAACATTTGTTCATCGACAAGAAATCTCATACATATATAAGGTTAAATTTTGTTAAGGATTTTAAACAACTCCCTAAGAAAAATGATAAAATCCTAAATAAAATAACTCAATCTCAGCAAACAACACGAAGTAACTATTAGTAAATTAATTTAGAATTAACTAGATTTCTCAAGTATTTCCAAATTTTTAATAGTATATATATTATTTATTTATATAAATAAATTTATAAATGTTAGTTACTTTAATTATCAAAATAAAATTTACTAATTTTAATAGCTAAACAAATTATGAATTAATTACACTTAGTATAAGAAGGGAAAGATTATAATTGGTTTTGAAATAAAAAAATAAAATTTATTTATCTCTCCCCTGGGAAGAGGGAAACAAATGAACATGTCGTTTTGTTTTTTTGAATTGAAGCTTACTGATGAAAAACTATATAAAATAGTTATTATTAAGATTTCAAAATAATAATTACAATTTTGAAAACATGTTATTAGAAAAATTAAAGAACTTTTTAAAAAGCATTATTTTAATTAATAAAGAGGTAGAGAGTTTTAATATGATTGAATATTATCAAGTCCTCATATTAATGAATATAAAGATGGATAATTAAATAGCAAATGTAGAATTTAGAATCATGACACATAGACCATGTTAGAAAAGGAATCCAACTCCCAGATTAAACGATTAAACAGAATTTGAAAAAAATAATGGATATACATTTGCTAAATATGCATCTTATTGTAACGCTTTTTAATATATAAACACTTTGATACATAATCACATGATTAAGATTTTTAAGTGGATAAAATTGTTTATTTTTTAATTAAAAGTTTAATTTATTAATATAAAATAAATAAGAATATATAAACATTTTGATACATAACCACACGATTAAGATTTTTAAGTGGATAGAATTGTGTATTTTTAAACAAATATTCAAAAACTTTAATTTAATTATTATTAATTATTAAATGGATAGTAGTGGATTTAAGTTCTATAAAATATTTTAGAATATTTTTAATATAAATTTTAAATTAAAAATTGAGATTGATGTCGAAAATAGTTATGAACATTCTATTATTTTAATTAATTTTATTAATTAAAAAAATATCACTGAATTATGGTTTTGGGACATATACTACTAGTAAATCATAGTATTAGCATACTGTATTTTAAGAAATTTGATTTATAGGCTAGGAGCCAGTGAAAGGTGAGTGCAAGAGAGAGCAACTCATGGTCTAGCAGTGATGGAAGGTGGGTGCTAATGGGATGGTTCATTGTTGTCTATATGACTGATGCGTCATTGTTCCTATAATATTTTTCTGCTCGTGTCTCTGTCATAATTTTTTTAAGGTTCTCTCCCTCTGAGGATTATCTTCCTGTGTGATATTGTTTTTGGTTATTGGCTGGTGGTGTTCCATTGCTGCACTCCCTTCACTCTCTATTTCCTTTTCTAGGGTGGCTCAGTTACACTGTTACTTTATATTTTGCTCGTTTAACTTCTACTGTCCCTCGATAGTAAACATTTTTTTATTTCCAGACTGTATTTGGTGGGATGGTGTCATCTCCTTTCTCGGATAATTTTCACATCTTCCTATTATTCCATTGTGCTATTGGAATCTTGGTGCACATATGGATTGAACATTGTATGGTTTTCTAGTATGGTTTTCTGTGGGGTGACTTCGGATATACTAGGCTAGTATGGTTTTTTGTGGGGTGACTTCAGATATTTAAATCTAGGAAAATTTATCTCTTCCATAGCTTTAGCAGAAGTGGCTGGATACATTTAGCATTTCCAAGCCCTTTAAAAACATTAGCTTCAGAATTTTCCATGAATGGTGTCGTATCAACGAATGTTGGTGCTGATGTTGTTGTGAATAGAGATGATATTGCAGGTTATGGTAATGGGAGGTGCATCAGTGGTGTTGTTATGATATTCGATGCATTTGCGGTGGCACATTTTGCACTCTAGAAGCAACCCTATGTGTTGGGGTGGATGTTGAATTTGGCAGTCTACTAGTAGTGATGGAGTGGTCGAATTCCCTCTAAGAAGAACCACTTGCTTGATCTTATTTGTTTCTTGGTGATATTCGGGCGGAGCTATGAGGTGGCTATTAGACGATGTTGAGGACGTCGAAGAGATGCATGTCTTTTCTAGCTGGTAGTGATATGATTATGGATTAAAATTATTTTTTTTGGCATGGGTGGGTGCGAAAATTAATTTCTTAGGCTTGCGTGATACATTTCATATCTAGTTTCATATTTTGGGTAAAGAAATTGTTTGGGATCGAGGCTGACTAATAAATTTATTTGACATTCGAACATACCAGTACTGCATATTATATTCATATGCCTTAGTTCGGTTGGTTGGCATTCCCTGGGTAACGGCGATACCTATCGGTTATTCTCATCCGTAGGTGTTTTTATATACATTCTCCCCGTCATGTACATGGTCCTCATTGCTTGGTGTCAGCCATTCTATCTGTTTCGCACGGGGGAAAATATTTTTCTTATGGGACCAGTTGTATTTTTGAAAGGAGTAAGCTAACCATTCAACGAAATGCCCTTTGGGTTTTGCGCCCCCTGTGACCAGCCAACCCCTGTGGCGAACGCGGGCCCCACGCCACTCCCCGTCTCCGTCCCATGACGTTACCATTTGAAGGAGCCCGTTTAGGAGCCAGTCCTCATTTCCGTTTCCTCCCACTTACGCACGGTGGAAACCATGAATGAAAATATTTTCCCGCCTTCCTCGAGTCGCTTCAGGCCACTCCAAAAAGTTCCTTGTAAACCAGTCGAGGAAAGACGCCAGAGCCATGGTGCCATGATACTGTAATCGATGGAACATTGAAATCCCCTGTTACTCTCTAGTCTCATTGAACGACAAAATGCAATCCCTTACTGGAATACTACTGAAAGCTCGACGGAATGAAAGCCCTCGGTGGACCACTATTGAAAACCGGTCTGTTTTGTTTAGTGAATGTATGTTTTTTAATTTGATGTCTGTGTATTTTTAAGTGAGAATCCATGTTGTACCCACTCCACCGTTGTGGCAACTTTATTAAACAGATACTCACTTAAAAATGGTGAAGCAAGTGAAATGGGAGTTAATAATTGCCCTTCCAATGCAAAACCCTAAAGAAAAACTCATCTTCTCTAGGTCAGATTTAGATTGGTCTCTTGCATAAGGAAAACACATGGACTCCTTAGATCAGATTGTAAAAATCCCTTCAACTAGAATTGGACACTTTATTAAAGGATAGGAAATGAACCCAGATGCTCCATGTTCTTTCACCCGGGTAAAAAAAAATTTCTCAGCCTCAAGGCCTGCTGCTTCCTTGCTATATGAAGTGTAAGTTTTTTATAAATCCTACGTATATATATTGGTATCAATAGTGTTGAGACAGTTTTCATGGAATAATATATATTGAGTTTTCAAACTTTTTTATGCAACTATGCTTGTTCATATGGCCCCGATGACAGAAGGGGACAAGATGAAGTGAAGCGAAAACACTCATTTGTGAAAAAGAGGGGATGCCAATGCCATTTCATTGTAAAATTTATGTTCAAATCCCTGAGGTTGCGATAATAACATACAACATGTATGAGCATGTAGAGAGCCAAAGATTGCCTTATCATGGCCACCATGACACGTCGAGTCCTCTTAGGGTGCTGCATCAACCAAAGTTATCAAGGGACATGGTTTCCTATGTAGATATTTGTTTTTATTAGATGTGCCAGTTGACTCTATTTGAAAAATGCATGTTAAAAAATATATTGACATGGATGCTGCAGGTCAAGATAGGGATTTATTTTTGTGTAGGAGATATGTTGTTAACATATATAATCATCTAATGAAAGGAAATTATTAGTTGCATGAGAAGGATGAAACGAGTGTGAAAATTTGGTATAGGAAACACCCTAATGATTTTTTCTTTTATCAAAATCCCAATGGTGGAGATGTCCCTTTTATAGTTGGAATTCAAACGAAGTGGATGTTGGAGACCATGGTGAAGCTATTTAATAATAGCCTAATATCCATGGATTCGACATTCAACACAAATAAGTATGGGGTGAGTGTATTAAGAATGATTGATTTAGTACAATAACTTGATTAATAATTATTGATGATGTGAAGTTGATGATCTATGTATTTTGAATGTGTTAGTATCAATTGTACATACCCGTCATGTTTGATCACTGACAAAGTGGGGTGCCAGTTGCATGGGTGGTGGCATCACATAATACATCATAGGATAGTTCGCTATGGTTGGAGCAGCTCATGCATAGGTGTCACCAAGTTGATCATAGTTGGTAAGTTAATGCTTTCATGGTTAATGATGCATTGGCTAAAATTGGTGCTTTAAGGTAACTTCAATATTCTTATTTTACAGTAAAAATTGTATTTATTACAAAAATAACATGCTTGAAATGAGTTGAATGTGGCAAGAGAATCACAAGGTGCAAGTTTTCTTGTGTGCTCGGCACATACTACGAGCATGGCTAAAAAATGTGAATCGATTGGTCAGTAATCTAGAAATAGCAAAATAAATGTTTAGTGATTTGGGTTTAATTATGAATTATCGTTCCAATGTTGAAGTGAGAAATGCAATTAATGCTTTCTTCAAAAACAATTTCTAATGAGGAAAAGTTCCTAGACTATTTCCACAAGAATTGGGTTGATGGTGACAAGATTTGTAAGTTGAAAAACTCTTAACTTACATTTCTATTTTTGGTTTGAAATATGGATGAAATATATTCATTAACCAAAATTTTATGAAATTAGGGATGTGGGTCAAAGGTTGTCTGGATTTTCTCCATGCAAATCAGGAGACAAACAATGCTGTGGAATCAAATCACTATTACCTAGGGACAAAATTTCTATCTGATAGAAGAAATAAATGTTCTCGTAGGATGGATTGGTTGATATATTTTCTTCTAACAAAGGTTGAACCTTGTTATTGGTTTAAGGAAATTATAAAAAAGGAAGGATTTTTAAATAATTACAAGAAAGAGAAATAGTTGGAATCATTAATGGACAAATAAAAAAGAATTCCAAATAGTGATTGTCGCCCTCATTGACAAATGTCTAATGCTTTTTGGGTGAGGAGTCAATCTAAAGATAATAAGAAATAACTTGTCACTTTTCATCGTACAAATTTCATAACTTGTGATTTCCCATGGTATATTCGTGGCAAAATATGCAAGCATGCCATAAAGGTGGGTTGGTTGTGTTCCGATTCAATGGCTTCAAACCAATTACAAAATCATGAAATCACAACTGAGTCATACAATGACCCTCCTGAGATAAATATAGAGGCAGTATCCGATCTTCCTGAAGATGCAAACACAGCTGCTATGGATAGTCACAATGTTGACATAAATGTTGAACAAATTGAGATGGCCAAGGAGGAGTTATTTGGCTACTTAGACCTGGTTAGAAACAGTCCTCCTACTACTTTGACCAAGATTGAACAGTTGATTTCTTTAGTTAAAAAATGGTTGGATGACGCCAACAATCATCATATTATGGATTATGAATTCATGTGTGGATTGGGTGCTTTTGAGTTGTATTTGAAGAGGAAGAAGAGTTTCCTAAGCCCCAAAAAGAGAAGAAAAACAAGGAAAAAAAAATCAATATTGGAAATTGACTTGAATATCCCGGCAGATGAAGATGGACCATTTTAGTTTGAACAACTCAACAAGCGAGGTCGCCCTTGCACCAACAATGAATGCTTTTCCAGGTTTCTTGTGCATGATTTTGTTTCAATTTGATTTTAATATTTATTCCTATATTGGTTGTATTTGATGTATTAATGTTTTATTGACTATGTACATGTATGTTTGATAGTTGGTGAGGATATGGTTGGAGATTTCTCTAATTTGATGGAATTGTCATTTAAGGTGGTTAAATATATCCATGCATTTACACTCAGTCTTTTGATACATTGATTGTTTTGTAAGTCATGGAAGATAACTTTCAAGTGGTTTTCCATACTTGCATAGTTGCATATATTGGTTTGCAAACAATAATCTGATATATAAATTCGAATAAAAAGAATGGAAATGTAACAAAATTATTAGAGGAACTACAATGAAATTGTAACTAAACATGTCAAACACAATTTTACCATTTTTTTATAACTAACAAAATAAACTAGAGAGTTATATATTACAACATCAAATATAATGTGTTTGTTGTATATGAGTTGTTGCACTGGTAAGCCAGTGTTGCAATAACGGTGAGCCAGTGTTGCAGCAACGGTGAGCCAGTGTGTCAGCAACTATGAGCCAGGGTGTCAGCAATGGTGGCCCAGTTTGTCAATCTGAATATGTGGATGAAGGAGGAAATTCATGAAGATTGCTGATACAATAATCACTATGTCCCGGTTCATCGGGATGAAGATACCCTCCTATCTCCATAACTACATTCTAGCAATCAGATTCTTCTTTTTTTTCAGCGTATATTTCTTTCTATATACCTTGTTGGAAGCTAGATCATTGGATACTGAAATCTAAGACCTATCGAGTGATTCCCACACTGTCCCATAGTAATAATATACCGAGCAAGCCTTGTTAAGGTTGTCTTTAAGTTGAGGTAGCTAAATGGATCTTTATTTTGGGGTTGTTTTCCCATGCTATCCCACCTTGCTTTACATCCTCTCTGTGCCTTAGTTTCCAGTAATTGAATCTGGTGTGAAAAATATGCAATGGTCATCTCCCTATTCTTGGAGATAACCTCTGATACTTATCGAGAGTTGATGGATTTTTGATGTTCTTCTATCACCTCTATAGGTTTGGGATGTTCTCATCTAACCCATAGAAGGCTCTCGGAATTATGCAAATAAATGTTCACATCATCCAACCAACTGCCCTGATTTCTCAAATACGATACAAAGGCTCTCAATTGGACATCCCTTGTAACATGGTTAGGATTCCATTTTGTATTATAAGGTACCAAAAAATTATATTGGTATATTTCACAGAGAAATTCTCTATCTTCATCACAAATTTTCATATATGTGTCCAAGAAACCATCACTGCTTTCAACCTTGAGAGGGATATTTTGGATGAGAGCATTCTTTTTAAATATCAGGAAATTTTTAGTCAAGTACGCGTTGTAATTGGTTGAAGGAGCCCTAGAAATGAGCACACCTTCCATTAGTTGTCCGAGTTCTTGCTTATCCTTCTCCAACTTGGTCACCCTCCTTTCCATCTCATCCACTGTTTTTTTATGTCTTCATAAAACTTTTTTTTTTATATTCTTCGCATATCTTGCCAAGGTCAGGAAGTGATTTATTGTGCACACTCTAAGGTACTAGGTGTCTCATATATGCATATTTAGACAGCTGTAATTTATCCTTTGGTTCCTCATCATCTTTTTGCTCACTAATGTCTTTGGTCAGTTTGATATATGGTTCCCCATACTTTGTTAGTTTCATATCTGGTTGTTGTTCCTCTATGTCTATGCCCATTTATTTTGTTAGTTTGATATGTAATTCTTGTTCCTTAGTATGGACAGCTGTAATTTTGGTATGGGACTCTGCAACTTCAATGTCATCAGTCTGTTTTTTTCCAAGGGGTATATCTTGGTGGATCCTTGGAGAAGGAATACCTATGTCATCAATGGGTATGGACTCTACAACTTCAATGTCATCAGTCTGTTTTTTTCCAAGGGGTATATCTTGTTGGACCCTTGGAGAAGGAATAGCTATGCCATCAATGGGTATGGACTCTGCAACTTGGGCCAGCCAATCTAATCTCTCAAAAGTTTCTTTTTGTATGAGCTCATCTGTTAGGGTTTTAACTTTGATCTGCAGTTGTCTGTTTCTCATCTGGAGAATCATATTCTTTCTTAACAATGAAATATACAGAGGAAGATGTTAATTGTTCATAGGTACTTAATTTGACAATGTGATTCTTTGTCAATTCTATTGGTTCAGTTGGTTGGTCCTCTTGATCATCCCCATACAATTGTGGTTGTGCAGTTGGTTGATCCTCCTGATCATCACCATACAATTTTGGTTGTGTAGTTGGTTGGTCCTCCTGATCATCTCCATACAATTCTGGTTGTGAATTTGATTGGTCCTCCTATCAGCCCCAAACAATTTGGTTTATGTAATTGGTTGGCCCATCACTTTTTCCCTCCACAATTGCTAGTACTCATATTCATCCGCATACAACATTTGAATTGAGACAAGGCCATCTTAGTCGTACCATTCGGCTAGACCTGCTATGTATCCATAGTCAGAATTAGGAGAGGGAATTTTATCAACTTATTCTTCTGTGTCAGCAAGTTGGCCTAATACTTCTTCCATGCATCCTTCATCCATGATCCCTTCAATTAATACATCCTATGGATACTCTTGCTCTTGCTCTTTCTCTTGCTATTATTATACTGCTATCTCTTCTAGGAGTTTTTCTGTAACAACAGGGAGGGTTTCAGAAACTAGAGCATAACGACCTCTCTTTCCATTGTTCTGCTTGGATTTTTGCACTGCTGCCGGGTGTTTCCTGTATCCTCTCAATCTTCTGGTCGCAATTTTACTCCCCAATATTTTTACTTCATCATCATCATCTTGGCCATCTCCTTTATTTGCAGCTTTAGCAACAGAAACCCTAGAAACCCTCCTAGTTTGAACACATGGCGACTCAGTTGCCATATGGAAAGGTTCTGTGGGAATTTCTGCAGGTGGGATGTCAATGAACCCAGTTGCATGTGTGAGGTCATGGGGTGGAGTTGCAACTAGGCAGTCATGGGGCAGAGTTGCAGCTGGGGGGTCATGGGGTGGATTTTCCACTAAGGGGTCATGGGGTGGAGTTGCTGCTGAGAGATCATGGGGCGGAGTTGTCGCTGAGAGGTCATGGGGCAGATTTGTAGCTGGGGGGTCATGGGACGAAGTTGTCGCTAAGGGGCCATGGGGTGGAGTTGCCGTTGAGAGGTCATGGGGCATAGTTACAGCTAGGGGGTCATGGGGCAGAGTTGTCGCTAAGAGGCGATGGGGTGGAGTTGCCGCTGAGAGGTCATGGGGCGGAGTTGCAGCTTGGAGGTCATGGGGTGGAGTTCCAGCTTCAACATGCAATGGCCTTCCAACTAGTTCATCGCAAGTTCTCCCTTCCCTTTGTAGTGCAAAAACCACCAAAGTTTTAACAAGGCATTAGTGGGAAAGGATTTCGAGCAGCCGCTTTTATTTCTGCACACCTCGGGCCATTCATTTTCGAGTTTTTGCAAGAAATAAAGGCATGTTAAGCAACTTTCCATGACACAGGTGGTCTAACAAACAAAGGTGCTCATAATAAATAACCACATACCTTCCTTCACAAGTGAAAAATCTCTGGACAAGAAATGCAACATCCGACCAGGGTTGTGGCAATGACTTCCTCTCCTATCCTAAGCCAATCGTGATTAGTCATTCACCTACCTCAAGGGAATTCCTCACAATATTAGGTTGGGGTTTTCGGGGTGCAAACCAATTTTCCCCTCTCTGGAGTAACCTTGACACTTTAGCAATCACCTCTTCTATCGCATGCACCACTGTCCCTGCTACCTCTGATCTACCCTCCCTATAATGCAAGGCAAATTCTAGGTCTATTTCATTTTCATGCCCCTAAAACCTGTGAATATAATCTATCCAGCCGACATGTTCAAATAATTGTTTAACGGGTGGAAATGCGTCTAAAAATTATTTGGCACTTTCATGGCCTACTCTTGCACCTCCCATTTCTAGACAGATTTCAGTGTGGCTATGGTTGTGTTAGTTGTTTGCAAGAGTTCAAATGTGGGACAATGACGCAATGGAAGAGTTGGGGTAATGGGTACAATAATAAATTAATAATGGGTATAGGTGATTTATGGCAGGGCTCGTATGCAAACATGTGTTGCCGCAAAAAAACCATATAACATTACTAATTTGTAGTGCATACCCACTTTAATCAATTTTACAATACTCCTATCATTTCTTCTTAGTAGGGTTTTATTATTTTTAAAATTTGGTGGTTTATTTAATGGTTTGGAAGTGGTTTGGTGGTTTGGTATGAGGGGGTGCGATAAAATATGGAGGTGTCGTGTGGCAGGGGAGCGGGTGGAGAAAACCACTTATTTCGCGCCCCACCCCCCCATTGGTTTTAAACTTCGGAATGTCGGGAGTGCGAAAATGATCATAAGCCATCTGATCTGCTCGGTGGTGATCGAATGATTGGTGTGTGGAGCGATAAAAAGGGTCTTTTTAACTCCTAATTACCTTCACATTAATTATCAACCCAGGGACGACCTTTTATTTCAAGAGTGTACTCAGTCTGAGGCGGCTATTTACTCAAGAGTAATGTTTTGCAGTATAGTGCTCAAAATCCAAAAGTAAATGAAAGCTGGAAATAAAATCCACTTACAACAAAGCACTTTAAGACTTAAATCATGCATTCGGAAAAATAAGCAATGTATCAGTCAAGGGTCCAGTAACAATAACTCATCCCTTTGGAAACTGATGTAACCAAAAGTAATCAAGGAACAGATCATTAATCTGGAGACTAGACAGCAAATGCCAATGCCCACTACAGTTTCAGATCGTTCTTCACACCAAAGCAAGGATAATGCGAATAACAGGAAATGGAACAGCAGATAAGGAATGGAACAACAAAGTAAATGGGCAGAAAATTGTAATTAATGGAAATGAACAACAGCAAAGCCAAATTAATAGCAATCCTTACTCTAAGAATAAATCAGACAGCACACGGAAATAGAACAGCATTGATTAATGATAGAATATGAAACAACGTTGGAGAGTCAAATATAAATACATAATAACTTAACAAACGGCACACCTCAATAGCAATCTGATCTTGGTAATCCACTTGTCAGTCTTAGTTATAAATAATACGACTGTCTTTTAGAATGGAGCAGCAACGTTCATAAATTCAACAATCGCAAGGAAATATAATTTCTAAGATGAATTCAATAATACCAATGGTCAAATGTTACAACACAGACATTCCATAATTGAATAGCAATGGTATCCTGTAAAAACCATTTATATCAGCACTTAAAGAAACAGCAATGTGTTGCAAAATCGATATGATATTTCTGTCTCAGAAAATGAGATTACGTGCCAGAGCTGTGATGTAAAATAATAGAACATACTAGATTACCAAATAAAACTGATAAGCAAACCACGCATAAAACAAAAGAATATAATATACAGCAGCAGCACAATCCACCAGAGGCTGGGCCCTTAGCCGCCAGCGGATGCTGCTAGGTTACTTCAGAGGAACAGAATGAACAACAACCAGATTTATATTAAAATATCGAAGCATAGGTACAGTGGATTACAACGAGAAATCTTTCCAACTCTCAGCCATTATCCATTCTCACTGCCATCCTCAATTCTGAATTTCTAATTCATCCTCTCAATCCTTCATTCAAATCCATCCCTGAAGTCCTCCCCTCTCTCTGATCTCTGTTCTGATTTAAATACAAAGAGAGCAGAGAGTGGTTACAATGGAGATAATTACAACATGATTCTATTACAAAATTAGATTGTTTCCAACCAATTGATCAACAAGAAGAAGACGAATTTGGCTTTGCAGCTGAGATTTGGAGGACGGCCGCAACAACAGAACTGAGAAAATCGTGCTTAAAGAACTCTGCGAATCTCTCAACACAGGCCGAATTTGGGCAAACCGTTCTGTGTTAAAGTTAATTGGGTCCGTTCTGGACAAAACCCATGTTCCGGATTTTCCAGATTCGTCTTCATTTGCTCAGAATCTCAACCGCAAAACTGTCACTCCTTATTCCAGCGCGTTTCTGAGTTGGCACTTTTAATGGTCAAATCTTCAATCTGGAAATTATCTTGGAGGCTAAAAATGGTGGATAATGTTATAACCAACTTATTAAAACTATCATTGATAAAATAATTCATAATCATCAATTTATTAGAAATAAAGGAAGATAAATAATATTCATCCATAAGAGCATAAATCATTTATAAAATGGATTTAAATAATAAATTATAATAAATGACGTGATGAAGAATGGTAGAAATGGGTGGAATAAGCGTTCACAAGTGATAATAATAATGGCATATTAACGGCCCAACATGGTGGAGATGTGAATTTTTCAAAAGGAGGTGGGGTTGAGAAATAGATATGTGGAGGGTTAAATGAAACTCATCTCAACCACATGATGAATATCATTGATTTTTCATTTCCAATTAATCTTTTGAAAGTTATATGAAACCCCACCACCCAGCCAACCACTCTTAAGATTTTTTTTTAAAGTTTAATTATAAAGCTCTAAATACTATTAAAAATAAAATAATCAAAATTTTTTTATATAACCTTAAATGAAAAATTATGTTCAGCATACCTTCAAGACAGGACTCAGAATAAAACCATTTATAAATATGGCCACATTGTAACACCCTTAGAACAAATCCATTTATAAACATAGCCAGATTGTAACACACTGAAACAATGCCCTTCCCCATTTCCAATCAAGCCACTCAAAATCAGGCTTGGAAAGTCAAACTTTTTCTTAGGGTGGCTATTTTTCATTTTGATCAAACTACTTTCTTGGTATATGGGATGAACTCCCTTGAGATTTATCCCAAGATGGAAACTTCTATGCATTCCTTTACTCTCTGGATATCTTCAGCAGCATGTTAAAGAAATAATGTAAGGAGCAAGATTGATTATGTGTGGTGTTGTTGAGGCCTTAGAATTCTACTACCAAAACATGCGGGAAAACCACCCGATCTGGACCTTAACGCAACTCCTTTTCCATTTGGTATAGTGGCTCTAACTGGGGATAATGGAACTAGTTTCCCAGTAAGGATGTTTTTTAGGGTGTGATTATATGGCATGCAAATGGAAATGACTTTAATCTATTATATGCATTTAGCTAAACTATTTATTCTATTATATACTCGGGATGTTTCTTCCTCTATGCGATCTGAAAATATATCCTTCAACTGTTAGTAATGTTAAACACACGCATGGTAAACAAGTAAGTAAACACACAAGGAGAAAGGTAAGCATGAGTTATCTTTAGTATTAACCATAGATGTCTATTTATATTACATTGATGTGACTCTTGGATTCCACATTCCAAGGTCACTTGGACTCTTCTTTGTCCATTCGGCTTCTACACCTACCCATAGAGGATTAGGTGTCCAACATTCCCCCCCCTAATCTGAAGGGGTATGTGTGAGTCCAAAAAGAGAGTTGTAATACAAATCTGCAAAGTATGCATTGAAAAACATAGGCTGAATCAACTCTTTGAAATGTTGGGATAAAGAGGTGGTTTAAGGATGACTACCAACACTGGAACACTTATTCCAGTTCTTGGAACTCTTCCAAATTTGGCAAGAAGCTGAGGGCTTCTACTAGAGGAAGTGTCCCTCATATTTGAAGAGGGAGACCTTCAATCTAGAAGAAGGGAGTTCTACAACCTATGATGGTTTAAGGATGAACACCAACACTGGAATGCTTGATTAATTTCTTGAAACTCTACCAAAGATGGGAAGAAGTTGAAATCTTCTGCTAGAGGAAGTGCTCCAAATTCTTTGAAGATGAAGACATGAACCTCGCATAGATGTTTTAAGGTTTTCCATCAAACAAAGGCATGCTCATGGGCATCTGTGCCTCTGGCTACAACTCTAAATCTGGAATGACAAGTTATGGCTCAGGCTCCCTTGAACTGTTGTGTCTCTGGATACAACTCTAAATATAGAATGAGAGATTGTGGCTCAAGCTCACTTGATGTGGCTTCGAAGCTAGTATATGACCACCATTTTCCCCCCTGTCATGTACAAGGTGAGATGATGGTGAAAACTCAACTGCAAGTTTGTTCAATATTCTAGAACAATTCTGACATGTGACTTAAACATCTTCTTGGTTGTTGATGCCCATTGCCAAGAAGCGATCCATCCAATATGAATCTTTGTTCTTGCAGGAGGCTTGTTTCTAAAGCATCTATGTGAAGAATGGGTGTGCTGACCACAGTGCTTGCATGGGTGAAGGTCAAAATAATGATCTTTTATATGGCCAACTCAATCACAGTGTTGGCATTTTTTAATATATTGTTTCTGATTTAGAAGAGGAGCAGAATCTGGAACAACTGAATGTGAACTGTCATAAATAAATCTGGCACTCTGAAATTTGATGGGTTTGGAGTAGTCCGGAATATGAAAGTACAACTCCTTTCCATATCGAAGACCAGTTCTATGCTTGTTATGGACAAGCTCTTCCCATGGTCTAATGAACGGCTTGGGAAGTTAAGTGTGAACATCTGCATCTACATACAAATCTGACTTTGAACTAGGCACTGAATGTGAATCGACTGCACCATTATTTACTTGCTTCTTATAGGAGTTTGTTTCAATTTTCTGAACAGAAACAAGTTCAGAATGATGTCTCTTTTGTTGAAGCTATCAATCAAGCCCCAAAAATTCTATTTTTTCTTGTGTATTCTACAGACAGGTTTCAATATCATAGAGAGTTTTTTGCCGATTTCTACCATCTCATCAATAGTGGAATGAATTAAGGTATTCAATAACTTTAATGCATCATCAATTCGACCAATTTTAAATAAAAATGAACTTGCAGGTATCTCACACAATGCCAAATGACTCCAAATTTAAAGAATATAAACAATCACTGATGCTTATGAACAATGTGCACCAATATCATTCATTAAATCTTAGGGTTCCATCATTAGTGATAGGAGTAACAATCTCACTTTCCAATACTATTGATGAGACTTGAATTCTCATATATATAGATGCTTCGACTATGGTACGAATAAATATTTTCTAAACTTGGCACTTTCTTGAAATAAAACAATGTGCTCTCAATACTCATATAAATACAACAGTCATTGGAGATCCGAACCTTCATGCAACTTCTAGCTACTTGTATTGGACCAGTGACTTTGGAGGAGAAACACTCATATCAAATCGAGATAAAAAAACTAGAAGAACTATCAAAATGATGTAGGGAAAAGGCATAAGTTGCGGGAAAAGAGGCCCCAGGCTCTGGAGATGAGACTTCAAGATGATGTGGAGGCCGCACCAATATAGTGCATATATACTCCAAAAATCAATGCTTGGACAATGTTCAATTCAAACCTATGTATGAATCACTAGGAATAGCACATGGAGATGCTCAAACTATTAAAAGCATTCCTCAGAACATGTCTCTGCAAAGAGGCATTATACTAGTGTTGGGGATCTTAGACGAAGGAAAAACAAATCAACACATATATATACCACCTCGCATCATGGCAGAGTCTAAATTTGGGTTCAAATAATATTGCAAACGCTTACCATAAGTTCGCAAACAATGTCTGCAAGAGATAAATCTTGTAGTGCTCTCCAACAGTTTTTCTGAGGGGCGTAATTCTGCATACAAGAAAACCCTTCAACAGACTGTTAGGTCGAGTGAATGTTGAAGATGATAGACGCAGGCCTGATGAGCAGTCACCAAATTCCCAGAGAGATTATGATATCAATAGCCCTCCTCCAATCCGTCTAGTGAGGGATATTTTGGGTGATGATATTCCAATTCTTAAAGTCAGTGATTTTCCTCGAGAAAATGGAAGTAGGGATATTGAAGGATCTACACATTCACTGCCTGAAGCCCGTAGAGAATTCTGGGGCCAAAAAATTGCATCTTCAGTTTTGCACACAGTCGGACCTTCTTACACCGTTGGCCCTCGACACTGTACCATTCACCCATCTGCACAACTCATAGTGATGCCCACTGTGCCCACAATGTCCATTGGTTGACTCCACAGCCTAATTCCTCCCCGCCACTCCATATTTGCATTCTACCAAATCGCCCACTTTGATATCCTTTTCAAATTCATCGACAATTTGTGTGTTCGCAACAATTATTATTTATTGCTAACAACAACCCTACTGTCTCACCATGTAGATTGGTGGAAGCAAGCCCAGATAGAGCTAGCCATTTTCCTCTCCAATTTGTAAACGTACTTGAAGAATTGGAAGAAATTCAAGAGAGACATGAATGCTCACCTCTCTCCCCTAGATATGAAAGAAATGCTGGATGTATTGAAGTACGAACAAAATCAATTTTCAAACTGCAGAGCCGCTCAATCCCTAGGTTGCGAACTCGCCGGAATCTTGAAAACCAGAAAACCACCGAGATCCAAGGGGAGATCGCTTCTCACAGTGGCAAGATTGTGGTCTTAACCAGGCGTATGGTGAGGACAGGGATCATTTTCCTCATAACCGATTTAGAGGCTAGAATAGAAATCCAAGCACCTTGACTGCAGGTTTTCTAGAGGCCAACTACTTAGAAGAGGAAGTGGTGTATGCGTGTAGGCAACAGGTGTATGCGGAATAACCAGTTTTGAGGGCAGTGAGGATTTCGACTGTCAGAGGCGCATAATATAACAGATAGAGAATATCATAAAAGACACTGAGCGGAGGAGTGTTTATAGAGTGAAAAATTATGGATGAGCTTGCTAGTGGCAGGAGGAAGAAAATATTTCATGGCAGAGGGACAACTTTAGGTCCTCCACTCTGATTTGTGCATATTTGGAAAATGCATACGTCCAACGACACACCCACATTAAGTGAAAGAGCAGAGAATACAACTAGAATTTAGCTGATTGGAGCAAGGCCAACAATCGCCCACTCCTATACCATGTTAAACACACACATGGTAAAGAAGCAAGTAAACACACAAGGAGAAAGATAAGCATGAGTTATATTTACTATTAACCATAGAATTCTATTTATATTACACTGATGTGACTCTTGGATTCCACATTCCAAGGTCACTTGGACTCCTCATTCTCCATTCGACTTCTACACCTACCCATAGAGGATTAGGTGTCCAACGAGTAATATAGATCATTTAACAGTTGAAAGAGATGAAAATTATGTAAAATGATTCTTCTAACAAAGTAGTTTGACTAGAATAATTGTAAAAATATATCACATTCATATATGTGATTATACATTCAATAATAAAATACATACAAATATTAGAACAGAAGTGCATGTAACATTCATCTATAATAACGTTTCAAATATATAATGAAATAAAAGATGACTATCAATCTATAAAGTAAAACTTACTACAAGTGAATAAAAGTACAATATGTATGAAGTCCTACTCATGTAAACTGATAGTAATTGATCTGCTAATTCTCACTTTCAAGCAATTTAAAGAGTACAGTAGTGCAACATTACTTAAACAACTTTAATTGTCAAAAGATAACATATGTGTTCCATTAATTCGCCAAAACCCTTACAAACTTACAACAGTGCATTCTTTGCAAATGTTTTTGACAAATTTATGGACCCTTCTCTAAATGCATGAGAGTGGTTTAAATACTAAACTAACTATGTTCTAAAAATAGATTATTACAAAAATATAGAGGAGGTTTCAAACAACCATCCTTGTAGGACTAACTTAAACTATAATCTAGGAAAATAAAATAACAATTTCAATTTATGAATTTTTCCCTTTCTTCTAGAGATGGTCACGAAGTACACAAATATCCATCATAGGCTTGATTTGAGCTGGCTACGAAATCCTTGATCTGACTTGTTCCTTGAATACTGCATTTGAAAGTATGGGCTACGATTTTTTTGTTGAATCTGTTAAGGATAGAAGAGTCTGATACTGATGATATGGTTTGATCAGAAAATTCCAATAATTTTCTTGATCAAACCTATTTACCTTCTTAATTACTTCATCCTGTGTGTCTACTTTCTGCTTCCACTGTGCTTCTATCTATTTTTCTTCTGAAAACACTTCAGACATGTTCTCTTTGAGAAGTTCTGCTTTTACCAGTTGTTCACATACAGATTCAATAATTTCATTTGATAACTTCGATGTTTTCGCTACTTCTTTATCTACCTACTTGATTTGTGCTTCCCAATCTCTAAATAGAATCTCCTTATGAAACTTATCTACCTGAGTTACATCTGCTTCCTTTCCTGAGTCTGATGCTTGCCACTAAATGTGTTCATCGATCTTCTTTTCATATCTTTCACATTCAAGCTTCTGGATAGCTATCTGTTGGATCAGTATTTTATTTGAATCACCATAAGAGTCAATGATATAAGCTTGATGACAAAATACTTCCTGTTCTTTCTTTAACTTAGCATTTATATCCAGTGCTTCTTTAATGAACTACTCCAATTGTGGTTGGCTCTATATTCTGATCATTGTTATTTCCAGTTGTGCTTGTTTCTGATTGATCTCTGCTTGATGGTGTACATTGAGGCTTTTGAAATGATTTTGAAATCAGGCCATATTTTCTTTGATTTGCTCAGTGGAGTTGGATTTTTCTTCATTTAACAGTCTCTCTAGTTCTAGTACTCTGGCTTCCATCTGCTTCAGCAAAACTCTAATTTCAGTAGCTTTATCAACGGTGGCAGTATCATATGCTCCTTCGTACTATGATAATTTAGTTAGATGTTATGTAGGGTCATCTAAGGAATATTTCCACAATACATCAACTGATTCACCTGTGAGATTTGAGATTGTTTCATCATTTCTTATTCTTTTTGTTCCTCTTAACTACAACCTTATAGCTAGGACTGTAGAAAATTTCTAGTGAAGGAATTTATTCAACTTGTAAGATTATCTTTTCTGTAGGGTAGGCCGGTATGATCTCTCGATCATGAGTTTCCGAAACTTGTTGTAGTGGATTAACAGTTTCCACTATCTTCTAGGAATCTTTAGGTGTCTGAAAGCTAGATATTTGATCAGTGTTGGGATCAACCTTAGGAGTTTTTATTGCTTTAGAAAACTCCTCCCATTCACTACTAAAATTATTCGTTTGCGATTTTTTAGACGGATCTAGTGTGTTATGACTGTGCTGAACTTCTTGAGATGATGACTTTGTTCCATTACTTTATTTTCGCTCATGCATCTCTATCTCTTGGATTACTTGATCAATTATCTTTTCTGGGCTATCCATTATAGATTCGGATTTGTTTTCAGAATGATCCAAATTGTGATATTGATGCTATGATTGACTTGATTCATCCTCAGACATGTCTTTATCTTCATTATTCAATCTGATACTTGGAGTAGGTCTGTTGATATAATCAATAGTTAACAAATTGAGAGGAACTCTTTGCAATCTCTTATTTCTATATTCTTAGAAAGCTTCCAAATCATCTTGACTCAATTGGCTAGATGCAAACTTAGTTATATCTGAAAAATTTTCTATGCATTGAAAGAGATCATCAAATCCATTTTCTTCCTTTACAAAAAGCTTCATTTTGAGCTCTGTAGTGTAATTTTTAATTACATCATTTGGATCGTATAACCTGTTTGGAATTTCTTCCAATCTAATAGATTGATATGGAAACATCCTTGTAGGTATGGCCAATATCATATAGTGAAAAAGTGCCATATTGTATAGGGAAATTAGGCCAAATGGCCTTCTTAGCATCTTTGAGTTGTTTAGTGATACCATTAACAAGCTGGTAAGCTATCTCTCTTGCAAGAAACTTATCAGGAACATAATAAGGTAAGACATGGGGAGAAGAATAACTCCAGAATACTCTGACATATGTAAAATTATCCTCTGCAAACCACCTAGCTACAGAAAGAATATATGCGTTGGCCTCTTCAAAAACCCTAGGGGCATTTTTATTGAATATCATTTGGTGCATAGGAAATATTACTCCATAACAAATTTTATAGAAATGCAGGTGGAAGTCTGAATCCCAGAGGTATCTGTGGTAAATGTGGATTGGGGTAGGGTCTTAGGTAGTCCATTTCCATCCCATGGTACGAAAACTAGAATTGAAAAAAATGGCATCCATGACATAGGCAAACATATAAAAGGGAGGTGTCTCTCTATATGAATCACTCCTCTTATTCCTATATTTAGTAATGTGTTTGGCTAAATTATCATATAGGATGTTTTCCCAATTCAAAATTGATGAATTGATGATTGCGTCAATCAATGGAACCCATTCTATTGAAAACCTAGTGGTATCGGGTTTAGCGAACAATATACACAACATACTGACAGCATAGCAATAAGGGGAAGGAAATTGGGAAATTGGGTATGTACCGAGTTTATCTCGCTTCAAATTTCCCTAGTCTTCCTTCCATTCTTTGATGAATTTCATGAGATCTGGATGCTCTGCTCTAAAGCTTTGCAAAAAAGCTTTCTCATACTTCTGTTGAGGGGAGGGTAGATGATACATTTCTTTTAAGTCTTCTGCCCCGAAAGACCCTAAGTCTTCTCTCTTTGAATCTTTGAATTTCCTGTCAGCTATTCTTAAGTGGTCAATTACCCACTTAAACATGTCTATGTAAGAGATAATTTTTGGTCTTGCTACTACCTTGTGGATGAATGAACATGCAACATCAAATTAGGTCGCGTCTGAAGTAGACATCGTGCCTGTTGTAGATATTTTAGTTATTACTCTTGGTTTTTCATCTTCAAATAGTTTATACATTTTTTCCCATGAGAAACTACCACATTCCTTGTTGCAGGTAGTATCTGAGAATAAGGGAGACATCTCTGAGTCTTCAATAGGCAGTGCTTGAGAAATCTCTTTTCCCTTCTTGCTCATTTCAATCTTCCTTGATTCGTTAAATGGTTTCCTGATTTCAAGTAAACAGGAAAAACATTAAAAGTATAGAGAATAGAGAGTCAAATCAGTTTATTATATCAAACATGCCTGAATTTAAAAATTAGATCTCTTACACGTTCACACGAAATATATATCAATCAACTTAAAACCGTAAAATCTTGAATTTTGTTTTGATAGCTCGAGAAATTAAATGCCATGAATTCGCATGTCGCCATATATAAGTTTTACTGCTTGTAATGTTTACCCATAAATGTTGCGAAATGCGATCTGCGCAAATCGTACATCGCAACTTTTATGCGATAATAGTTTTTTTTTATGGCTAAGTTAAGTGAAATGCGAAATGTGCATTCAAAAGGCCACGTGGACGTGCTTAAAGGACTTTAAAGATTTATATTTGATGCTTTGTTTGCTTTTTGGGTCTGCAAAATCGCACTTATATATAATTACTATATGAGTTTATCGTTAAATAAGGTTCGATGCGATAAATATTTTGTAATGATAATTGAAGTTATTCAAGATTTTTAAAACATATCTTTGAAATAGGAGATTGAAGTTACTTTAATTTAAAAAAATTAAAATTAAAATATATAAATATGTATCAATATGATTGGTAAGATGTGAAAATAAATAGTCCATGCTGTAACAATGCATTCCATTATGGAATTGTTGACCTATCTACTAACACCACATGTGCATTTTTTCATAATCAAAAGATTGGCTTTTTATTAAAACTTGAGGCAAAGTTTATATGAGATTCTCAAGACAACAGACCTTGAATCTTGAGATCAATAGTCTCTGTATGGCTCTATTTCATATAAACATGTTATCATGGGGATGAATGTTCCCCTTTACAAGTCCATGTGAAGATAACTTTTCAATTCATTCAAATCATAAAATCATATATACCTTAATGCTTTTCAAAGCATATCTCCTGGCATTATTCACTTGCATTGGTACTTGTGTGGGTTCTGTTCTCAATACATAACAATGTTAAAGAGTTGGGTTGTCAAGATAACTTCATTGATTTGGAAGTTCTTCATATTATTTTCTCTCTTTGCAGTCTAAGATGTTGTTGTTGTCATGGATGTCAAAACATGCTTTAGTTCAAAACACCTGGCCTTGTGGCTATAGATGTTGATGATGGAGAAATTCACAACAATTGGATTTCTTGTTTGGATATTTATACATTTCTTCCCCTTAAATGAGGTTGGATCTATGGATTGCAAAAGTGCAATATGTCACATTTTCATTTTGCATTTAACCATGTATGTATAAAGGACAAATAATGATTGATATATATCCTTTCTTGGTTGGCTTGTAACCAAGGGTATCTCACATAATTTGTCAAGGAAGAGGCTTCTGTAATAATTAGAGCTCATTATACTCAAATTAGAGGCTTGTATAAATTATGGAAACATGTGTTGCTCATGGATAATGAATCAATGAATGTTCATAGAAATTGGAATTGTGAAGGTGTATTGAAGGCATTATAATGAATAAATAGTCTCATTTGTAGCATATTTTGGAATCCTCTATTTTTTGATAAAACTATTAAATACATGACAATGCTTCTGTACATGTTCCAGCATAATTGAATGAGATCGGAATCTGAATTGCAGAATAAAAGGCATAATAAAAGCATCCATCACATAATCTATTGAGATAACTAAACTGTAGGTAATTCCATTAATAGTATTACTGAAAAATACATTTTATACATACATGTGTTGAGATATAACACCAAAAAATAGAGTGAGGCCATCTATAAAAAGCAACTCATACAAAAATGATGGACATCAGATTGCTCCAATATATCTCAAAAAATACGAACACAATAATATGGCTCTCCCCATAATAACCCCAATCCCAATATATATATATATATATATTCATTGATACGCCATCTATATTGATGCCTATCAATAATAATTGTTGGAGCACATGTTGGCTCCATAAATCTGCCACATCCATGTCCATTGGATGCTACTTCAATGAGTATCGAATCCTAGACCCTTTGGACATCAGATTTATACATAATATCAAAACGGTGGAACTGTGCATCAATGGATCTTACCCGCTGGTAAAGGAGTTTCAGGTTAGGTCTTCTGACTTGGTAGGTACCATTCATCTATTTGGTGATTAATTCGGAGTTTGTGTAAGTGACAATGTCACTTGCACCATAACTCCGTGCAGTTGTGAGGCCCTTGATCAAAGCATGATAGTATTCTTTGTTGTTTGTTGTAATCCCAGGTAATTCTCTACTATTTTGGTAAACTTGGCTTAGGGCTTCATTATGAAGCATGAACCTTGTCCGTGCATTCCCTAGGTTTGGGTGGCACCATATCTGGATTGTCAAGACCCATTTTGCAACCATCTGTAAAAAAAAGAAAATAATTTAATTAAATATTCTTACAATGTTAAAATGCAGTAGCGACAAATCTGTTGTAGTAGCGGAAACTCTCTTGCAGTAGTAGCAACTCTCTATTGTCACTACTGCAACAGCGAGTTGCCGCGCTCTCTATGAAATAAATAAAAATTGAAGTTTGCAATTTTGTTAATATAAATAAAAATTTAATTAATTGCAGTTGTGGAAACACATTGTTACATTGGCGACAACTTGCTGCTGCTACTATTGCAACAACGAGTTTCCACCACTGCTCAAAATTAAAATTTACAGTGACGACAACTCATTGTTGCCGCTACTGCAATAGCGAGTTTCTGCTCTCTCTACAAAATAAATAAAAAATGAAGTTTGCAATTTTTTTAATATGAATAAAACTTTAATTTACAGCAGTTGCGGCAATACACTGTTACAGTGGCAGCAACTCGCAGTTGCTGCAATTGCAACAACGATTTTCCACTACTGCAACAGCGAGTTGCTGGAACTGCTCAAAATTAAAATTTACAATGGCAGAAACTCGTGGTTGCCACTACTGCAACAACGCGTTGACGCTCTCTCTACAAAATAAATAAAAAATGAAGTTTGTAATATTGTTAATATAAATAAAAATTTAATTTACAGCAGTTGCGGAAATACACTATTACAGTGGCGGAAACTCATTGTTCCCGCTTCTGCAATAGTGAGTTGCCACTACTGCAATAGCGAGTTGCTGCCACTGCTCAAAAGTAAAATTTGCAGTGGCGGAAACTTTTTGTTGCAGTAGCGGAAATGGTGAGTTTCTGCCACTGTAATTTTTAAATTTTCATTATATAAAAAGGAGGAAAAACACAATAAATGAGAAATTTACATACCTTTCCTATTGCTACTGCTACTTGCCCTTTTCCATGAATGGTTAGCTTACTCCCTAGTTAAATTGGTCCCTGAAATTGTAAGCACAAAAAAGCAAAGGAGGCTCATTAAAAACTAGAAATAAAAAATGGAGTGGGAATAAAAACTAGAGTAGTACTCAGCATCAAAACTAGAAGTAAACACTAGAAATCAAAGAGGTGGGAAGGGAGTACCTACACAGTAGCCCGTGTATCTTGTCCAAATCTCCTTATTCAACCCTCTGTAGGCAATGCTACGGCCAATATATAGAGGAATATGTCCAAAATCATTCCAATAGTTATGGAACAAATACAGAATTTTTCAATAGCTGTAAGGACCTCCTGGAAATGGCCAATAAGTTCTGTCGAATCAACAAGATGGAAAAATCTAACAAATAATGTATGAACACAAATAGAAATGAAAACAACCTCAATTTCTCGGCTTTGCTGTTCTGCTAGTCCTCAATGTCCTTGTGACTTACTCGACTTATCCCTTACAAAATCCCTTACAAATACAGCTAAGTCTTTAAGACAGAAAGGGGTGGACTCACACGACGGAATGCAGGGACTGCTCTCAATAGAATGACTCGATGGAATGAGGAAGGCACGGGTTGTCGGAATAAATAAGGGATGATTTGTGAGCGCAAAAAATTAAAATGGCATTTGGGTGGAAACTCTAGAGCTCTGGTAGGTAGCAGCCATTACTCCCACACTAATCCTTTGGTTCAAATTTTAAATAGTGTCACTTCGGCCCTGAACTAGCTGTGCAAGCTAGCTAGCTCATGTGGGGCAGCTCGTGTGGGTGTACGCAAGGCTGGCTACAAACAAGGATGGAGTGCCCATTATGGGGATAACTCACTGCCCACTTTAACGGATGTTAACATCCATTTGCCATGGTCTGGAAGATTTCACCAAGATATTTGAGCCAGTAGCTGGGGGCGCAAATCCCAAAGTCCATTCCGTTGAATGGTTAGTCCAATCCTTTTTTAAATGGTCATTTATGATCCATATTAGGTCTTGCTCTCAAATCACGAGGTCCAAGTGATCTCAAGGCTGATATTCCCAAACTCGGTATTGTCACGATATGCGTGGACCCACACAATACTCTGACCACTGGACTACTCGGGATGGAGGACTATCTGGCCTTATTAGATGCTGACATGTTAGTAGAAGAAAAAATTTACGGTTCACCCTGTATGTGAAAATAAATTTGGGTGACTAGTCTCATGGCTCGCAGGATGACACCTCGTTCAACATACAACAAGTGGATAGGGGCTTTCATGGGAATATTAACTTGTATATGCAACCGAATAGCAAATGCGATGCTCGACAGATGACACCATGGGTCTTGTGACCGCATGGTGTTGATGCATTGTCAACGAATGCAGAACAGTGTCACTAGGTGGTGCCAGTACACTCACCTTGACATCAAAGAAACTTGTTTTTCCACGTTAAGAGTGACGTTGAACCAAAAATCCTCTCATTTGGACATGACATGATTTGGGATTGATTTCAAAGTTTTTGGACATGACATGATTTGGGATTGAGTTCAAAGTTTTCATAATAGGGCATTAGCGGGTTGATGGTATTTTGTGAGAGACCAAAATTTGGATATGGGGGCATGGTTTCTTGCTCAATGGAAGCCATTACTTTGAAATAGCCCAAAAGTGAGATTCCTGATGAACCACTAGTTCAGTTTCCATTTCTTACACCATGAAGATGTCTAAATAGTATTGTGGAAGTCATGGGTTGGAGGTAGAATTTTTCTTATGCTGCATAAATGGTATGTGTAATTCAATCCCCTATTGAACACTTTGACGAATATATTGACCTTGGTTAAAATTCCTAGTCTTTCACTTGAGTTATGGATGAGGAAGGCACTAGAGAACATTGGGAATTCCTTAGGCTATATTGTATACATGGATCTGTGGACTTTAGGCACTCGGAATAAGAGACTAGCCTGGATTATGGTGGAGGTTGATTACATCGGCAAACTGATGGAAAACATCATCCTACATTGGGGGACCCTTCGTTTTTTTACAGCGGATCGACTATTGGAACGTTCTTTTCAGATTCTTACTATGCTATCACACTAGGTACATATTGGATCATTGTCCATGACACATACATGCTGATGGTACATCACTACCAGTTGATCATTCGGGTACTATGGAACATGACACTTCTTGGTGGGATACTGACTCTAATCCAGGTGATTATAATGAAACTTTCTCTCTGAATGAACATTAGGGTACCTTGAAACATAGGGACCCCCTCTATGAAATCCTCCTTTGTATATTTGATGATAATCACTTAATCGATGTATATCCTTTACCTCTTGTTCCCACCTTTGATAACGGGAGAATTCAGGTTATTATGTGAGGAAGAGGTTGGATCGATTTGTGCTTCATCATGGGTTATTTCAAATCCTCAGAAATTTTAGTTGATGGTGGTGCAATATTTTATATCTGACCATTATCCTATTATATTTCAATGGCGACATGAAGCATAAATAAGGGGAATCTTGTTCAAAATTAATAGGACTTGGTTGGAGGATGAAGGTTTCAACAAACTAGTCACTGAGGTATGGAGATTGTTTCAGCGAAGACATGGAGTGACGACCATGGAACATATCACTGGTTGTCTATAAAATCTAAAGAGTAGAGTCTGATCTTTGGAATGGGATAATAAGGTCCGAATCTTGGTTGAATTAAATCACATGACAAGAGAAATCAAGGAACTAAGTTGTTGCCTTTTGGAGGATTTCCCCTCTTAGCAATCGTTGGATAGGCTAAAAGCTCTTGAACAAAGGAGGAGAAAAAAAAATTCGATTCAAGAAAAAATGTGGAGACTTAAGAGTCAGATTACCTGGATTCATGATGGTGACTACAATACAAATTTTTTCCATAAATTTTCTAGCCATTGAAGTGATACAAATGTTATCTCATACATTATGGGAGAAGATGGAAACTATACATTCTTAGATAAGGATATTAAAAGAGAAGAGGTAAATTTCTTTGGGAAACTATTCAACGCTTGTGGTGAAATTAATCTAGAGGATAATTTGTGGGCCATTAAAGAATATCCAAAAATGTTTGATCAGGAGGCTAATGATATCCTTCACCACCTTGTCAGACTAGAGGAGCTTCACACAGTGTTAAACTAGCTTCAGAAAGACAAATGGCCAAGTTCATATGGTTGGACGATTGAGTTATTTCTTCACTTGTTTCATATCATGGGAGAGGACCTTTGTACCATGATCAACAAATCCAAGACATGAGGTTATATTTCTGGGGCATTTAAAACAACCTGCATTGCATTGATACTGAAGGTGGGTGCACCAGACCCTTTTGCAGATTTTAGACCTATTTCCTTATTTAACATTATGTACAAGTAAATCTCCAACATAATTGTAGAATAGATTAAGGGCCCTCTCTCTACTTATATCACATTGGAACACTATGGATTTTTAAAGGGAATATTGATCCACAATTTTGTTTCCATAGTGCAGGAGTGAATACATTCTGCACATTCTAAGAAGTTGAAGGAGGTGGTGATGAAAATATATTTGAAAAGAGCATATGACTATGTGGATTGGAGGCTACTCTGCTTCATCCATTTTAAGATCAGAGTAGACCACAAAAGCATTGAATCGATCGTGGCATGTGTTATTGACATTTTGCTAGCTATCCTCATAAATGGTTTCCCCATGGATTTCTTTCATGCGCACCAGGGACTACATCAGGGATGCTCTTTATTGCTCCTAATCTTCATTATTTTCATGGATGGCTTCAGTAGAAAGATCACATATGTTCACAAGTTGGATCTATTTCACGGTATGTGTTTTTCTCCACTAGTATGCATAACACATTTGTTTTTATAGATGACATTCTTACATTTGTGGATATTGATCAAGAACAATGGGAAGTATTACATTATATTTTCAAGAGAGATGGTGAGGTTTCAGGTCTGCTCCTTAATGGACATAAATCATGTCTATCTCATTTTAATGGTGATCTGTATGATATAAATTTCATTGGTGATCTATTTGGTGTGAAAATCTGCAAACTATGAGATGGTTATGCATATTTGGGTTACAGGTTAAAACTGACCTCAGACAAATACTCTGATTGGTATTCGTTTCTCTCCATGATTGAGAGAAACCTACAATCTTGGACCTACAAGTTCCTTTATCTTGGAGGAATATATACCCTAGTCACTTCAGTACTACAACAACTAGTGACTTATTAGATGCACCTCCTTGCCAATATAGCTCATATATGCTAAAAAATGTGATCTAGAATGGCACGCTTTCTATTTTCTGGCTTGGGAATAGGACAAAAATTTTATATGGTGGCATGGGATTCACTTTCTAGACTGAAGCTATACAAGGGATGGGGTATACTAGACACCCGTATATTTGGTTTCTCACTACTTCTTAAATCTGTGTGGAGGGAATTATTTGGAGACCAATTATGGGGTTCGATTATCTTTGTCAAATATCTCAGAGACCTGCATATTTCTCACTAGCTTAGGCAATCGAAAATTGGATATAGGAAGGGCTCTCATATTTGGATGAACTTTCAAAAGGTTAAGTCGTGTCTCCTCAAAAGGGCCAAGAGAATTGATGGAGGAGCATCATGGTTTCGAAAATTTGTACATTTAGTATAATCTAGGGGGTCTTGTGTTTTTCAAACGAGTTGGTTTTCAAAATTATTTAATTAATATAATTTTCAATATTTTGAGTGATTTAGGTGAGACATTTTAGAATAGGATTTAATTAAATATTGAGAGGAATATTTGTAAATTTTCTCGGATGTAGGAGAACATGAGTGATTGATGAATGATTGGTGCGGATTGAGATATTCTGAAATATTGTAAATCTTAGATTAGAAAGTAGTTCATGATTTATGGAGGATCCTTAGGATTTAGTTGAATGTTGAGAACCTCAAGGGATAAAGAAGAGATTTTAGGAATTAATTGAGGACTTAGAGGATTCTTAGGATTTTGTTGAGTAACCTATGGATATGAACTAGAATTGGTTATAGAACCTTTTGTATATAATTGTAAATCCTGAAAGGCACTAACAATGAATAAAAGAGAGATAGGTTCTGAGAGAGGAAGCTTAATTGTAATCCTACGGGCATATACAGAGAGAGAGGAAGATAAAATGGCCATGTAAAGGCAAATTAGGCCAAAGTTAGATTATAAATAGTGTTTTTATTTGAATCTGTACATTTATTTAATGAATGAAGAATTTGAATTCATTGTGACTGTGCGTGTCATTCCTTTTATGTGTTGAGTGATCCATAACTGTGAATTTCTGGTTTTCCTTTGATAAACCATGATGAATGAGTTCAAATTGAATGTATAAGTCTTTTTGAGTGATAAAGGACTTAACGGTTGGGTAGAATCTGTGTGATTCCAGTCGGGAACTAATAGATGCATGTACAGGTTGAGTAAGAAACAAATAAATAATCAAATAGGAGGAAGCTTAAGAGAGATATCGTTAAAGGAAACAGAATAAGCTAAGGATATATGAACACCTTTAAAGACAGAGGAAAATATTAGGAGAGATTCGCATTAAATAAACCTGAATAAGAAAAGGAGAAGTAGAGTGGAGGAGACTGTGTTGTAGAGCAATGATGGTATAAATAATAGAAATTGACTAAGGCATAGAATAATGATAAGAATTCCAAAGGAGGAATTGACGATGAGGATTGAATCACATATATATTAGTTATACGTTCAGAAGATAATCAGATTGCAGGCATGACGAGGGCCGTAGATCTGAACCCGATCAACAGGGGAGATCTCATCATAGTTGATAAACATCACACATCACACACAAAAAACTTTACTGTTAAAGAGTTTTGCAAGTTAAATTGTTTAACATGTGATGTGAAGTGAGGAGGTTGAGAGATAATGAGGATTGTCGTATCAAGAACCAAACCAACGGTAGATATTGTAGCACATGGGAAGAAACTTTTCAATTAGTAAGATTTAGAAGTTAAGAATTAAGGCGTTGCAAAGTAAACTAATTTGTTTGCGATGTGGAAAAAAAGGGAGAAAAGGTGTTGGCTAGTGCAACTTCAGAGTTCGCAAGGAATAAGGTTTAAGTGTTAAAGTTAAACTGAAAATTGTGCGACAAGCAATTGCGATGAGTTCTAATTAGCTATCGTGATGTGGGATGCTCCAGTAGAGTGTTCTGTGTATATGCATGTAATAGTTTGATTTATATTGGCATTATGTTTTAAAGTGTATGCGTTGTTTGATCACATAGGTATGTATGTTATATTCAACTCTGAGGTTATAACCCACTGCATGCATAAAGGAGTTATGTGGGTCATAACCAACAGGTCTGAGGTAATTGTATAAGGTTGAAGCTGTGCACGAAATAAGGTAATGTGAAGGGGCGAAAATGCATAAACGTAAAGGTTATTATAAGGAGTTATCAATCATGGTTTAAAATTCCGCATGCATTTGATTTAAAATTGATAAAGAGAAAAGATTAAGGTGGGTAAATGTGGGGTTAATTCCGCTAACCTTGCATGTGTTTATGTTTTTTTGATTGCGACCTTATGGTTGCATCATTTGGTATCAGAGCAGAGTAAAAGCTTTTTTGGTAGAAATCAGAACAAGCAGAGTTTTGATTAATATTGCAGAGTTAAACTATGCAGAAGATAGAGATAGTAGAGCACAATTACATTCATCATGATTATGGATTAGAGGAGAAGAAGTCAAATTATAAATCTGATAAGGTGGAGACAAGTGCAGAAATAAAAGTCAGACAGTAAAATCTGACAAAGTGATGGTTGTTTTCTTGAGAAGAACGAATATCCATTCAAGTGTTAAAGAGTGGAAGAAGACTGCCTTCTGAAGTCATACATGTAGTGTTTTATATTAACTTTGGTTTGATTTTTGCAGGTTGAAGACAAAGGAGGAATATCTCAGCAAGGACAGCAAGGAGTTTTAAAGAAAATAAGAACCAGTTGTGTTCTTGAAGGTAGAGTAAAGTGGATACTCTGAAGAAAGTGGTAGTGAACCTGAAGAATCTAGCTAAGGTTGGACAAAGAGGACAAGAGTGTTCTCAGAAGAAAGTAGAATTTCAAAAGCCAAGGAGAATAGGAGTTTCTTAATAGAGGTTCCAAAGATAGAGAACCAATGTTACCAAAAGATCGAGCATAAAGGAGAGAAGGCTTGGTGAGGTACTTGCAGCAGGCATAGAGACTTTCTGAGAAGCATAGGCTTCGTGGGGTTCAGGAGGGAACAAGTGTAGTTCAAAAGAGACATAATAATGACTACTAATAGTCATAGTAGAGGTTCAAAGAGAAGCCACAATATAAGAAGAGTGGAGAAATATGACAAGGTGAATAGCATATCGAAGATAAGTCAAGAAGGGATTGACAAAGAGAAAGTTGAGATAAACTTCCAAATTGCATTGTTGATGGATATGTTGCAGAGAAATAATGTAGACCAGAGATATGATTGGACTATGAGAAAAAAATTGAAGTGGCATAGGCTACAAGAGCAGAGAAAGCAACAGGTGGATATGTAGCTAATAGAAGAGATGAGGAAGCTTGAATAGACAATGAATGTTCAATTGAGGGTAGAGAAGCTCGAAGGAGTTGAACTACAATAGAAGAAAATTGTTGGAGATGAACAAGTTCCTTTAGAACTTGAAGATGTAGCAATGATGTCTAAAACATCAGTTGAGGCTACCGAGCCTTATGATTTTGAGATTAACAATTTTTGTATGATTTCAGGTGTAATACAAGATGATAGACAACCTTTGAATATTTTCAAAGAAGAGGAAGCAGAGAGACATAATTTTAATTATGTTTTGAAAAATATATATGACACAGTTAGGTCTCATGAGGAAACTCATACAAAGTTGAAGGAAGATATTTCTTTTCAGCATACTACTAGAGTTGTAAGCATAGGAATTTTGGCTTATATTGGTAGCCAAAAGGAAGCAAAATAAGTTTACTTTTGTAAACCTGATAAAAGTATTTTCTTTTATGAAGAAAGTGAAGATGTGAAGGAAGGACAAGATGAATGAAGATCTTGTGAGATGTTTGACTGTCATGGGCATCCAAAAGGAAGAACAACTATTGGATACAGTTATGAGAAATGTCGGAGATGACTTTATACTTTTTAACTGTAAAGAAGAGATTAGAGTGCTAGAAGAGTTGTTGAGAGATCCTAACAGTGAAGAGGAAATTACAGCCAAAGAAGAAGAGATGTTTATAACATCTACGGAGACTGAGGTGAGGTTAAATTGTCAAGTTTGTGATGTATTTTCAGGAGATGAAGAAGATACAAACGAATCTGTAATAAAGGAGATGGAGTAAATATTATATTTTGAAGGTAAGAGTGAATTTCAAAGTGAGTATTAGGATGAATAGTTTTTTGTCTTCAAAGACAATAACAATGAAGGAGAATGGAATTGTAATCAATAGTTGGAAGAAAATGTTATTGCAGTCAGAGAGTCGAAGAGCAGTTTAATTTGTGAAAGTGAATTTGTAGGTAGTAAGCAGAAGAGAGATGTTGCAGAGGGAGATATCTTAAAATATATTCAGAAAGTTTGGGAGGCATAAATAACCAGAGTAATATTTGCAGCAATGTCCAGAGAAATATCTACAATAGTATTTGGAGCAATCTCAAAAATAGTAGTAGAAGTTGAAGACAACAAGAGTTTTGGAATTCTTACAGAAAGGAAAGGAAAACATCAACAAAGTAATTTGGACAAAGAAATAGAGAAATTGTTGAAGCTTATGAGAAATGAACATTAGGAAAGGAGCTGCAAACAAAGAATACAAATAATAAGTTGTATGAAAGATTGGATTGTAACAAATATTGAAGGAGAATTGTTAAAATTGGACAACTAGGTCCAAACTCCATGTTTTGGTGCTCATATGGAGACACCAATATTTTTATTGGGTTCCTCTTTCGGAGAGGTGCAATATTGATCTAATGATCATCTTGATCCGATGATTATAACATTTATTTTTAATACTTTCAAAATATGTGCAGGTTGTCCTTAAGGTTTTACACCCCCAGCAAATGTGTCACACACCCTAAGTGATTGATATAAATAGAGTCAACATTGGAGGAAATTTCACTCATGTCCACATCACACATATTTCTCTCTCCACTTCTGATTGGTTCGAGCTCCAAGGAGGCAAATCTACAGTTCACAAGTGGGAGAAGGACGAAGACTTTTTTTGTTGCAGCTGGTGTTTTACCCCAGGTTTGACTAGCATTGACTTTGGTCAACGTATGGTCCAAAGGATCTAATTTTTTGCATAGAATTCATTTTATGCAGTCTGTACATTTTGGCACAAGAACCGAGGTCAAAGGTTGGCCAAAGATTGATCTGTGTTGACTTTTACTTTCTACTATTCTGTGATGACTTTTCTGGGCAACGTTGACTTTTCTAGGGTTGACTTTGAGTTGACCATTTGGATATTTTGAGGGTTGTTGTGACACATATTGGGCTGTCTAACCAAGGATACTTTGTTGGTTGAAGCATCCTGATGATCACCGTAACACAACAATAAATATATAATTTTCTGGCTTTTCTTCTGTTGATCCACTAGTATGTTCTATCAGCATTTTACTTAATGATTTATGTGATTTTTGTCTAGTAATGATGACAAAGTAAAGTTGAATCAAGCATAGAAAATCTACATAATTTTACATGGTATCAGAGCTGAGGTAAAGACAAAGTCCTAATTTGTAGCAATCACTGAAGAAGAAAATGGGTTCCAGAAACTATGGCTTTAAGGAGGATGAAAAATTTACTGGGAAGGATGAATTCCATGCTTGGAAGACGATATTGGATCTTAAATTGGAAGACCAAGATGTCATGGACTATGTACTATGTAAAATCCAAGAACCTCCATCCACTGCTACTGCTACTGCCAAAAAAAGTACAAGAAGGGGGAGATCAAAGAAAAAATGATGATCAAGGAATCCATTCATAAGAGTCTAGTGGCCTACATCTCTGAGCTATGTACATCCAAAGAGATGTATGATAAGTTGGTCTTCATGTTCAAGGCCAACAATGCAAATCATGTACTATTATTCAAGAATCAATTGAAGAATCTGAGGAAAGGCAGGGATGAGTCTGTTCAATCATACTTTCTGAAGCTAACTAAGATTAGGAACAATCTACTGGCTATTGGGGAGACAATAGTTGATCGAAATATGGTACTCACCGCACTTGGAGGGCTCCCATCTGAATGGCATGTGTTCAACACTACCATTCTAAATAATAATGTGCTACCTAACTTTGATGAAGTACTATTGAGATGCGTACAAGAAGAGACAAGAATGAAGGAGTATGGAAATGAAGGAAATGCTACCTATGCTACTCATTCTAGAAAGAAGAGCTCTAGTGGTCCAAAGAACAAAGGAAAAGCAGGGGCCCAAGGAAATAAGGGCAAGTGTTTCACTTGTCATAGGCCAGGTCACTATGCTAGAGAATTTCCTTTCAAGAAGGATTCTCCCGATCGTGATGACAACAACAACAACTAGAGGAATGGAAATCAAAGGAACAACATGTTCAAGGGAAAGAGGAAGGGTCCCTCTGGCAAAATGATCAACCTTTCAAGAGGTCAAGAAAATCCAGGTATGAGGAATCAGATGTTGTTGATAAAAGAAGTGAATACATTCTTGTATCTGCTCTCTCTGTTGCATCTCCACTCGACGCTATGGATGTCTGGTTGATAGATAGTGGTGCCTCAAGGCACTTCATTTGGTTCAAGGAAGCACTCTCTGATATGGTTGAGAAGGATACTAATCTGGAAATTGTACTTGGAGATAATGCCACATATCCCGTGAAAGGGACAGGGACTGTGATTCTCCACTTGTCTCAAGGTCAAGTCCTCCACTTACAAGATGTACTCGATGTACCAAATTTGAAGAAGAACCTTGTATATATATCGGACATGGAAGACAAAGGTTTCAATGTGTCATTCACTGATGGACAGGTGTGCATGTGGAAGAAAAGCTTCAAGGAAGCTATCACAATTGGGTTTAGAGTTGGTACACTCTACCAGGTTGGAGGTAGTCCACTGGGAGCTATGACATGTGATACTATTCGATAGACTGAACTATGGCACTGGAGGTTTGGACACCTTCACTACAAGGCCCTTCCCGAAGCAAGGAAGGTGGTGACAGGGATGCCCTAGTTTTCAAATAATCATGAAGGTGTATGTAAGGGTTATGTTGAAGGAAATCATACAAGGGGACCTTTCGCCTCAAGTGTCACAAAGACATCTGATGTCTTGCAATTGATCCATTATGATCGATCTAGTATGTTTCCCGTGACATACTTCAGAGGATGTTCTTATTATATGACGTTCATAGATGACTTCTCTTGCAAAACCTGGATATAATTCTTAAAGAAGAAGGATGTGGCTTTCATGTTGTTCTGTACCTTCAAAACCTTGGTGGAAAATATGTCAGGGAAGAAGATCAATATTTTTAGAATCAATAATGGCACTGAATATGAGAAAAACGAGTTCAAGGAATTTTATAGAGAAGCTGGAATCAAGAAGGAGACCACAAATATCTATACTCCTCAGAAAAAAGGGGTTGTTGAACGAAAGAACAGGACCATTGTGGAAGCTGCCCATGCCATGCTATGTGACTAAGGTCTACCGAAGTTTCTGTGGGGAGAAGCTGCGAACATTGTTGTGTACATACAAAACCGATGCCCGCATTCTGGTCTAGACTCCAAAACTCCAAAAGAGGTTTTCTCTGTTAAGAAACCTGACGTCTCACATTTTAGAGTTTTTGGATGTCCTGTTTATTTTCATGTGCTGAAAGAAAAGAGGAGCAAGATGGATGCTTCTGGGAAGAAAGGAATGTTTGTGGGCTACAATGAAACTTCAAAGGCCTATAGAGTATATGTGCCAGGTCAAAGGGAAGTGGAGATATAACACAATGTCACCTTTGATGAAGATTCTTCCCTGAGGAAAGTAGTCAATCTTTCGAGATCTAAGGAAGATCATGAAACAAGGCCTGGAAATCAAGAAGAATCGAAGGATGAGACGATGCCTGATGTTGAAGGACCGATGGACTCAATTGATCCACCTCCTTCACTAGGAAAGATACCATCATGGCTCAGGGACACTCTCGAGGATGCCGAGGGACATGTGGCCCCAAGGGGGACATTCGATGAAAGCAAGAAGCTGAGTAGATACCATGGGTATCTAGAAGCCATGAGTACTATTGTACAATCTGAGCCTGGATCTTTTGAGGAAGCTATAAAGAATCAAGTCTGGAAGGATGTTATGCATGAAGAGTATGAGTCCATAATGAATAATGATCTCTCGAATGTGGTTCCAAGACCAAAGGACGAAACAGTTGTCACCTCGAAATGGCTCTACAATATCAAGCATGGATCTGATGGAAGTGCTAAAACGTTTAAGGCAAGGTTCGTTGCCCGTGGCTTCTCTCAAAAGGAAGGCTTTGAATATGATGACATATTTTCACTTGTGGCCCGATATACCACCATTCAATCTATTATAGCCTTTTTTTCTACGCAAGGATGGATTCTCCATCAGATGGATGTGAAGACCGCATTTATGCATGGTGTGATAAAGGAATAGGTATATGTGGAGCAACCTCTAGGGTTCAAAGTCCAAGATCAGGACATCTCTGTCTGCAGGTTGTAGAAAGCCCTCTATGGGCTGAAGCAAGCACCCAGAGCTTGGTATGAGAGGATAGATAGCTACCTAATGAACCTGGGCTTCACTCGTAGTAATTTTGATATGAACCTTTACTTCAAGGTCTCATGGAGAAGCCTCTCATTCTGGTGCTCTATGTGGATGACCTCTTCCTGACAGGTTCTAACCCTCTCATTTATCAGTGCAAGAGGGAGATCGCTACGGAGTTCGAGATGAAGCACCTAGGACTGATGTACTATTTTTTAGGCCTGGAGGTTTGGCAAAGACCTGGCGAGATTTTCCTTTCTCAAGGAAAATACATTGTGAAGCTTCTAGAAAGGTTTGGTATGGTGGACTACAAGTCTGTGTCGACACCAATGGAGCTCAACTTTAAGAACTTGAGCGGCAGCACTGCTGGGCCCATGTTAGAAAATCCTACAGAGTATCGTCAACTTGTAGGGGCCCTGATGTTCTTACTGAACACCCGTCCAGATACATGTTTTGCAGTGAAGTATTTGAGTCAACAGATGGTTGAGCCTCATCACTTTCACTGGGTTGGTGCCAAGAATCTTCTGAGATATCTTTGGGGCAGATAAACCATGGACTGAGATACACTGGCAAGAGCATGACACTCCTTATATATACTGATGCTGATTGGGCTGGCAGTGTGGTGGATCATAAGAGCACATCGGGATGCTACTTCTATCTTGGTTCTACTTTGATATCATGGATGAGCAGGAAGTAGAAGTTGGTGGCTTTAAGCATCGCAGAGGCCAAATACATTGCAGCAAGTATGGCCTGTTGTGAAGCAGTTTGGTTTTGAAAGATATTTAGTGAGAAGTTTGGACATGTGCTAGATACCACTGTGATACTCTATGATAACCAGAGTGGGATTCGCTTGTCCGAGAATCCCGTGTTCCACGATTGTTCCAAGCACATTGATATCAGGTACAACTTTATCCAGGATATGGTACAGCGAGGCTCCGTAAGGCTCGATCATATAGGAACTGAGGAGCAAGTCATGGATATTATCATAAAGCCCCTGGGGAAGGTCAAGTTCCTAACCTTCTGTGAGAGTCTTGGTATCATGGAACAACCCTATGATGTGGGTCCTGTTGGACGATGAGCTCTGGTAGCTCCAGGGGGCTTTGGGGGTAGCTTCTCAGAGCTATAAGAACTCACGAGGCTAGGCTTCCTGAACCTTGTGGTGCTTCTGCCCCACTGTTATGATGTTTGAGTTGGTTCACCTCTCATTATTTGTGCCCCCTATGCATCCTACAAATTGAGTTCAGGGCTCATGGTAAGTACCTCACATTTGGCCAGTGAGGTGGGAAAAGCTAGAGACTAGTAGCAAAGACTGATGGACGCATCAAATATTTTCATACTCTCTATCTAGGATGGAACGGTCCAACCACTTGATTTGGTATCAAGTATAGTGAGGTTTCAGAACTCCAACTGACTTCGGGTCAGGTAAACCAACTTCGGGTTGGTATGAGACTCTTTGTGAGTCCTATAGAGGTTTCGGACCTCTGGGATGAATCTGTCAGCCGAGAATGATTTCTTTGTGACTGACGCACTTCTATTCTGAACTAAAGAGGCCAACAAAGCAAGTTATGGTGGGATGGCGCACGATGTCTGATTGCATAGGTGGATGGAGTTCTCCCTAGTTGAGAGGGAGTGTTAAAATTGGACAACTAGATCCAAACTTCATGTTGTGATGCTCATATGAAGACATCAATATTTTTATTGGCTTCCTCTTTCGAAGAGGTGCAAGATTGATCTAAGTATCATCTTGATCTGATGAGAAGAACATTTATTTTGAATTTATTTTTAATACTTTCAAAATATGTGCAGGTTGGCCTTAAGGTTTTACACCCCCAGCAAATGTGTCACACACCCTCAGTTATTGATATAAATAGAGTCAACGTTGGAGGACATTTCACTCATCTCCTCATCACACATATTTCTCTCTCCACTTCTGATTGGTTCAAGCTCCAAGGAGGCAAATCTGCGGTTCACACGCGGGAGAAGGACGAAGATTGTTTTTGCTGCAGCTAGGGTTTTACCGCAGGTTTGACCAGCGTTGACTTTGGTCAACGCATGGTCCAAAGGAGCTGATATTTGGCATAGACTTCAATTTATGCAGTCCGTACATTTTTGCACAAGAACCGAGGTCAAAGGTTGACCGAAGACAGAGTTGCATTGACTTTTACTTGTTGTTTTTATGTTTTGACTTTTCTGGGGTTGACTTTGAGTTGACCGTTTGGTTGTTTTGAGGGTTGTTGTGACACATACTAGGCTGGCTAACCAAGGAGACTTTGTTGGTTGAAGCATCCTACTGATCATCGTAATGCAACAACAAATATATATTTTTTTGGCTTGTCTTCTATTGATCCACTGGTATTTTCTATCATCATTTTACTTAATTATTTATGTGATTGTTGTCTAGTACTGAAGAGAAAGTAAAGTTGCATCAAAGTTAGAACACATACATAAATTTACAAGAATTCAATAGACTGTTACAAATGAAGATATGGAAACTAGGAGAAGCAAGGAAAGACATCAGAGTACGTGGACAATAGTTGAAAGAAACAAAGAAATCATTGAAGAATAAAGTATGGGATCCAGGAGGACAAAGATTGGAAGCACATGACCTAGAGATCATGCTTATTTTCTACCTTGGGAGTATGATGTAGGAGCATCATGGTTTCGAAAATTTGTACATTTAGTAGACTCTAGGGGGTCTTGTGGTTTTCAAAAGATTTGGTTTTCCTCAGTATTTAATTAATATAATTTTCAATATTTTGAGTGATTTAGGTGAGAAATTTATAATAGGATTTAATTAAATATTGAGAGGCATATTTGTAAATGTTTTCGAATGTAGGAGAACATGAATGATTGATGAATGATTGGTGTGGATTGAGATATTCTGAAATATTGTAAATCTTATATTAGAAAGTAGTTCATGATTTATCTAGGATCCTTAGGATTTAGTTGAATGTTGAGAACCTAAAGGGATAAAGAAGAGGTTTTAGGAATTAATTGAGGACTTAGAGGATTCTTAGGATTTTGTTGAGTAACCTATGGATCTGAAATAGAATTAGTGACAAAACCTTTTGTATATAATTGTAAAGCCTCAAAGGCACAAACAGTGATAAAAAGAGAGATAGGTTCTTAGAGAGGAAGATTAATTGTAAGCCTACGGGCATATACAGAGAGAGAGAGGAATAGAAAAGGGCCACGTAAAGGTATATCAGGAAAAAGATAGATTATAAACAAGGTTTTTATTTGTATATGTACATTTATTTAATGAACGAGGAATTTCAATTCATTGTGACTATGTGTGTCATTCCTTTTATGTGCTGAGTGATCCATAACTGTGAATTTATTGTTTCTGTGTGATAAACCATGATGAATGAGTTGAATTGAATGTATTAGTATTTCTGAGTGATAAAGGACTTAACGGCTAGGTAGAATCTATGTGATTCCAGTCGGGAACTAATAGATGCATGTACAGGTCGAGTAAGAAAAAATCAAGAATCAAACAGGAGGAAGCTCACAAGAGAGAGCGTTAAAGGAAACATAATAAACTCAGGAGAGATCGACAACTTTAAAGACAGAAGAAAAGCTAAGGAGAGATTCGCATTGAGGAAAACTGAATAAGCAAAGGAGAAGTAGTCTGGAGGAGACTGTGTAGCAGAGTAATGACGGTATAAATAATAGAAATCGACTAAGTCAGAGAATAATGAGAAGAATTCTAGAGGAATTGACGGTGAGGATTGAATTGCATATATATTAGTTATACATTCGGAGGATAATTGGATTGCAGGGGTGATAAGTGTCGTAGATCTGAACCTGATCAACGGGGGAGATCTCATCGCAGTTCAGAAACATCACACATCACACAGAAAAGAGTTTACCGTTAAAGAGTTTCGCAAGTTAAATTTTTTAACCTGCGATGTGAAGTGAGGAGGTGGAGAGATAACGAGGATCGTCAGATCAATAACCAAACGAATGGTGGAGATTGTAGTGCACGAGAAGCAACTTTGTAATTCGCAAGATTTAGAAGTTAAGAATTAAGGCATCGCAAATTAAACTAATTTGTTTGTGATTCGAAAAAAAAGGGAGAACACGTGTTGGCTTAGTGCAACTTCGCAGTTCGCAAGGAATAAGGTTTAAGTTTTAAATTTAAAATGCAAACTGTGCGACAAGCGATTGCGATGAGTCTTGATTGGCTATCATGATGTGGGACTGACGCATCCAAAGCTGCATATACCCACAATAATCATCTAAATTTTAATTTTGCATAACTCCATGCATATAAACCCAAATAGTGGTAATATCTCATTTAGAAGCGATTCTCTTTTTTTTTTAGAATTATGGTTATAAACCATAATCCATATCCACTTTATGAAATTATTAATTATTCTTTGAACTTTGATTAATCAAATTGTAATTTACCACATTTATAAGTAGAACTCAAAGCTTTTGACTTTGATTTAAAAACCAAGTGCCAACATATATATACATTGGCCCATAACTATTGTCAACGCATTCTTTTCCAGTGATTTGTATGCATCCATCTCCACCGTTCCACACGTTATGCCCTCAATCTGATGGATATCGCAATTTTACTAGCACACTATTTAACGTTTTCATCAATTACGAAATGGTTGTTTTTAAATTGCGATGTGTCACCACTTGACCACTATCGCACATCCTCAACACTTACTGCTTACCAGTTTCACTCCATGCGAATACGATTTGGTATTTTTCAAAACCGTTTTTGCTATTCCGCTAAGCCTTCTCTTGACTTATGGTTCCGTGCTCATCTAGGGTTCCAACCTGAATATGGGTTCTACAATGACTATGCCAATTACGTCAAACAATCTTTGAAATGGAATCTCTCTAATTTTCAATCACCATTTGGTTTTTTTCTGCAAACATTAATTTATTCTCTTTCACACAGATCAACTCCATCTCCACTACAATATGACTTCAACTCTCAAAAACCAGATGATTGAAATTTATATAGAGTTCGAATTTATCACTGTAAGCTCAATTATTTACAGTCCTCATAGATCCATGAAAATGACAGAAAACACAGATTTCAGTCATTTTCCAATTCGACTTACACAAAGCTTGTGTGAACCAGGTCATTCTCTCATGCTTGATATTGCATGTCATTTGGCCTATCTCTATTTTTCTCACCTGCACACTTTATTATACAACGTTTATAAATCCATTCCTCCATATTCATAACTCAGAAATCAAATACTCTTTTTATTCTTCGTTTTTCTATCTCCTGTATATATAAATATAATGCCTACCTTCTGGTTCATATACAAATCATAATTCAATTAATCAATGCATAATCACTCACTTCAAAATCAAATTTCTCTATATATATATCCAATTAATTACAAAGATTTCTTATCTTTGGCTTGATATTCTAATCAGTGGCCTCCTCTCTTATTCTCTGGCCTGTAAGCTTCACAATCCAAACCTACCTATCTAAAACCTGAATTCCCCTATACATCCTTTTTTTTTAATGCCTTGAGGCTTATCATTTTTATACAAAATTTTCTGAAACTATTTTTGGATCCTCCATCTTCTCAACAAAATCCTGAATATCCTCTAAGTCCTTTTACTCAACTAATCCCTAAGGATCCTTTCAAATCCCCAAATTCATGAAACCAATTCCTAATTTAGGATTTACAATAAATTTCTAAAACTCTCATGTTCTCCAACATTCGAGAACATTTACAAAATGACTCAGAAATATTAATTAATTCCTATTCTGAAATGTCTCACTTAATTAACTCAAGATATTTTAAAATTACATTAATTTAATACATAGGAAACCAACTTCCTTGAAAACACAAGACCCCTATGTCTTTTAAAATATAAATATTTTTCTGAGCCTAATGCTCTTGCATCAGACTCCCAAGGTTAAAAATAATCATGACCTCCTGATCATGTGTTTCTGATATTTGTCTTCCTGGATCCCATACCTTGTTCTGTAATTTGTCTTTTGTTGTTGTTGTTGTTTGTTGCTTTTCTCCAGGTCTCCAAACTTTATGTTTCTTTTCTCCACTAGCTATGCTTTAACAGTCTGCCACTGTCTTCCTCTTCTTGTTGCTGCTTCTTAGTTTTCTTGGTTTTGTCTTCCTCTGAGACACTTTCATCATTATCCTTCTTATCAATTCAATTTATTTATCTAATATGTCTTCTGACTGCTGATTACTTTCACCTCTTTATTTATGAACTTTTATTCTTACTTCGGCCCTTTCATCCTTACCCTCTTTTTTACTGTTGTCTTGCACCTTTTTAGTTTCTACTACATTATATTCCAAGACAATCTTCTGCTTCTATTTACTTTAACTGATAACTTCTTCCTGATTGTCACTTATGACAATTTCTTTTTCTTCTTCCTTCAACAATTCCTTGGACTGATACATAATATGCCATTCACTGCTGTCTCCTTCACTTTGCTTTAGTTTGTTGTTGTTGTCCTCTAACTCTTGCATCTTCACATTCTGCATTTATTCAAGCTCTTTCTCTTCCATAGTTACCTCTTCTTGTATGAAATTTTGACTTTCCAGCATTATTTCCAGCACTTTAATATCTCTGTTCCATGGATTAAATACTTCTATAGATTCTTCTTCTTCCTTATTTTCTTGACTACCCACTTGTATCAAATTTTCTCTAGCATTTACAACAAAACCTGTATTCAAAAAACAATTACTAAAATGAAAAACATAAGGCCTCAGTGCCTCTTTTTCCTTTGGAAACATTTCAGTATGTTGCTCTGGTTTTTTCTCCTCAATCAGAACATCAGTATGCTGATTCAACCTCTCTAAAGAATTCTCTAAAGGAATCTCGAGGATGTCAACAAGTGTCTCTTCCACACCATATGTTTCAATTATGTCTCTCTATTCTTGTCCACTGTAGTGAACTCCTTCCTCTGCAATATCACTATCATATTCCGAGTTTTTCAACAAATAATATAGTAATTCAATTTCTCTTTGAAATTTCTTAAGTATTTCATCATCACTTACAATCCCTGCATTTATACACGAATCGTTAGTTTGAAAATCACAAACTTCAACAGTCTCAACTGTTGCTTCACATTTCAGCTGTTTAGACTGAATCTCATCTCTTTCTTTCACAAGAAATTGTTCCTGTGTTTTAACAGTTTCAAATATCAAAGCATTACTAATTTATTTCTGCTGCAATAAATCACTGCTTTTCTCATTCAAGAGACATTATTCATCTTTACTCTCTGCTTCATAGTATTTATCTTCTGAAAGATACTCTTCCATACTTTCATCAATTTTTATGACAGTTTCAAAAGATTGTTCATCATCTACAAAACCTATAATCAGATCAAAAATATTAGTTACAAAAATGCAAGGCTTTACATCCCCCTACTCATCTGAACTTGCCCAACAGTTCAGGAAATCATTAATAATTCCTTTTTTTAGTAACGTAAACTTCTTGTTACCTTGAATTCTCATAATAATTCATAAGATCTTTCACAGATCTCCAGTTTTCATCTCCACCCAGAATTTCACCCTGTTCTGGTCTACAAATGGAAACTTCCATTTCAAACTATGTTTCTCTGAGGTTTTCTATCAACTGCTTCACTTGTGTTTGTTGTACCCTTCTTTGTAGTTTAGACCATTTCGCTGTATTTTTCCTCAAGACCCAACCTTGTCTTTGGTCTTCTTCTATCATCATATTTAATTTATTAAATTTTTCTCTTATCTCAACAATCTCTTTGTCACGCTCTTCTTGAATCGTGTTTCCTGCAGATTTATTTAACACCCTTCTTCATCTTGTAGCTTTCTTCTGAACCTTGCACATGAATTTTCATAGTCATCTTCACTTTTGAGTAAGCTTCTATTCCTGAAACCAGTAAACTTTCTCCTGAGTTGATCTTCTCACCAAAATTCTCCTCTGTGTGGTTTCAAAGTCCTATTATTCGCAGAACTTGTACTGAGCAATCTTGCTCTCTTCTCTGGTTGCTACACTCACTTAATTTTAAGACACCACTGCCCCTGTCTATTCCAATCCTTAGCTTGAATAAGGTCATGCTACAATTTATATGAACTTTAAAAATTTCTTCCTACAGTCTCACTACTGCAATCTTGTGCAAATTTTCCACTCCTTAAATCTGTTGTGGTCTTGCTTAGAACCCCTGTTATGACTATCAATAGTCATATTCTTCTTTCCATCTCTATGAGTTCATCAATCACTCTCTCACTATGACTTTCTCTAAGCCTCTGCAACAACAAGTCTTTCCTGATTCCACTTACCTCACCAAGTTTTTATTTGGACTTGGACTTTTGGAAAGTACAGTTCTCTATCTCTAGAACCTCCTTTTGAGCATTTCTCTCTACTCCTTCTAGGCTTTAACTCTTTTTCACTTCTGAGAAAAAAACTGCCCCTTTTATCCAAACTCTATTGGAATTATTCAAGGTTCTGCTCCACACTTTTCTTTCACTCAAAAACTCTTACCAGCTTCCTTCATCACTGCTCTTAAGGTTGTGATCTTCTTTTCTTGAGATTCTCTTCAACTGTCTGCAACCTAAATTTTGCAAACGAAATTTTCAAACCAGATTAAAATAATGTATAACACCTCACCTTCAAGATCTTTGTGTGATTTTTTTCACCACTCATTTGCACTTTGAATAGGTTGTTCTCTATTTCCTTGCTTCTACAAATTCTTCCAATATTCTACTACACTTTATTTCTAAGTGCACGTTGTCTGTCAGATTCAAATCTGATATCCTTTTTCTTTCTGTCATCACCATTGTACTAGTATACAATTCTTTCAAAACATAACTTTGTAAATCTTCAAGGCACATTTTTTTTTTTTTAAACTCAGATTCTGCAGATCTAAATTTCCTCATAGTTTTAGACTACCATGCTTCTACTGCATACCTTTTCTAATCTACAACTACTGCCAATCAAATTTAAAATCTGATCTCCTCTTACTTCCTCCATCACACATGCATTCTATAAAATTCTAATTTAATTAAAAAAAACTTTAACCTTCAAAAGAGCTTTTTCCAGCTCTGATACTACATGACGCAGCCAAAGCTGCATATACGAAAAATAAGCATCTGAATTTTAATTTTGCATAACTCCATGCATATAAACCCAAATAGCGGTAATCTTTCATTTGGAAGCGGTTCCTTTTTTTTTAGAATTATGGTTATAAACCATAGTCCATATCCACTTTATGAACTTTTTAATTATGATTTCAACTTTGATTAATCAAATTGTAACTTACCGCATTTATAAGTAGAACTCAAAGCTTTCAACTTTGATTTAAAAACCAAGTGCCAACATATATATACAGTGGCCCACAACTATTATCAACGCATTTTTTTCCAATGATATTTATGCATCCATCTCCACTGTTCCACATGTTATGCCCCCAATCCGACGGATATCACAATTTTACCAACACATTATTTAACGTTTTCATCAATTCCGAAATGGGTGGTTTTAAATTTCGATGTTTCACCACTTAACCACTAGCGCACGTCATCAACACTTACTGCTTACCAGTTTCAGTCCACGCGAATACCATTTGTTGTTTTTCAAAACCGTTTTTCTATTCTGCTGAGCCTTCTCTTGACTTATGGTTCCACGCTCATCCAAGGTTCCAACCTGAATATGGTTTCTCCAATGACTATGCCAATTATGTCAAACAATCTTCGCAAATAGAAACTCTCTAATTTTCAATCACCATTTGGGCTTTTTTCTGCAAACATTAATTTATTCCCTTTCACACAGATCAACTCCGTCTCCACTACAATACGACTTCAGCTCTCAACAACTAGATGATTGACATTTATATAGAGTTCTAATTTATCACTATAAGCTCAATTATTCACAATCCTCATAGATCCATGAAAATGACAGAAAACACATATTTCAGTCATTTTTGAATTTGACTTACACAGAGCTTGTGTGAACCAGGTCATTCTCTCATGCTTGATATTGCATGTCATTTGGCCTATCTCTGTTTTTCTCACCTGCATGCTTTATTATACAACATTTATCAATCCATTTCTCCATAATAACTCAGAAATAAAATACTCTTTTTATTCTTCGTTTTTCTGTCTCCTGTATATATAAATATAATGCCAACCTTCTGGTTCATATACAAATCACAATTCAATTAATCAATGCATAATCATCCACTTCATAATCGAATTGCTCTATATATATATATATATATATATATATATATATATATATATATATATATATATATATATATATAGTTAATTACAAATATTTCTTCTCTCTGGCCTGATATTCTAATCAGTGGCCTCCTCTCTTGTTCTCTGGCACGTAACCTTCACAATCCAAACCTACCTATCCAAAACCTGAATACCCCTATATATCCTTTTTTTTTTAATGCCTGGAGGCTTATCATTTTTATACAAAAGATTCTAAAACTATTTTTGGTTTCAGATCCTCCATCTTCTCAACAAAATCCCGAATATCCTCTAAGTCCTTCTTTTACTCAAATAATCCCTAAGGATACTTTCAAATCCCCAAATTCATGAAACCAATTCCTAATCTAGGATTTACAATAAATTTTTAAATCTTTCATGTTCTCCAACATTTGGGAACATTTACAAAATGACCTACAAATATTAATTAATTCCTATTCTGAAATGTCCCACTTAATTAACTCAAGATATTTTAAAATTACATTAATTTAATACATAGGAAACCAAATTCCTTGAAAACACAAGACCCCTATGTATTTTAAAATATAAATAATTTTATGAGCCTAATGCTCCTGTATCAGGGACCCTCCATGATCAGGTCACCATTAACAAGATGAAAAAATACTCAAAATTGGAACTTCTTAGAATTGGTTGCAAATTGAATAACCGGATAGGCCTCATTGCTGCGATTTTGGTGCTGTGAACGGGACCCAAATTTGATGTCGTATGAGGAAGATATTGAAGTTTTAAAACGCCCAATAACCTTCAAAATAGGACCTTTGAACTCATAAATTTTGTCACCTTCAGCAAAAACTTATGAAAGAAAAAATTTCATTTTTTATGGTTTTATAATGGCCTATCAGAGGGTGCCACGTGGCCTTCCTGGAGGCTTCCATGTGGCCCCAGGCCAAAGGTTCAAGTCTATTTTAAAACTGGTGTTGGTGGGCAGACCGACCCGAGTTGAACGCATTCGGGTCAGTCGGGCACAACCCGACCTGAACGTTCATGGGTCAGCAGTCGGGTCATCGATGTATTGTGCTGAATGCAAAAGGGTCATGGATCTTTGTTTAAATTTTAGGTGGAGGATGACTCGACCTGAACGCAAATGGGTCATGTTATAGCGGCATAGTTCAACCGGTGGAAAAACAAAGGATAAGCCCTTAGGGCTAAGGTTTTTAAACCCCCGTGACTAGGTGTAGAAACAAGGGCTAAGCCCCTTTCCAATGGCGGTAATAAAGGTTTAAGCCCTCGTGTGCTAGCCCTTGGCCAAGTGACCTCAGGGCTATGACCATGGGGGTGGCTTTGGTCTTATCCGCCAACTACACTAACCGTCATTACCACATGTGAACATGCATCAATCTGATAGTTAAAATTTATGTCTCCGCCTTATTTATTGTGCAGTTCCGATAATTTGGAGATCCCGCCTTTTCTGGTGGAGCTAACTGGAGTTAGCTAAATTTAGTGGAGGATTTCTAGTGCCATTGGGCAAATTACTGTTTGGATCATAACTTTCACCATATTCAACCAAATTAGACAAAAGTTTAGTCAATTTTGAGTATTCTGAGAATTTTGGAGCCATTGGAATAGGTTTTAGAGACAAATAGAGGTGCTTTTCAGGCATTTTTGCTTCAGGGAAGCTTGGAGAGCCATTAGGGCCATGAGGGAAATGGAGCTGCATTGGGCTAGAATTCATTGTTTGAGGTGAAATAAAAGCCATACTTAGCTTATTTCTTTCTTCTAAATTCATTTTCACAGTTTTTTCAGCTTTTTTAGGCTTCTTTCTCACTATAAAACCAGTTTGAGCATCATAATATATCAAGGACATGCCCGTTGGGAGCCTTGGACCCAGCAGATGTAGCCGAGGAGGGGTGAACTACCTCATCATGTTGTTGTGTTCTTATGGTGAAGTTATTCTGCTGTGTATTTCAAATTCAAGATGTTAAACAGTAATTTTAATTAACATTCCCTCACACATAAACTCAAAAACAGTTACCAAAAACACTTTGTTTAATTTGCAAGACATGTCAAACCCTTTGTACACTTAATTAAATGGAAATGAATACTTTGAACAGCATATACAAATAGTTTCATTTTCAGATCAGATGGTATCAAAGCCAAGGATTTGAGCCTTAGGAGCTAGAGTTTTAGTCAGCATTTGTTTTGTGCAAAGATATAGTTGATTTTTTGCAAGTTTTGATGCTTACTAGGCTTAAACTCAAGAGAGGTGAAGGAAATTTGGTTAGTGTACAAATTAATCCACAACCAAGAAGGGTCAGAGAGCCACCTCCAAGAGCCATAGAAGCAGATTCAAGCATGTCTTCAAGAGAGGTAGAAGCTCCTGAAGATATGGATCCCAAAGAAGAGGAACGGGTATTTCGAAAAGCTTTCCTAGACATGACAGAGATGGTGAGGATACTCTACTAAGAAAGGAATGATAGGCTTATTGGAGAAGGGTCTAAAAAATAGAAAGAAGGAGAGGGTTATTCACGAGGAAAGAAATGTGATGACAAGTCAAAGAAAGGACATCATGGAGGAAATGGTGATCCACCATCCCCATCTTCATCCTCTTCCTCTACATCATCATCCTCAACTTCGGTGAATAAATCTCACAATTCTAAAACCACTGGTAAAAGTCCATTTTTAAAGCTTGATGTCAAATTTGAGTTGCCTATGTTTAAAGGTGAAGTCAATGTAGAGAAACTTGACAATTGGATCGGACAGTTGGAAGTTTACTTGAGGTTACAAAACCTTCATGATGGCGAAACCAAGATACAGTTAGCCTCGTTGAGAATGGATGGAGCAGCATTGGTATGGTGGGAAGCCAAGACCAAGGATGAAATTAAAAAACATGGTAAGATCACTTTATCGTAGGCTGAATTTATTACTGCAATTAAAAATCAATTTTATCCATTAGCTCATTTACAAAAGGCTATCATGAACTGGAAAAACTTCAGACAACTTAAGGGAAAAAAATGTATAAGACTACACCCAAGAGTTTAGGAGAATAGAACTTTTATACTTACAAATTCAATATACTTTGCTGAAATATATAGGTGGTTGGCACAACTACCTTAAACATACTATCCTTATGTTCAATCCTAATAGTCTAGACGAAGTTTGTGTACAAGCTATGCATTTAGAGGGTAGAGGGAAAAACACTTTTTATGAGGGTAGAAATAAGCCTTTTAAGGGGAAAAACAAAGATAAAACCTTTAAAGGAATAGGAAAAAAAGAATGCATCTGTCAAACAAGAGGGTGAAAAAGTGATATGTAAAGATTGGTCAAGAGAAGGCCATGAAGAGAAAAACTGTTGGAAATTACATCCTGAAAAAAGAAATCAGTTTAGTAAAAACAAAGGAAAGAAGAAAATTGCAGCTACTACAACTACACCACAAGACTTAGGTTATGATTCAGGCGAAGAAACCAAAATTGTAGCCATGGGTTTGAAAAGTATGAAGGGAAAGGAAACTGAAACTAAGCCAAGAACTAGTACTTCAAACTATCATTTACAAGGTCCAAATGAGGAAGAAAGGATTGAATTGTTCCATGTGAGGGTAGTCTCAAAACATACAAAAATAAACACACTGTTTGACAGTGGGTCACAAGAAAATCTCATATCAGAAGACTTGGTCAAACAGCTTAAACTTGAGATCATTCCACATCTAGAGCCTTATCCACTTGGGTGGATATGCAAGGATGCAAACATACAAGTCTCAAGAAAGTGCATATTGTGATTCGCGATTACTGCACACTTTATTGACACAGTTGAACTTGATGTAGTACCGCCTGATATACTAGGAATTGTTTTGGGAAGTCCTTAATTATTTGATAGGAAATCGATCTTCCATCACCATGAAAATAAGTATCATATCTTTAAATATGGCAAGGAGTTCATTGTCAGAGCACATCACAAAAAGGCAAATATAGCAATGGTAAATGCGGGACAGGTAAAAAGGCTAGTAAATTCTAGTAAGAGTTTTGTACTCCTTGTGGTTAAGCCCAAGGTTGATGTGAATCATGAGTCATTTGAAAATTGTGATTCCAAGCTTAAATCATATTTATATGATGTAGTTTATGCACATCATGAGATGTTTTAGGAACTGACAGGTTTACCTCCTAAAAGGGAGATTCAACATGAAATCCATTTACATCAAGATTGTCATCTTCCTAACATAGGCATGTACCGCATGTCTATCATGGAGAATGCTGAAATCAAGAGGCAAATTAAAGACTTGTTGGACAAAGGATTCATAAGACCAAGCACTTCGCCATGTGGGTCACTGATAGTGTTGATTCCAAAGAAAGATGGAACTTGGCACATGTGTGTGGACTTCAGGGCATTGAACAATATAACGGTAAAGAATCGTCACCCACTCCCAAGGATAGATGATCTGTTAGATTAGCTGAAAGATGCTAAATATTTCACTAAGTTAAACTTACGTAGTGGTTATCATCAAGTTAGAATTGTATAAAGTGACATTTGGAAGACAACATTTAAAACCAAACATGGACTCTTTGAGTGGCTTGTTTTGTCATTTGGTTTATGCAATGCACCTACAACTTTCATGCGGGTAATGGATGATGTCTTACGTCATTTTCTTGATGATTTCGTTATTGTCTACTTAGACGAAATCTTAATTTTTAGCAAGACTAGAGAAGATCATGTCATGCATGTTAAGAAAGTACTTGATATTTTGAATAAAAATTAGTTGTTTCTTAAAATGTCAAAGTGTGAATTTGGAAAGACTTATTTGGTTTATTTAGGATACATAATAGGAGGAGGTGCTTTGAGAATTGATCCTTCTAAGGTAGAAGCCATTTTGAAGTGGCCTACTCCCAAATCCATTACAGAGGTAAGAATTTTTTTGGGTGCATCTCAATATTGGAGGAAGTTTATTTCTAACTTCTCTACCGTAGAAGCTCCTATGCATGCAATGACAAGTGTGAAGCGTGCTTTCCAATGGGGAGGAAAGCGAAAAAATGCTTTTGAGTCTTTGAAAGAGAATATAAGTTCAGCCCCAGTCCTTGCATTACCGGACTTGAGACATCCATTCTAGATTCAGAGCGATGCTAGTGATTACGCCATGGGTGTAGTTCTCTTACAACATGGTAAGCCTATCACATTTCATTCTGAGACATTTACTAGTGCTGTTTTGAATTATCCTACATATGAAAAGGAGTTGTATACATTGGTACAAAGCGTCAAAAAGTGGAAACACTATTTGATGGGCAAAGAAACAGTTGTTCATACCGACCATCAGCCTTTAAAGTACTTGTAGTCGCAAATTAAATTGCAGCAGTCACGACATTTCAGATGGATGGGATTCCTACAACAATTTCACTTGGTAATAAGGTACAAGAAAGGTATTTACAATAAAGTTGCTGATATGCTTTCAAGGCCTATTATTAGTGATACTACTTTACTTAAGAATGATTCTATTGTACATGAGAGATACATAGAACAGTATGCATCAGATGTTGATTTTAAGGATGCGTATGCTAACTTGAGTGAAGGGAATCATGTTAAGGAGAATGATTATCATTTGCATAATAATTTGTTGTTTCATATGGGAAAGTTATGTATACCACAGGGGGAGAGACTAAGCGTCATGAGAGAAGCTCATTCTCCTCTTATTGCTGGACATTTCGGGGTAAGCAAAACGGTGGCACATTTACAGAGGTATTGTTATTGGCCTCGCATGGTAGATAGTGTTTCACATTTCATTAGAGGATGTTCATTATGTGCTACAAGCAAGCCTAGAAATAGGAAGCTTGGTTTATATACGCCATTTTCGGTACCTTCCAGACCATGGGAAAGTGTTTCTATGGATTTTGTTGGAGGGATACCATTATCTAGAAAGCAGCATGATTATCTTTATGTAGTAGTTGACAGATTCAATAAGATGTGTATTCCTATGCCATGTAAGAAATCTATAACTGTTGAAAAAAATGTTGATTTATATTTTCAACATGTATGGGTTCATTATGGCTTTCCTACTTCTATTGTTAGTGACAGGGATTCCAGATTTTTTGGGAAATTTTGGTCCAATCTACAGAAGATGATGGACACCAAGTTGAAGAAGAGTATTTCTTTCCATCCGCAAACAGATGGCCAAATAGAGGTAGTGAACAGAACCATTGTACATATTTTGAGAGTTTATTGTAGTAAGCATCCAAAGCTTTGGGATGAGCACTTGCATTACATTCAGCATGCTTACAACCGAGCTAAGCACTCTTCTACAAATACTTCACCTTTTGAAGTTTGCTTTGGGTATTTGCCTAAGTCACCTTTAGATTTCATTCTTGAGAAGGATGTGGCCATTGATGGGCATAGTGACATTGACAAAGCTCACATGTTCATTGAAATAATTCAGCTCATACATCAGTAGGTTCAAGAATAGCTTTAAAAAAATCAAGGCAAGTACAAGGAGAGGCATGATAAACACAGAGTTGATCATAAGTTTCAAGAAGGAGATGAGGTATGGCTTCATATTAGTAAGGAAAGAATGCAAGGAGAAGGTAAAAAGATGAATCCTATTCGTTATGGTCCATTCAAGATCCTTAAACAAGTTGGAAATAATACTTTTCAACTAGATTTTCCTTCATATATACAAATGTATTCCGTTGTGAATGTGGAAAATTTACGTTTTTATGAACCTCCTTTAATTGTTGATTATGAAAGTGACATTCAGTTGCCATCCATAGAGGATTTCTTGCTAGAATTTTTGGATGATTTGAAAGAGGATTCTATCCTTGACAGAAGGACAAGCAATTCGAGGAGGGGAAATGTTGATTATGTTCGGGCTGGTCTTAATGGCAGCAAACCGAGTAAGGCAAAGTGGATTAAGGTGGAAAAGGTGACGGATTTGTACCCTCATCTTCTTAACATGTAATTGAAGGCTTTTGGGGTCCAAAAGCTTCCCAATGGGGAGGTGTGATCAGTTGATCATGTCCAAGAGGAAAAAAATGTTCAAAATTGGAACTACTCAGAATTGGTTGTAAACTGAATGACCGGATAGGCCTCGTCGTTGCAATTCTGGTATCATGAATGGGACCCAAATCTGATGTCATATGAGGAAGATATTGAAGTTTTAAAATGCCTAATAACCTTCAAAACAAGAACTTTAAACTCATAAATTTTGTCATCTTCAGAAAAGTTTTATGGCAAACAAAATTTCTTTTTTTATCTTTTTATAATGGCCTATCTAAGGGTGCCATGTGGCCTACCCAAAGGCTACCATGTGGCCTCAGGCCAAAGGTTCAAGTCTGTTTTAAAAATGGTGTTGGTGGGAAGACCGACCCAAGCTGAACGCATTCGGGTCAGTCGGGCACAACCTGACCCAAACTTTCATGGGTCAGAAGTCAGTTCATCGTCATATTGTGATGAATGTAAAAGGGTCACAGATATTTGTTTAAATTTCGGGTGGAGGATGACCCAACCTGAACGCAAATGGGTCATGTTATAGTGGCGTAGTTCAACTGGCCGAAAAACAAAGGATAAGCCCTCAGGGATAAGGTTTTTAAACCCCTGCAACCAGGCATAGAACCAAGGGCTAAGCCCCTTTCCAATGGAGGTAATAAAGGTTTAAGCCCTTGGGTGCTAACCCTTGCTATGACCATGGGTGCGGCTTTGGTCTTATCCGCCAACTACACTAACCGTCTCACATTACCGCATGTGAACACACATCAATCTGACAGTTAAAATTTATGTCTCCACCTTATTTAGTGTGTGGTTCTAATAATTTGGAGATTCCTCCTTTTCTGGTGGAGCTAACTAGAGTTAGCCAAATTTAGTGGAGGATTTCTAGTGCCGCTGGGAAAATTACTGTTTGGATCATAACTTTCACCATATTCGACCAAATTAGACAAAATGCTAGTCAATTTTGAGTATTCTAAGCATTTTGGAGCCATTGGAATAGGTTTTAGAGACAAACATAGGTGCTTTTTAGGCATTTTTTCTCCAGGGAAGCTTGGAGAGCCATTAGGGCCATGAGGGAAATGGAGCTGCATTGGGCTAGAATTCATTGTTTGAGGTGAAATAAAAGCCATAATTAGCTTATTTCTTTCTTCTAAATTCATTTTCACAGTTTTTTTAGCTTTTTTAGGCTTCTTTCTCACTGTAAAACCAATTTGAGCATCATAATATATCAAGGACATGACCGTTGGGAGCCTTGGACCTGACAGATGTAGCCGAGGAGGGGTGAACTGCCTCATCATGTTGTTGTGTTCTTATGGTGAAGTTATTTTGCTATGTATTTCAGATTCAAGATGTTAAACAGTAATTTTAATTAACATTCCCTCACACATAAACTCAAAAACAGTTACCAAAAACACTTTGTTTAATTTGCAAGACATGTCAAACCATTTGTACACTTAATTAAATGGAAATGAATACTTTGAACAACAAATGAAAATAGTTTCATTTTCAAATCACTGCATCAGAGTTTTCTACGTATATGCAGGTGATAGTTTGAGTTATATGGCCGTTTTGTTCTAAAGTGTATGCGATGTTTGATCGCATAGGTATGTATGTTATATTTAAATCCAAGGTTATAACCCACTGCATGCATTAAGGAGTTATGTGGGCCATAACCCATAGGTCTGAGGTAATTGTATAAGGTTGAAGCCATGCACGATATAAGGTAATGTGAAGGGGTGGAAATTCATACAGGTAAAGGTTATTATAATGAGTTATCAACCATGGTTAAAACTTCCACATGCGTTTGATTTAAAATTGTTAAATAGGAAAGATTAATGTGGGTAAATGTGGTGTTATTTCCGCTAACCTTGCATGTGTTGATATTTTGTTAATTGCGACCTTATGGTTGCATCATTTCGTATCAGAGCAGAGGAAAATATCTTTTGGGAGAAATCATAATAAGCAGAGTTTTGATGAAGATTGCAGAGTTAAACTATGTAAAAGAAGTTGATAGCAGAGTAGAATGAGATTCAGCGTGATTTTGGATCAGAGGAGAAGAAGTCATATTATAAATCTGAAAAGGTGGATACAAGTGGGGAAATAAATGTTAGACAACAAAATCTGACAAAGTGATGGTTTTTTTCTTGAGAAGAACAAAGATACATTCGACTGTTAGAGAGTGGAAGAAGATTTCCTTGTGAAATCATACAAGTAGTGTTTAATATTAACTCTCGTTTTAGTTTTGTAGGTTGAAGACAAAGGAGGAATGTCTCAGCAAGGATGGCAAGGAGTTGTAAATAAAATAAGAACCAGTTTTGTTCTTGAAGGCAGAGTAAAGTGGATACTCTGAAGAAAGTGGAAGTGAACCTAAAGAATCCAGCTGAGGTTGGACAAATAGGACAAGAGTGTTCTCAGAAGAATGTAGAATTGCAGAAGCCAAGGAGCAAAGGAGTTCCTCAATAGAGGTTCCAGAGATAGAGAACCAGTGTTACCAAAAGGCCGAGCATAAAGGAGAGAAGGCTTGGTGAGGTACTTGTAGTAGGTATAGAGACTTGCTGAGAAGGAAAGGCTTAGTGCAGTTCATGAGTGAAAAAATGTGTTAGGATGAATTCTAATTGCAAGTGTACTAAAAAAACTCACTTTAATTGTGCATAACAAATAGCCCTAACATCAAATATGGCTGCCAATTTCTTTATATCTACAGTTAGTTGACCAAGATGAATGCTAGAAAATCCAGATCTATGCAGTAAAAGAAATTAGGAAGTAAATAAAAGCAAGATTTTCTCCATGCATCTGATAGACAAGACAAGAATTTTTTTAAAGAATTTTTTGTATTTTTGACACCTGGGAAGGGAACATAGAAAGATGTTACCAGTTCCCCTCAATGGGATGGGTTCTTGTAATTCCTCAGCAATTCAGATATAAGATCTCTCTGTCTTCATGGTGTAGAAAACCCAGAAAATAAATAGAACTCAAAAGGGAACTCACAAGAAAAATGGTAGAAAAATATGACAATGATGGAGGATCAAAGTCAGACCAAAAGTATAGATCCAGAGTGAGCTTTAGGCAACAAAAGGTAGTGAATGAATGGAAAAACCATTTTATTTATAACAAAATATTAAGTTAGTCTAGATATTGGTGCATAGTTAAAATATTATTAAACAAATCTAGATCCAACTTTTATGGAATATTTTATTATATTTATTGGAGGGAAAAGGAATTTGAATTTGGTCAAATCCCTTTAATTGTAAATAATAAATAAATAAGTGATTTATTTATTATTTTAAGGATGTGGTTGAGTAATAATCAAATAAATAATGATTTATTCAATTATTTATAAATGATTTAGTCAAATTTAACAAGGAATATTATTTAAATCAGGTTTAAATAATTATTCCTAGAAAATAATAAGATAAATAATAATTTTTCTAATTAATTTTCCTATTTTGGGTTAAATATGACGATATATATTAATTAAACTATTTTTTAACTAATTATTCGTTGAGGAAAATCAAACAAATGTGGATTTACTTAATATTTCCTCATCAGGTTTCCTATTTAGACCATAAAAAACTTAGAAAATAAGGATTACTAAGTTATTTTTTATAGTGAAAGCAATTTTACTTTCGATAAAATTGGTCTTACATGGTGTACTTTGGTCCATCTAATAGTAACAGGTTAGATGACCAAAATTGGTGTAACAGATTTCCCCCCAGTGTGCAAGCGTTAGGAGCTAATCGTATGACCGAAGTACGTTGTAAGAACTCAATCACTAGACACCGAAGGGGATGTCAGAGAGAGAGAAATATAAGGTAGACCAAAGCGCTAGAGGACTAGACCGTGAGGAGGCAAGACTTACAGGTGTGACAAGTCTCTTTTATGAGTGAGTACCTGTGCTATAGGCAGCGGGGGAGGCATACCTATGCCCGCCGAGACAAAGTAAAAAGAACAATACATCCAGTAAACAAGGGACTAAACTATATAGTACATGTTGGCATAAAAATGAGCCTGATAAAAACATGATAATGAATCCCACATACATATTGTTTCTGGGATAACAACCAGGAATTATACACTAATATCTGTGTACATGAGATATAAGTACAAACAAAGAGGCCCTCTAAATAGGAAAGGGATCTGAAAATATGAATGATACATGCAAACTAAAAGGCACTGCAAGCGGCTAAGGCCAACACCATAAAATATATGGAGCTGCATCGAAGGCTGTAATGAAGAGGTCATCCAAGTATGTGGGGGGATACCTGAAGGGCCACCCCCTCATGAGGTTTGAAACATCTCACACACACCCGGGAATCATCGATAAAATATGCTGCATCAATGAACCATCAAGTATACGGATCTCAATCATGCCATAAGGAACTGGAGCTGAGAAACAATCAAGTCAAAAGGAAATAAGGAGTCCCTTTTCCTGATATGAGGCACCGAACAAGAGTGGAAGCTAGAACCAAGGTACACCGCCCTCTAGACCTATCTTCTGGAATGAATGATCTGATGTCGACAGAAGGAGGTCCGCCATAGGTGAGGAAATAAGGGATCCTCAACTAAGGCACGAGAGAAAATAGTAGAGAAACTGATAAACTGACACCAGGGATGATGATGAAATGGGGGATATTGAGTAGTGGAAGGACAACTTCCCTTGTTAGAGCGTAAAGGGCATGGATGACCTAGCAGCAACTGACACAATATCAAAGGAGACAGGGGACAATATGACTGAAGGCCATGATGTACGACATGAGAGAGGAACCAAGCAAGGAAGGATGGAGGACTATAGTGGGATACAAATGGACTCGGGATAGACTCCATGGATGCGATGATGACTCAACTTGGATGCTATAAACAAGGGCGACTCGATGATGCTTCCAAACAGAAAAGTTCCAATGGGGACCATAAAGACATGAGTACAAGATGGTTACTCATGATGAAAATCGACACAATAATGGACAAGTATGGAGGCAAAGTGGTGCCCTAAGTACAAGTGTTGCAAGTCACAAGAAATTCGATTTTGAGGAGTGGTGAAGTGACCATCCTTGGACAACATGTGTCCTGGTGAAGTATCAAATCACAAAAAACTAATACATACCCATTTGAGGGCTCAGTGAGAGCTTTCCAATGGTACAGTCGATTTGTTAAACTGAGCTACAGCTTGGTCATATTAAGCGAAAGGAAAAATTGGGGTTTCTCTTTTAATCAGGCATTTTCCCTTCAAATTCACTCATTTGCAAGTGTAGCTGTGGTGAATGTAGAGAGGAGAGAAGGCCCTAAATCTTGTGGTGATTGTAGTGGATAAACCGGCCGTTGGAATCAAGATCCATCAGTTGCAGGTAAGAGGCCTAACCCTACTCTTTCATTTCCGTGGATTGAAAGTTCAGTTTAGATTCCCAGAGCTCAAGAATAGACCCCTGCTGCTCATCACGGCTGGGTCACACTTTTTGGGGCAATACCTGCGACCTGGGTAGCAGGTTTTGGGCAGAAAAGTATGACCTGACAGAGAGGGGTTTTTTTTTGTTTTTCTTTGGCTGAGAGTTGGGTTTTTATGTTTGAATGTAGCCTTTCCTTTCTGTACACTAACAAATATGATGGTTTTGTGTAGATATGGTAGAATTATGGATCAACTGGAGAGAGAGATACCTGGACACATTCCGGTTAGATATTCGAGAAGATCATGGTGTCTGTTGTCACTCCTAGAGACAGCCTAGAGTTGCCACAGACCAATGCCTAGGACATCTTATCATAGCAAGGAGCATATAATAAAACTTGGGTGTCAATCCAGAGGCTCTCCTGCTATCTCTTGTAAACAAGGAAATTAATTTAGATGGGACCAGAACTTACAGAAACTTCCACAAGGAAAGTAATGTTGCAGAGACAAGATGCAAAGCTCCACTGTAAAGGCATCAGACAGTTAAGAGACAATTTACTGTAAAGAGGGTCGTTTCAAGTAATATGCCACAGAAATCAAATATCAGAAGATGTATGTGGTGAAAGAAATATAATAATATATTAGTTATGTTTGGTCTGATACCCAGATACACAACAGAACCATATATTGGCTTATCAATCTAAGAATCCATACATGACAATGGCGTTTTAAAAGCACCTTCCCAAAGCAACTAATATAGCAGAAAGATGGATGAAATGAACATGAAACAGTATATCATGCCTGAGCCATATTTAAAGTGCTTGACTGATCCAAGTATGGGTATCAACTAGGATAAATCCTTACCTAAAATCAGTGAGCCACTCGCATTCTAGTACATGATACAAGAAGAAGGATAAAATGAAATGTTGTATTAAACACAGTAGAGAAGATTACATACTATGGAATATCAAAGACCAGAATCCTCTAAAATAGATAGAACTCCTCCTCACTGAGACCCTACGGGCACTTAGCCTTCATACAAGAGTTTTTACAAGATGTATAAAAAAATTCCTTTCACTACACAATTCTCTGATAAAAATCTGGAACCCTTACAATGTGTTTCTTCTGGAGTTTTATAGGAGAAACTTAAAATCCCTTAATAAACGAGGTAGATGAAAAAATTAAAGTTGCGTAATTTTGAACAAAATGGTGGAAACATTTGTGCCTGTACTGCTGAGTGAACATGCTGTACTGTATGTACTCTGCTGTCGGCTTCATGAAGTAAATGTTGTGGGTGAAAATCTTCTCCGAGACCTAGCATAAATATGAAATTATTTATATGATCTGTCCTTTTCTGAGAGGAAATCCTGCTGAAATTGAACCTGGAGGGCATATTTCTCCTATACATTGTACTCTCTGTCTTCTAATTTTGAATTTGAGTTTAAAATCTTCAATGCCCAACTTCGTTTTCCTTGATTTTCCACTAATACTCTTTGCCGCAACATTTAATGTCCTCTTCTGCAAAAATCTGCCTTTTGAATTACTTTGAAGGGTTTGACAGATTGTATCCTTGCCTCTTAAATAGCAGTCATGTCACAACCGCCTCCTAAGCTTATCTTCATAAATTTTCCTCTGAAAATTTGTCTTTGGAAGAGGCCTCAGCTTTTGTAATGGGCGCTGCAAATTATGATAGTTCTCCATAGCCATAAACCTGCAAAACCCACAAACATGTTAAGGAAAACCAGACACAGGGGTGGTGGATGCAGCAGTGACCACGAGATGGTGATGTAGACTGGGAGAAATGATGAGAAGATGTAGGGTGGTGGAAAACGCAGATAAATAGCGGAGAAATGAAGGGTGGAAATGAAAAGTACAGTGGAACGATGATGAATGAACGAGGTGGAGGTACATAACATAAACACTGAAACATGACACATAAACAAAATATATGAATGGTGGAGGAGAACGCAAATGACACGTGGGCGTACAAAAGGCTAAGCGGAAGGGATGATGTGGAGGCAGACTTGGTCAATCAGCGGGATGTGTAAATAATTCTGGGCCATACGATCCAAAAATGAAATCAACGGTTAAAACTTCACCAAAGGGCGGCGGAATGCGGGCCCGGAGCACCGTATACTTAAGTTAAAACTCGTGCAGCTTCAGAAAACAACAGCCATTGGATGAAGGCTTATAGATCTGATGGTTAACATAAATTTCGCTGCGCGTCCTGGATCGAGCGTTAACGCACGGGAGAGGGCGGTATTGAGGCCGTACTCGGGGACGCGTGGTGCATAACGTGTGGAATCGCTGCGTTTTGAGGAATATCGCCTTCCCTGCAAAGGTGGTGCGGGGAATACAACTTGTTTTAAGCAGTGGTTTTCAGGGCGTGGGGACCACAAAGGCAATGCGCTGTGGTGCGTTGATCTCTGTTTAATCAGACGGCTCAAAGTGCACCCGATGGCCCTATATGGTAAATGCCTTTGGGACTAACGCTCGGTTTTGAGCCCTGGTCACGTGGAAAATAATATTTCGGGGGCTAGGACTGAAAGGGGTTGGACCTCTTATGACTTCGAATGCGTATTTGTGGCCTTTCTTATGCATTTCAGGGGGCGGGAAAGGTAACGGTAAGCGAAAAATGAATTTCCTCATGCCCTGATAGGAAATTTGAAAGGTTCAAGCGGGGCTAATGGCCAAAAATATGATGAGGGCTGGCATGGTCAACAATGTCCACAATGCATTGGCCAAGTTTGGGGTTCTGAAGTTTGTGGATAACCCTTTGATGAGAGCTGGAGAGCCCTTGTTGGCCTGGATTTTCAATTATTGGGATCCGGACCATGAGGTTTTTATAGTGCAGGGGCACCAGATCGAGTTGACGGTCTAGGATATATATTTTCTGACTGGTCTGCCACCACTTCGGATGGTGGGGAATACTCAGCCATTGTTACCATGAGGGAAGAACATTATGATGTTTGTAGAGCGACATTGTCGACCAAATTTCCTTGTAAAGGGGACACGAATACCCATCAACGATCTAGAGAGGTTAGAGACCCGTGTTGTGGCCGCAGTGGTGTTGCGGATCCTGGGAAACCAGGCACTCCACCGCATCACTGGAGGGTAGATGATGCTTGTTGAGAGTGTGTTGAGTGAGACATACTATGGGTGGGCCCAAATGATGTTATCGTCGTTGAAATGACAGTTTTTGCTATGCAAGCGACAAGTGAACCATGACTGTGCATATGGCACAGTGTTGTGCTCACTCTTCTTCAAGAATATCCTGACACTTCAACCTTGCATACAAATCCAGCATGGGGGCCCGAGGGAGCCCAGGATGCGCTAGTGGGGGTGACTACTATGCAGAGGAGGAGATGGGGCAGTTGGATGGGTGTTCCAACCCAAGTTCTTTGCTCATTGGGATCATATGCCAATTTATAGAGACAACTATCCCTATAGTGGGATGAGTTATCGTGGGGACCCAGACTTGTCACTGCCACCTGGTCGAGTATGGGGGCCCGATGCTAAGTGAAAAGTTGCTAATATGTTATGTGCATTATAAAGTTTCATAATATTGTATATGGTATTGATTCTTTTACTTTTGGTATGCAGATACAACACTGGTAAAACCGGCCGGGTATATGGAATAGCCTGCAGTGTCAGGAGTTGCAGGACCTAGTGGATCGAGAGCACCGCAACATGAGGATGTAGCAGCCCTCCTGGAAGACATCTATCGTAGATGTGAGAGGCTTCTGACCGGTGTTTCAGAGCGTGGCTGGAAAAACTTGGATGACCAGTACATAGAGCCATGTATTGGTCAACCTTGGAGTGGCGAGGGGTCATGCGATGCATGGCGATGGCCGGACAAGGGATGTGTGATCTACGAGCTGCAGGAGCAAAGCCATTGGCTCGGGATCCTCTAGATAGTTATTAGGTGTAGGGGCAGGTGGTGCCCCAAGTTTTTAGTTTTTGTAACATGCTATGTGCATGTTATAAGTATCAGAGTTAATGGACTCTAAAACATTTTATACGACACATATAATGGGTATGCATCATTTTAATGGTTTTATGTTATTGTCTTGTGTTAAATGTTTGTGCTAAGTTCCAATCTAGAATATTGTTTGCAATTCTATCTACATAGTGATTTTGAGCTCGAGGTACATGAATGAATGTAATTATTTCAAATTCATGCATCAAAAGCTTCATTCGTAAATATCTTCTAAAAAGGATATGATTATTCACAGGATAGACACCATTCAATTGAATGAAAAGAAGCAGGGAATCTAAATGAACATGAAGGTGGAGGATGTGATGGGAAAGGGCATTGGCTAATAAACCTCACACTGTATCATATTTGGCCTGGGTATTGGTGGCAGTACCAATGCATACATCGTTTAAGAGAACAAGCGAATGTAAGGGGGTAAAAATGGCCCAAACTGCCAAGGCTAGATTCCAGGAGTAGCGACTTGCACCATCGGTGTAACCAATATAAGGTGTGGATGGGGGTCCATCTAAAAGGTACCACAAGACAACAAATGAGAGGATGATGAAAAATGTTGGCAACTTGAGCGCAAAGTAGAAATCGAACAAACACTGCTAGAGGGAGTGATCTGGTTAGGATTTCTACCACCCACACACCGACAGGTAGGTGGTGTGTGGGATATACCTTGGGGGCAGCTTGTGCTCAGGCTGTGAAAGTCACCATACACACGGATGATTCCATTCTACTTATGGGCGGGAAATATGAAGTCAGGGGTGGAAAAGGCTTCCATGATGTCATCATCATAGTAGAATATGGGGTGACAGGAGGAAGGGAGACCACATGACATAGCGAAGCTACTTGAATCATCATCATGAGAAGAAAGTTTCACATGTGCATCATCACAAGGGGTGACGGAAGAACAAGCAGATAAGGGATCCACTGATTTTGAGCCCAGGGTGATCGCTAAAGGGGGGTCAAGTGAAACAAAGGGGGAAGTCTCAGAGGGAGATTCCACCATGGATCTCATGAATGATGATAGGTAGAGGATGGTGGCCGCAGGATCCGTCATCTCGACATCAGGAGGGGGAATGTCAATGGGAGCGAGTAAATCCACAAGTTGGCCCGAAGCATACTGCTCAAGAATGGGAGAAGCATACTAGTTTTGTTCAATCTCATACTCCTGAACTACCTCCAAAGAGGCATGGTAATGCATGAGGCAGGGCCAATGATGAGTTTATTGTCCATGGAGATCACACAAAGCAAAAGGTTGGTTGGTGTGAATAGTTTTAGGGTTCTTGGCTGCAGTCGAGGAAGAAACAACATCTTAAGGGACCGTAGACTCAGGGAATGCAACATTAACCATGGGATTGATAAGAGGAAATTCAGGACAATGATGGGTAGCGTGACCGACAACATCACATAAAGCACACGGTTGGGTACACTTTGGAGGCTGAGGAGGAGTAGGGTCAGTCAGGGCAGCATTGTCTTTAGGTGCCTTCTTGCGAGCTTTTTCCCCTTTACCCAAAGCTGTCGTAACAGGAGGAGGTTCCTGTTGAGGTGAATGAGGCATGGTAGCAGAGGGAGGGGTCATGGGGACTAGTTGAATTGGGGTCAAAGAATGATACGTTTTGGGCTAACCAAGCGAGGTAGCGGCTTGGGGATCAATGTACCAGATGGGAATCCCCAGGGTTAGGTTAGGGAGGGATAAGGTAGCCCTAACAGGTACTGAAAACACTCTGGGAGGGGGATCTAAGAAAGATATCTGACCAGAGGGGTAATGGCCAGGTGGGAAAACTCCAACTCCAAGATGGTTAAGGCCAGGAGAAGCTGTGCTAGGAGGGTAGAGAGGCTCATGGATACCAGTTGTAGATGAAGGGCTAGGAGGAGGAGGTCCAGAAGACTGAGTCAATGTGCTAGGAGCAGGTTGTGGAAGGCGGGGCTGCTGACTAGCCGAAGCGGGCCGCTTGAGGGAAGCTCGAGATGATTGCATCATGCAAACATTCGACGAGTTGGGATCAGAGACAGGAGGAGGAAAACTAGGGAAGGAACCAAGAAAAGAGGAGTCTTTTTAGACTCTGGGTGAGACAGTGGTCAAAGGTTCGACGGTTTGCTTATTGGCCATCGAAGAAATGATAGACTCAGGGGAGGTCTGAGACTTCAGTTCGTAATATGTCAACTGGTTAATGGTAACTATATTTCCATTATGAGGAAAGGACATATTGCGGTGAACCGCAAATGGTACATAAGAAATCACATAGGTGTAGCTACTCCCCAATATAATTTTTTAATCTAAGGGGGCATCAATGACTTCTACGTCAACGCAAACAATCTTGCCCGCAAGATTAATAGGACAATTACTGAACATGCCTATGGGCTTGGAAGAGTGGCCATCCCACACTCGGAGGGTGATAGTAGAAGGGTCCAAATCAGGTGATCCAAGTTGCTTCTAAACCGAAGTGTACATTATACAAGTGGATGCCCCCTCATCAATGATATAATGGGAGACGTTGGCATTCCGGATCTTGACGAGGATTTGGAAGGCGACGAAAGCAGGAAGGGGAGGATGTTCTAAGCAATTAAAATGGAAGACGATCAAACGATCATCTAAAGGATCTATAGTGCCCATGGAAGTTAGTAGAGCTTTTTTTTGTGAAGGGCATGTCTGGAGGAGTTCCAGCGTTGAGATGGTAGTAGGAGATTACGCCAAATCATCTACTATACTATATGAATGGGCAGCTTTTCTAGAAACAACGTTTCGGTGTAATGGTCCCTTGGGGATCTTGGTATGAACCTATGCCTTAGGCTGAGGAATCTGTAAAGGACCACTGGTTGTCGAAAGAGGCTCTGTAGAACCTGAAGAAGGTGGCTCGAGGGCAGACGTAGCAGGAGGCTTATTGTACTGACGGGACCGAGTCTAAAGGTTGAGGTCAACGGTAATGGGTTGGTTAGATTTCATCATGATAATCTGGTAATCGGAGGTATCAGATGGAGGAGGTTGAGTGGCCACTTGACCTTCAGGTGGTTGGGTAGCCACAAATCGTTGCTGGAAGAAAGGATTGGTAAACATAGCCGGTTGGCTAGGCATGACACTGGGAGGAATGGAAGGGGAGGCTTGTTTTCCTCGCGATGCTGCTTGAGTCTCCCACATCTGACACATCCGTGGTAAAAGAGGACAATTGTGGTTGTAATGACCATAGACACGGCAACATAAACAAGGCTTATTCGTGCAAAAAGGCATGTCTTGCTTGGGTTGAGTGCCCTATTGCTAGTTAGTGGTGTTAGATGCATTCCCTTGGGGATTAGGTCGTGGATTATCTGGGGTAGATTGATTTTGGGTGCCTTTCCTCTTCTTTTTGGAAGTAGGAGGATTAGTCGCGCTCTGTTGTGCATAGACCTACCCCTGGGCAGGTGGTGGCTGCTATTGCGAGGGTTGAGAAGGAAAGGGAGGTAGGGGTGCTAATGTTGGAGGAGCTGGAGCACTAGGCTACGGATACGGATAATAAGGAGGTTGGGTATGATTGTGGTAAATAGGATGGGAAAAAGGAAGAGGCATACCGTATCCTAGATACATGCTACCGGGAGGGGGGAAAGTGCTGGAGGAGCTGGCCCCTCCCTGAGGGAAACCATAACCCATGGGAGGATGAGCGTATGGATGAGAAAGGGCTCCAACGATACCGTCGGCAGCATGGGATGCCCTCGGTGCGTTGGCACCACCGGGTCTAGGGAGATCAGGTAAGACAGTATAAATATAACCAGACTGTGCGTAGATGAGGTCATATTTTAACGCAATCTGGAGAGAAGCTTCTTCAGTCTGAGGGAAATGCGATGCGACATCTTTTCCTATAGCGGGAAAAAGGGATATAAGGAACCAGTCCATGTAGACATGGTATTCAAAGGTGGGGGCTCAACATAGGCTCTTTCTTCTCCACCATTCCTAGACATGATTGGATAGGCAGGTCGCAGACGATTGACAAAAAGAATTCAAAAGTTCGGTACCAGTGTCATAATGAAGGGGAAGCTAGAAATAAGATAAAAAATCCCAAGCAAGAGTCGCAAAGGTGGTATGAGAGGAGGAGGCCTAATCAACATACCACTTCGAAGCTTCGCTAGTAAGCGTACGATGGAACAATCGAAGATGGATAGAGTCATCGGTGATGGAGTTAGACGAACACCACATGTGGAAAGATCGAATATGGTTTGTGGGATCTTCTCCAGCAAGACCTTCAAACTTGGGGATGTCGGAAGGGAGCTTGGTTGGCATAGCAGGCCAACCAACATCATGGCATATGGGGTTATTGATCAACTAGTTAAAATAGGAAAGACTGAGGCCTGCCATATAGGGGAGCAAGGGAGCAGCTGGGATAGTTCCTGTTGCGGTCCCACGAGTAGTATTCCCAACATTAGGGCCGGGGCTACCACCAGTGTTAGGTCTTGAACCAGACATGGTGAAGGTGACAGGGGGAGAACCGGGGATGGAACCAGAAGGGGAAGCAGAAGGGGAACCCAATGGACCAGAAGCGGAGTCAAAATTCAGAATCGGTGGAGGATTAACTCGAATCCTACGCGGAGGAGTAAGTCTTCCTAATGGAAACTGAGGATGAAGGCCAAGAAGTCTCTGAGATAAACGCCTTTGGGGCGCAATGATGAAAGCACAAAAACGGATCACAAAGGGAAGAGAGACCAACAAGGGTAAGGAGGTGCAGGATCAACTAATTACAATGTCAAAACAAGGGCAGATGGGTGCATGATCAATTGATTACAATGTTAAAATATTTGCCTGGTGGTGTTATCCAGCCTCTTCTTCACTTAGGGTGTGTGTGTTAAGTGTGTTGATTTTAATTTTTAAACCCAAACGTTTGTAGGAAAAATTAAAAAGTGTGTTGTACAACTGTAAATAAATCTGCAGATAACAATAAATGAAACTGAATATAACAGAAAATAAATATCTAATTATGCATTAATCTAAACCCAAGGAGGTGGCCCTCTCAAAAATTAGCCTATGGGTGGGCAAAAATCTATTCAAAACACACCAAAATAGCCAATGTATCTAAAGTTAGGAGGGACAATGATCTAAAGGTCAGATGTGCTAGAAATAGGTGCAGAAAACAACAAAAAACCAAAGGGAAAAATGCTGCAAATGAGGTGGTGAAAGGCTACAACCAGGAGGGAAATGGATGGGACCCTAGAGGAAGACCCAAACAAAATTGAAAAGAGGTGTTTTGGATGGATTAATAACCAATATGAAATGGATCTGAAGGTAAGTTATCAAATCTGAAAAATGGCTGAACACACTGAAATTTCAGATGACCTGCTGCAGCTAAAACTCCTCCTAGAAAGGTGGAGGGTACTGAAGCCCTAGGGGGCTAGGTTCCCACTTTGATGAGTGAAACGGAGCAAGCAAAAGTCCAAAACGGGTAGATATGGAGGTCAGAAAACCCTGAACAAAGGCCCAAACAAACCCATAAAAATCTCAGAAAAATTACTGCAAAAAGTACAGGTTAGAGTTTTTTACCTGATTTCTGCAGAGGTCGCACATTTGGGGTTGTTTTCTACGCCGTGAACGTCCAGGTCACAGGTTTGGCCCAAAAAGTGCGACCTGCACTTCCGACACTCTCGGGAGTAGGTTTCATAAAAAAAATTCATCTCAGCTGCGGTTGATGTTTGTCACCTTCGTAATAGGTCCAAAAACACACAGAAGTTAGAATTTTTAATGTTTTAGGGTTTTATAGGTTAAAAACAACATCAAAAAAAGAAAAACAAGAAGCTGAAGAGAAACCCTAGGGTTTGAAGCAACTGGTCATGCAGGGATCTAAAAAATGACAGAGGTCGTAATCATAAACACTTGCGGAATCGCTAGTTGTTAGGATGGATTCTAATCACAAGTGTACGAAAAAATCTCACTTTAGATGTGTATAACAAACAACCCTAACATCAAACATGGCTGACAATTTCTATAGATCTACAGTTAGTTGACCAAGATAAATGCTACAAAATCCAGATCTATGCAGTAAAAGACATTAAGCAGTAAATAAAAGCAAGAGTTGCTCCATGCATCCAATAGACAAGACAATAATGTTTTTAAAGTTTTTTTTTGTATTTTTGACACCCGGTAAGGGAACATAGAAAGATGTTACCAATCCCCCTCAACGGGATAGGTTCTTGCCAGTCCTCAGCACTTCAGATCTAAGATCTCTCTCTCTTGATGGTGTAGAAAACTCAGACAAAAAATGGAACTCAAAAGGGAGCTCACAAGAAAAATGGTAGCAAAATATGACAATGATGGAGGATCAAAGTCAGACCAAAAGTATAGATCCAGAGTGATCTTTAGGCAACAAAAGGTAGTGAATGAATGGAAAAACTCTTCTATTTATAACAAAATCTTGACTTAGTCTAGATATTGGTGCATAATTAAAATATTATTAACCAAATCTAGATCCAACTTTTATGGAATATTTTATTATATTTGTTGGTGGGAAAAGGAATTTGAATTTGGTCAAATCCATTTATTTGTAAATAATAAATAAATAAATGATTTATTTATTATTTTAAGGATGTAGTTGAGTAATAATCAAATAAATAATGATTTATTCAATTATTTATAAATGATTTAGTCAAATTTAATAAGGAATATTATTTAAATAAGGTTTAAATAATTATTCCTAGAAAATAATAAGATAAATAATAATTTATCTAATTAATTTTCTTGTTTTGGGTTAAATATGACCAGGAATATTAGTTAAACCGCTATTTAAATAATTATTCGTTGAGGAAAATCAAACAAATGTGGATTTATTTAATATTTCCTCATCGGGTTTCCTGTTTAGACCATAAAAACTTAATAAATAAGGATTACTAAGTTATTTTTCATAGTGAAAGAAATTTTACTTTGGGTAAAATTGTTCTTACATGGTGTACTTTAGTCCATCTAATAGTAACAAGTTAGATGACAAAAAATTGGTGTAACAGATTTCCCCCGTGTGCGAGCGTTAGGAGCTAATCGTATGACCGAAGTACGTTGTAAGAACTCAATCACTAGACACCGAAGAGGAAGCAGAGAGACATAATTTGAATTCTGTTTTAAAGAATAAAGATGAGACAGTCAGGTCTCATGAGGAAACTCATACACAGTTGAAGGAAGATATTTCTCTTCAGCATACTACTAGAGTTGTAAGCAGAGGAAGTTTGACTTATATTGGTAGCCAAAAGCAAGCAAAAGAAGTTTACTTTTGTAAACCTGGGCAAGGTATTTTCTTTGATGCACAAAGTGAAGATGTGAAGGAAGGACAAGATGAAGATATCTTGAGATTTTTGACTGTCATGGGCAAGCACAAGGAAGAACAGATGTTGGAGACTATTATGAGAAATGTCAGAGATGACTTTATATTTTTTAAGTGTAAAGAAGAGATTAGAGTGCTAGAATATTTTTTGAGAGAGCCTAACAGTGAAGAGGAAATTACAACCAAAGAAGAAGAGATGTTTATAACATCTAAGGAGACTGAGGTGAGGTTAAATTTTCAATTTTATGATGTATTTTCAGGTGATGAAGAAGATACAAACAAAGCTTTAATAAAGGAGATGGAGGACATCTTATCTTTTGAAGGTAAGAGTGAAGTTCAAATGCAGCATGAGGATGAACAAGTTTTTGTCTTCAAAGACAATAATGATGAAGGAGAATGGAATTGTAATCAGCATCTGGAAGAAAATTTTATTGCAGTCAGAGAGTCGAAGAGAAGTTTACTTTGTGAAAGTGAATTTGCAGGTAGTATGCAGAAGAGAGATGTTGCAGAGGGAGATATCTTAAAAGATATTCAGAATGTTTGGGAGACAACAATATCCGGAGTAATATTTGTAGCAATGTCCAGAGAAATATCTACAACAGTATTTGGAACAATCTCAAAAATAGTAGAAGTTGAAGACACCAAGAGTTTTGGAATTCTTACATAAAGGAAAGGACAATAGCAGCAAAGTAATTTGGACAGAGAAATAGAGAATTTTATGAAGCTTATGAGAAATGAACATAAGAAAAGGAGCTGCAAATAGAGAAGAAAATAATCAGTTGTATGAAAGACTGGACTGTAACAAATATTGAAGGAGAATTCAATAGAGTGTTACAAACAAAGATATGGAAACCAGGAGAAGCAAGGAAAGACATTAGAGTATGTGGACAACAGTTGAAAGATACAAAGAAATCACTGAAGAATAAAGTATGGGATCCAGGAGGACAAAGATTGGAAGGACATGATCAGGAGATCATGCTTATTTTCTACGTTGGGAGTCTGATGCAGGTCATCATGGCTCCAAAAATTTGTACATTTAGTAGAATCTAGGGGGGTCTTGTATTTTTCAAAAGAGTTAGTTTTCCTAAGTATTTAATTAATATAATTTTCAATATTTCGAGTGATTTAGGTGAGACATTTAGAATAGGATTTAATTAAATATTGAGAGGCATATTTGTAAATGTTCTCAAATGTAGGAGAACATGAATGATTGATGAATGTTTGGTGTGGATTGAGATATTCTGAAATATTGTAAATCTTATATTAGAAAGTAGTTCATGATTTATGGAGGATCCTTAGGATTTACTTGAATGTTGAGAACCTCAAGGGATAAAGAAGAAATTTTAGGAATTAATTGAGGACTTAGAGGATTCTTAGGATTTTGTTGAGTAACCTATGGATCTAAACGAGAACTGGTTACAAAACCTTTTGTATATAATTGTAAATCCTCAAAGGAACAAACAGTGAAAAAAAGAGAGATAGTTTCTTAGATAGGAAGCTTAATTGTAAGCCTACAGGCATATACAGAGAGAGAGGAAGAGAAAAGGGCCATGTAAAGGCATATCAGGCCAAAGCTATATTATAAAGAGGGTTTTTATTTGTATCTGTACATTTATTTAATGAATGAGGAATTTGAATTCATTATGACTATGGGTGTCATTCCTTTTATGTGCTAAGTGATCCATAACTGTGAATGTATGGTTTCTGTGTGATAAACCATGATGAATGAGTTCAAATTGAATGTATAAGTCTTTCTGCGTGATAAAATACTTAACGGCTGGGTATAATCTGTGTGATTCTAGTCGGGAACTAATAGATGCGTGTACAGGTCGAGTAAGAAACAAATCAAGAATAAAATAGGAGAAGCTTAGGAGAGATAACGTTAAAGGAAACAGAATAAGCTCAGGAGAGATCAACACTTTTAAAGACAGAAGAAAAGCTCAGGAGAGATTCACATTGAAGAAACCTGAATAAGCAAAGGAGAAGTAGCATAGAGGAGACTGTGTTGTAGGGAAATGATAGTATAAAGAATAGAAATCGACTAAGGAAGAGAATAATGAGAAGAATTCCAAAGGAGGAATCGATGACGAGGATTGAATTATATATATATATATATATCTATATATATATATATATATATATATATATATATTAGTTATACAGTCGGAGGATAATCGGATCGCAGGCATGACGAGAGCCATAGATCTGAACGAGATCAACAGGGGAGATCTCATCATAGTTGAGAAACATCGCACATTGCACAGAACAGAGTTTACCATTAAAGAGTTTCGCAAGTTAAATTGTTTACCCTGCAATGTGAAGTGAGGAGGTGGAGAGATAACGAGGATCTTCGGATCAAGAACCAAACCAACGGTGGAGATCATAGCACACGGGAAGCAACTTCGCAATTTGCAATATTTAGAAGTTAAGAATTAAGGTGCCGCAAAGTGAACTAATTTGTTTGCGATGCGAAAAAAAAAGGGATAACACATGTTGGCTCAACGCAACTTCACATTTCGCAAGGAATAAGGTTTAAGTGTTAAAGTTAAACTGCAAATTGTGCAACAAGAGATTGCGATGAATTATAATTGGCTATCATGATGTAGGACCCTCCAGCAGAGTGTTCCGCGTATATGTAGGTAATAGTTTGAGTTATATGGGCATTCTGTTTTAAATTGTATGCATTGTTTGATCGCATAGGTATGTATGCTATATTTAACTCTGAGGTTATAACCTGCTGCGTGTATAAAGGAGTTATGTGGGCCATAACCCACAGGTATGAGGTAATTGTATAAGGTTGAAGTTGTGCATGAAGTAAGGTAATGTGAAGGGGCGGAAATGCATAAAGGTAAAGGTTATTATAAGGAGTTATCAACCATGGTTAAAACTTCTGCATGCATTTGATTTAAAATTGATAAAGAGGAAAGATTAAGGTGGGTAAATGTGGGGTTAATTCCACTAACCTTGCATGTGTTGACGTTTTTTTAATTGCGACCTTATTTTTGCATCAAGAACCTTTGGAAAAGATAATTACATCCTAATTGGCTATGATGACATTGTAGGAATACATTTATCTAATGCTTTATCGCACAACACGATACCCACACTACATCGCATAGGTATCATGTTCTTAGATTAGGCTATTGGCGGGTGGGATGGCAAGATACCACGTTGGAAGGGTGCTTCACAGCTTGGACTTCTTGAACTAGAAGCGGTGGGTTGGAATCATTTTATAAGTCTCCTAAGACAAGCAGGACTTTGTGGGAATCATGACGAGGACTTCATATCATGGGAGGGCACCACTCGCATGGGTGTCGTGATTGTTGCATAGATATATGGTTACATATTCAAATCCTTATTAGGACCACATGTCTCATGATTTGCACCTTTCTCGAGCATGTGTGTGCCCCTCAAGGTTGTATTATATGTATGGATGGTATGGAGGAATGCGATCCTCACATGGGATAATCTTTGCAGAATGGAATTCACGGGACCTGGGATTTGCTCTTTATGTGGTAAGGATAATGAAACTATTACACATGTTTTTCTTACTTTCCCATTTACTATGAAGGCATAGAATCTAATTTTTAGAAATTTTCACATTCTGGGGCGATATTTCTCATCCAGTATATGTTGTTTAGAGTGGGCGATGAAAGGAAAAGGCATCCAGTATTATGTTCCCTTCTTTCTATTTTGGGAAACATGGAAAACAAGGAATCAGGTAATATTTAGAGGGAGACCTCAGAATATATACAAGACATTTTTTAAGGTCCTAGGATGCCTAGGTGAAATGAGTCCACATTCACACCAAGATAGTGATTTGTATGCCCGATTCCATAGGCCTAACATCAAAATGCTGATAGGATTCTTCAATGGCACAAATCAAGAGGGAAGGGGTGGATTTGGAGCGGCACTTTATTATGACAAGGATACAAAATACAAAATATCATTGTCGGGTGGACTCAGTTCGAACACTAAAGCTGAACTGTTGGCCTTTTGGGCTCTCTTGTGGTTTTCTCGACAGAAGGGGATGGTTGATATACATGTATATGGTGACTCTGAGACCATTATGCATAGGATCATTGTTGCCACGAATTTCGATCCTCCTCTACTCAGAAATTGTCGCAGGTGTATTAATGATCTCATCCAATAATTTCACACATGCCATATACAACACATCTAGAAAGAGCACAACATGAAGGGAGACTCTCTATCTAAGAGAGGGTTGCAGGAATTGGATGACGGTTTGCACTTTAATCCTATCAATTTGGGGATTGTCCTTGGGGAAGGAAACATGGCCTTTCCTTAACTTTCTCTTATAGTTTTCTACTGCATATTTTGCTCCACCTTTTTACATTGGCTCTCGAAAATGTTTTGAATGATGTTTAACATATATGCTGAACTATATGCCACACAGGATTATATTACATGTTTTTTTTTCTTCTTTTGTTTTGGAAGAATACTAAGTTGCACAGTACTCCAATGTAGTACATCTATCGCTACACATATTACTGGTTTATACTTTTTGGATAGTATATATAGAGAGCACTTTCTATCCCTCAGATTTCATGTACAGTTAGATGTATAATTGAATATTTATGTTAATGAAATTCAGTTTTTTTCTTTCTTGTGAAAAAAAAATCTGATTTACAAATTAAGAATCTCCACAATAAAATAGAAATGAATCTGAAAATAAAAAATATTGTTACATGTTCTCATGTTTAACAATATGAAATATATATATATATATCATAAAATATAGATTTTGATTTCTATATATATTTACCACCCATATACTTCATATAACTAATCAAAATTATTAAAAGTATATATATAACTAAACAAAATTATTAAAATAACTAATCAAAATTATTAAAAATATATATATAACTAAACAAAATTATTAAAATATATATATTCTACGGCATTTCCATAAAAGAAAGGAGGAAAAGTCCTTTCAATATAAATATTGAAAAAAATCACCAAAGCTAAGCAATCCCTTTCGCCACAATTTAGCAATGTCTCCCACAAAAACAGAAACATGGTCATGATTCAGAGGAAAAGGGAATTTTTCAGTTTGCAAGGAATGAAGATAAAAAGAACGGAAAAGCGTGGTTACTATCCTCACTAATGAGGAGGAATCTTAGGTCAAAGCCCACCTGGAATTTCAAACAATTTTAAATTACCATCTAAAGTATCTCATATGTTCGCTATTTCAAATATTTTAGGGACCGTTATATCGTTGTAATCCATGTATCCTTGACACTTGTATTTTTTCTTAATGCTACGTCAGGCATTTCTCGAGTACTACGAAAATGAAATATTCGAATTTGCAAAAATATATATTTAATAATATTTTATATATTCTTGAAATTGTGCTTGGGAGTGCATTTATTGGGATGCAAATGACATTCCAGAAAGAGTGGGCACAGTCCAAATAGGTGGGGACTCTTACCTGCCATTGGCGAGATGTTCTCTGACCCAAAGCAGCTGATGTTGCCCATTTGAACACAAAGTCTCTATTATAATGCCAAGTGTGCAATTATTGAAGGATAGAAAGATATCATATTGCTTAAAGCGATAATCCAGAGGAGGTAAACGGATCTTAGCACTCTTTAGCCATCAGGTTCATCCTTATCAGTCTATCTGCATTCAATCCTGTTCGAAATTTCTCTCACCTAGTTAGGGTTTTGCTTCGTGAATAGCGATGGTCTCTCAATCGTCATAGTTCAATTTCTATATATGTGGATCAATCATTGCAAACTGGTTGAGGTGGATCAATCATTGCAAACTGGTTGAGGTCAAACTAATTGAATGGTGGATCACAGGCAAGAAGGCACCACCTACCCAGCGATCGGGAATTCTTTCCTCAATTTGAGATTTTTTTTTCCGCTATGAATCACGAAACGATAATTCAACTAGATTGAAGTGTAAATGGGGACGGCTGCAGGTTTTTCAGAAAATTCAACTTCCAAAGAGATTGGACAACTTTCTACTAGACCACTGCCATCCGCATTTTCCAGAAATGGGATTTTTTAATGTACGGTTCTTCGTCAATTTTATACAGAGGACAAAGGACAGGGATAGAGCAACAAGGGAAGAGCATAGAGGACAGGGACAGTGGGCAGAGCAGCAAGGGCAGAGCAGCTAGTTTTCAGTGGACAGTGGGCAGAGCAGCAAGTTTTCAGTGGTTAGACCAACAGAGATTGAAGAGTTAAGCATAAAACAAAGGGTCAGTTTTGGGCAGAGATTTTGATTTCCCTTAATATCATCATGATAATGGAACAAGAAACTTTAGAACCCGTAGAAACAAATGATATAGGGCAAGTGAAAATTGCCTCATCAACGAAAACTGGGAAGTGGGTTTGGGTCAATGCCAAACAATATCAGGGCATTTTAAAAAGGACACTAGCTCGTCTAAAATGGGAGCAGACAAGGAAAAAAAGGTCTCAAAGAGAGAGTATTGTTCACAAGAAACAACATTCAAACAAGTCTTCTTCGCAAGCATGTGGCAACAAGTCCAAAGGAAAAGAAAAAGTTAGTGATGATTATGCTTTATATAGTCCCACATCCACACCTCTCACTTGGTCATCTGATCTTTATCTGAAAGAACTCTTAAATGTAAAAGAAAGGTTGGAAGTAGTAGAAGCTAAAGCCCTGGAAAGAGATTGTACAATCCATATAATAACAGCTGAAAATCAGGCTTTAGCAGAAAGCAACAAAGTTCTGAAGGAACAAGTGTCATTACTGTAGGAAGCTCTCCGAATAGGGAAAACAGAATGGAAACGCATGAAAGCGGAGGTGCAAAACATGAAGAAATTTACAGTGGAAAACACAGAGGTGATGAATGCGAAGCCACCCTAGGATAAGGGGAAAGCAGTTGCTCAAATAGACAACAATGAAGAAACATCAAGAGAAGGGAGGAAAGAAGATCCCACAAAACTTTCCAAAACTTGGGCTCAAGTTATTGGAAATTCTGCTAAGAGGGAAGGAGAAACAAACATTCAGGTTAACAACATGCAAGATAGAGAAAGCAAGGAAAGACTGGATAGAGCAACAAACATAATTATTAAAGGGGTGAAAGAGTATGAGAAAAATGAATGTACTCTTGACCTTGCAAGAGACTTCTTGAAAGACAAACTCCAATGGCAAGGACAAGTATGTCAAGCATGGAGAGTAGGTAAGCTCAACGGTGAGAGAGCCAGGCCCATAAAATTCATCATGCCCAACTTGCATGATAAAGATATCATTCTAAGAAAGAAGCAACTCTTAAGGGGTTCTCGGTTTTTTATAGAAGAAGATTTAACTGTAAGACAACAAGAGGAAAGGAGAGATGAAATGACAAAAGTTAGGGCAGCAAGAGATGAGGGAAAAAGAGCATGGATTTATAAAGGTAAAGCCGTGATTGAGAAATTTGGACCTCCTTCCAAAACAAGGGAGCAAAATGATAACAAAGAAGAGGCAGCAAACTCTTTAGCAAGAAATGAGGAAGCAAGGTCATTATGGGCAAGCAGGGACAAAGACTCAACTGTGAGTCTTGCATGTCAAAACAAATAGCAATCAAGTCTTACCCAGGTTTCCTTAAGATTAGTTTGTTGGAACTGCAGGGTTACCCATGGAGACGAGGACCTGGGTTAGGGCCTATTGCGGAAGGTAGAGACATAATTTGCCTCATAGAAACACATGAGCATGAAGGGTGTAAGACACCTTTGTTTGAAGGGTATTGGAAGATAGCAGTGTGGAACAAGGCAGCAGGGAATGGCAAAGGGCACGAGGGTATCATGGTATTAGTAAGAGAAAAATAAGGTCGTTTCATTCAGCTAGAAAAAGAAGACCCAAATAAGCAATTTGTTTGGCTTAAAATATTAGAAAATGGAAATCACATTAGAATTGCAGCATGCTATTTTGCGCCGCAAGTTTCAAAAATCTACAAAAGTAGAGGGCTTGACCACAAAGATCCCTTTGCAGCCCTAAAAACGGATATTGCAATATATTCTCAGCTAGGTGAAGTCCTTATAGTGGGGTATTTCAATGCTAGAACTACAGGTGAACAAGCTAGCATTCTTTGTTGTAAAGAAGACAGTGACCCTATCTGGCTTACAGAAGAGAGTAATCATCAGTGGGAAAGAATTTCAGAGGATAAAGGCTGCAATCTCTTTGAAGAACAACTGCTTATGCTATGTGGGGTTTTCGATTTAGTCATTTGTAATGGTTTGAATAGATGGGAAAAGTCCGGTAATTTCACTTGCAATACTTACAATGGAGCAAGTGTAGTAGATTATGTAATTTGCTCGCATAGTTTGTGTGAGAAAATGGAGGAAGTGTTGATTGGAGATCAAATTTGGGACTTAAAATCAGATCACAAGCCAATCTATTTAAGTTTCTCTTGGACCGAAAAAAAGCAATTAGGGTCGAAAAATCAATGTGTTCAACAAAATCCCCCAAAGGGCAGAATTCTTTTGAATCCAGAGAATTGTAATACGTTCAAAATAATGCTAGAGAGGCTCTTCAAGAAGGAGGAAATCCCATCTCATGGCCTTCATAGTCACAGATTAACACATTTAATTCAAAGCGCACTTGCTGAGTGCAAAAGAGAAAAAATTAAGAAGTCCGAAACAAATTGCTTTCCGGTTAATGCTTGGTTTGACGAGGAATGCAAAAAGGCAAGGAGAAGGTGGAAGGAATCAGACATGGATAACATAAAGCTCAAAGCTTACAAGCAGTTAGTAAAAAAGAAAAAAAGCCGATTTTATGGTTTCAAGGAGAGAAGAACTAATCTTCCTCGGGAAAAATAACCCCAAATTATTTTGGAAGGAGCTCCAATCGAAAAAGGTGCAAACTAAAAACAACATTACAGCTTCTAAATGGTTTGACTATGCAAGACAACTTTATGAGCAGGATCCCAAGGTTGACCCTCCTCCCTTGGTCAACACAGACACAAAACTCTTCACGGTGCAAGAGGTAGAGATGGGTATCAAGAAGTTGGGTGCTGGAAAAGCAAAAGACTTAGATGAACTCCAAGCAGAGTATCTAAAGTGGGGCTTAAAATTTCTTTCAACTCACATCAAAAAAATTTTCAACAACATCTTACAGCAGGGGTTCCCCACAGATTGGACAACTAGTACGGGAATACCTCTTTTCAAGAGTGGTGACGTCAATAATCCCTCCAATTATAGAACCATAATGATAAACCCCTTGTTTGCAAAGTTATTTGGAAGCATGTTGGAAAATAAAATCAGCAAGTGGGCAGAAGAAAGAGATAAACGTGCTAAAGGGCAAGCAGGTTTTAGACCTAAACATTCCAAAGTTGATCATTGTATAACTTTAAGGCACATCGTTGAAAAAGGTTGGGAAAAAAAGGAAGAAGTTTTTTGTTGCTTTGTTGATTTCAGAAAAGCCTTTGACACGGTTCCTAGGGATAAGCTTTGGGGCAGAATGGAGGAACTCGGGGTTCCCAAGCATTTGAGAGAAGCTGTGCATAGGTTGTATGAAGAGGTGAAAGTCAAAATCACAACTTCAGCTGGCATTTCTGAAAGTTTTAGAAGCGATATCGGGGTCAAGCAAGGTTTCCCATTGTCTCCTACCCTTTTTGGGTTATATATTGACAAGCTTGAAGAGTGGATAAATTCGCAAGGGGGTGACGGTATCCATTTGGGCAAGTTCGTTATCAGGCTTCTTTTGTACGCAGATGACCTTATATTGATTGCTAATTCAGCTCTTGGTTTGCAAGATCATTTACACTCCCTTGAGCATTTTTGTAGAAGGGTTGGGATGCAAGTCAATATTAGAAAAACGAAAGTAGTGGTTTTCTCTAACAAAAGAAAGCATAACCAACATAAGTTCTATTTTGAAGGCAGCATTCTGGAAGAAGTTGCAGATTACAAATACCTCAAAATTGACTTCAACAGAAATTTAAGTTGGGATGGTTGTAGAAAGAAAAGAACTTTAGGGGGTTGGAAAGCATTTTATGCTCTTCAAAACAGGGGTAGAGAGGCAACGTTGTGGGACTGGAAAACCACCCTAACTCTTTTTGGGCTTCTAGTGATTCCGGTGATTCTCTACGGTTGTGAACTATGGGCCAGCAGCACAACCAAAATGCAGTGGAAACAAATTGAGAAAATTCAGAAACGTTTGATTACAAACAAATTCAAAATTAAAAGTGCAGTTCCTTATGCTATCCTATTAAGTGAAACAGGGGTTGCTCCTATTGAAGCAATTGCTATGGTGCAAGTCATAAGGTATCTGAAAAAAATTGAGCAAATGGAAGAGGATAGGTGGCCTAAGGTTGTGTTTAGTGACAGATTGTGCAAAAGACAGAAGACTTGGATGCGGCAAAATAACAAATGGTTTAGTAAATGGGGTATTTGCTTGAGCATGTGTCCTACAAACAGTAAAGAGATAAAAACTTTTGTTATGGATAAATTCCACAAACATACTTGGAAGAAAGAGCTAGAGAGAAAGAAGAAATACTACATAGAAGAGTTTAACCCCACGCATAACCATCAACAAAAGACATACATAGGGGCTCATATTTCTTGGAGATCTAAAATTCTTATTTCTCAATTAAGGACTAATTCTCATCAACTCCGTTGTGAAATAGGGCGCTGGAAAAGGCCAAAAGAAATGTGGGAAGAAAGAGTATGTATTTTTTGCTCCTCCGGAAAAGTGGAAACAGAAAAACATTTCATTCTAGAATGTGAGGCCTTCAAAGACACCAGAGAAAACTATGCAGGTATTCTGGCAGCTAATTCTTGGGATAATCTATTCAGCGAAGAGTTTGTCGATAAACTGGGAGTGCTCATTGTAAAACTTCACAGGAAAAGGGCCGAATACAAGAGTCAGATAGAGAAGCAATCTGTCCCATAGGCTATTTTTAGCCTCGTGGACATTAAAAATTCTTTCTTTCTTTCTTTCTTTCCTGTTCACCATTGCCACCGTCTTTAGTTTCTGAAAATGAAAACTCAGGTCATCCTATAAATAATTTGGACCGAGTTAGTCAAAAACAAGTTTTTCTTGGAATTTGTGGAACGAATCTGATTTAAGAAATTCTATTTTCTCAATTTACAGCCAATGTGTGGAGCAGTAATTGCAGTGCAGCTGGAAGATATAAGTTGTAAATCAGAACAAAACTTTTAGTATGGTTGGTAATTTTGTTGGGAGAATCCCCTTTGAGCACTCGCATGTAATTGTCACTCCTTTGCACGAGCTTTTAAAATTCCGAAAGCTTATAAAAATACTAAGGGCCATTTACGTTAAACATATGACAAATCTGTCAGCTAACCAGATTTGTTTTCACTTCTGCAAATCATGGAAATCATCATCCCCATCAAATTGAAAGTTTACTTCTTCATTTTAAAAATGTAGATCTTTCTCCAAGGAAATGAAAATATTGATTACTCGCGACAACGGGCCAAAATAGATAAAGCACTTGAAAAGTTCGTAAAATACAGAGCTAAACTATATATAAATTATTTAATCAGAGTGGGAATCTATATAAATGGTGGGTAAATGCTGGTCTATTTATTAAAGTAACGTTGAATTATTAAGTCAATTTAATAGGGTGATTAATCAGTTTATCATGGACCATTTAAGAATTTTAGATTTTGGTAATATATCGTTTTGACCTTAATATCAATGTAGTTTATTATTTAAGAATTTAATTTTAATTTCGATAATTTATGGTTTTTGTTTCTAATATATGTATTTTATCAAAGGGTATGATTATTTCATTGTAGGATAAGTTTGAGTTAAAGAATAATAGATTGACTTTTTTTTTAAGCATTTTTGGGATAGATTTTAGTGACAATGTGTTATTGTTATGTTTTATTTATCTATCTTTTTATAATAGAGGGTGTAAATGTATTGTTTCATTTTTGTGTTGTTGTCAATTTTATTAATCTCTAGATTTATAAGAGTAAAATTAGATTCTAGGGCAAAATACTTTATGAAATAGAGGTTGTGTGGTACCAAGGAGATAATCAAGTTACAATAAGGAGGTCAACTAGTTGCATGGACTAGAGAATTCGCCAAGCCATGCTAAAGGAGCCAACATGTTACGGAGAGCTGCAATAGTGCATGAACACACTATCTTTCACAACATCCTATTCATGCATAGAGAGGAAGAAGCATCAAGTTGTTAAATGGTAACAAGTTTATATGGACTTCAACATAAATATTGAGACCTAGATAATCCTCCCAAGAAAGGGGAAATTTTTAGGGCAGTTAGGGTAAACTTGACTAGATCATTGAGTTAATTTGATATGCCATTTAACTTTAAGAGATTAAGGTTTTCGTAATCCATAGTTTTTCCAATAACATTTTTATGTAATTTAGCCTACTTAAAGGCATGATGACCCCATTCTAGAATATTTTTGAACCAAAGAATCGAAAATATATTATTGGGAAGTGATTTTCCCAAAGATACTTGATAATGTCCATATCTTATTTAGTTTATGTGTTCTTATTATTTCCCTCTCTTTTATAATATCATCCTAGTGAAAACCCAAACTATTTTGAGGCTTCATCCACCTAGGGAACTTAAATATAAGGGCTTCTTTTTCCTTGAAAAAATTATTATATTTGCAAGTAGAAATATACATTGTGTGTTAATGTCTTGTTCTTCAAGAATCCTAGCATTTAAACGATCATAACCATAAAACAACATAATGAAAACTAATAAACTTGTACATTGATATAAGTCTTCATTCCAGAAGATTATGACCACAACTTCCAAAGTTGGTCATCTTGAAATTCCATGATATTCATTGTTGCTTGTTGACCTATAATAATTTTCTTAGATAATCAATTGACCACCATGTTTAATTGTTTGTATGTTAGGATTAATGGAGAAAGCTAGACTTAGTTGTTTGTTGTGATAACGATAGGATTGAGACTCTAAGATTAGGTCTGAGATCCTATTATCTAGGGAGTGGTTCAAACCACCGTCTTAGTGTGCAAGACTATGTGTACGAATTCCTTTTGAATGAATAGTGCACAGTGTGTGGAGTGCTTGGGCACTCTCAAGGTAACACACCTGGGGAGCCACTTAATTAATTGAGTATCATATTTTATCATGGTATCATAGCTTTAGGTAGAAGCTGGGAGAGTTTGTTTATCCATTGAGAGAGAGGTCTTTGGTAGAGCGCAACCTCCTCTGAGTCGTATAGTCTATGAGATGATATTCGTGGTGTCGAAAAGCTGAGAGATGATTTGCCCAAGGTAGGAAGATCGCCTGTGGCTAAGTGTTGGTGCTAGAGGTGAGGTAAGATATGCCTCACAAAGAGAGACATGTACCTGAGAGATGGAGATACATTTGATCGATTCGATCTGTTGGGATACGAGCCCAGGTCTGTGTGATTTGGGGGAAGGTGAGTCTGTTGGATTGCTTTTGGCGGTGAAGGTAATGTGTTGGGGGATTTATAGGGGCATAGACCCATTCATGAATGAACACGAGAGCATTATCTTCATCAAATAAAACAACCATCTACCACGCCTATTCATATAAAGTGTGTTAGTTTTGTCACTTTTTTTCGAACACACAATCTTCGACGCCTGGATCGAAGGGCACCACAGATCCTTTGATGTCATCGTGTCTGGAGAGCGTGCAGATCAAGAGGCGATATGCATTAAGAGGCAATTTGAATCCATGATCCTGAAGCTTGGTGTGAGTGCCTCAGATTCAAGTTGCATTGGTGTGGCTGCTAGGATCTCACGATTGTGGATCTGAGATATTATTGTGGTATCGATTTTGATAACCAATTGTGCAACGTGGAGATTGGATTCATCATGTGTGGTGTGGCCAGTGTAGACCTCCTTTTTTGTGTTGCAGTGAATGTTGAGATGGGTCAACACAAGAGATTGAAAGAGTCTCGAAGGAAACCAAGGAGAAAGCATCTAGGGACAGATGCAATATATTTTTTGTTGAAGAAGTCGTGGATGAGGATGATTTGGAATTTAATCATATCATTAATTGGTTAATGCCAGATCTACTTGTGTTTTCAGGTATGAACTATGAAAGCTGAGCAACTGAATTGAAAACAATATTATGGAAGTTAGAATTGTTAAACTCTGTTGAAGATGATTTTTTAAAATCTAATCATGGTATGAGTCCAATATTACACCTTATATCAATTGCATTATATGAAAGAATATTATCCAGTATACTACGTGAATATGGTGAGATTCAGAGTGCTAAAGTTTTGTGGGATATTTTAGAAATAAAGTACTCTTTGAATGAGGACAAAGATGATGAAGGTATTTCTCTTCAAAATGATGATTGTGTTTTCAATCGCATCGCTGACTGCGAAACTGACTATGTCAACATTGAAGATGCAATTGTCGATGATGAATGTGTGCCTGTAATTGATATTAAAACTTGTGATAATGAAGAAGCAATTATTGCTGTAGAGCTCGATTTTTTTTTGAAGAAGGTTTCCCTAATGCATAAACCTAATGAGGTCGAATTTGATGAGATCTATGAATGTCATGATGAGTGGACCAATCTAATTCTTGAAAAGCATCTTATTGATAATTTTTTGTTCGGTGAGAAGGAAAACCCATCTTCATATATAGATCAAATGTGTGACAAAATTAAGTGAAGAGGTTGAAGGCATATCAGTGGAAGAAATGAAATCTCTCTTGAAGGAGTAGGAAGAAAAGAGCCAATATGGTTCTCTTTATGAATCTAACATTTTTTTTAATTGTGTAGATACTGGTAGACTAGAAGAGGCAATCGAAAAGTCCCAAGAAACTACAAATACAAAGAATAATCACCTACAATCAAGATCGAAGAGGATAAGAGTTCAAGTCTTCCGTCTTTGGTGAAGAAAATGTAAAAAGGAGGAGAATATCTATCACTACCTCATGGGAAGAAAATTAAAGATGAAGCCTCTCCTAGGAATGAACAAGCATGGACTCTCAAGCAAGAAGACTAAAATTAAAACTCTCTTACCAAGATTTTTATGTACTATTGTAAGTCTAGCTAAGACTAGACCAGCACGCATATGCTATTTTTTCGGTATCCTTTCTCCACTAAGGGCGAGTGTTGGAATTAATGGAGAAAGCTAGACTTAGATGTTTGTTGCGATAAGAATAGCATTGAGACTCTAATATTAGGTCTGAGATCTTACTATCTAGGGAGTAGTTGAAACCACCCTAAGACTATATGTACAATGTTCTTCTGAATGAATAGTGCACAGTGTGCAGAGTACTTGGGCACTCTCCAGATAATGCACCTCGAGAGCCAATTAATTAATTGAGAATCAAATTTTATCATTATAAATATCTTTTCATTTGAATCATTCCATTTTCCAATTTCATTTTTCTTTTCCAAAGGTAAATACTCCAAATGAGGAGCCACTCATCCAACATGATCACAAACACAGTAAAGTCACCCATAATCTATAAATTTTTCGTCTCATGAAAATTTGCAGCATACATACAAGAGTGCGCATAAAACTAAGAATGCCCCTATCAAGAGAGAATATGTTATATATTCAATGATCATTATTTAAAAATAAAGTACGCCAACATTGTATATTGGGAAAACCCTCGGTCTGTCCCCAAAGAAGTAGCACGTGACTTCCTTAACCAGAGTCAGCATTATTGGAATTTGATTTTCTTTCGTCTTCGGAGTTGTTTTAAAAGATTTACAATGGCAATTAATCACCAAAGACACGCAAGAAATAATTAATAAACAAGCTCATCCTCCTATCAGCATAACGGGAAGCTATTTGGCGCAATCCAACTATTCCCCAAACCATAATCCCATGTAAACAGTTTATTGCCAAAGGCTAACCACAGGGCAATCTTACACTTTAAAGGACCATAATTCTTCCGCAATTTTTTTACCAACATGACTCCATAAAAAGAAATATTAAATATGTGCGTGATATCCCAATTTAGCAGAGAATTTACCAGTGGAAAGGTTCTTGTCCATATAAGGTAGTCGTTATCCTCATCTTAGAGTCAAGTCATCGATGAAACTAGATATCCGACCTACATATATCATTATTGGGCTTCTTCGTTTGTCAGACCTAAAACTGCAACATATTTCCACCCATTCCGATCCGACTGTTGAGGAGATTGAGCTCAAACATCAGCTAGAGAGTAAAGCCCTGTAGAATGCAAAGTGGCAATGGTTCTCTTGGATAGTGTGTATAAATCTCCAGCACCAACCGAGGCTGATTCGAATACTCTGGTTGGTCCCCACCTTCCAAGCACTCCACTTGCCAAAATATCATCGCTTACTTGAAAGATAACTTTTAAAAACATTTTACGCTTAATAATCCATAATTGTATCTTCATCTCACTTTAATTTACATAATTAAACATTAAATCAGTCACCAAACTGACACAATCAGCGATCTTGAAATGCTCATAAAATTTCCGATTTCAATGTTTTCGAAGGAAAACAAAACGTTTACTCGGAGGCATGGAAGCAAAGCAGAAAAAGAATAATTCTCTTCGAAACTAAAGACACACACATATGGAAAAATCGGTTGACATTAAAAAGCAAATCCATTCTGTAATGTTAGGTGTCTTTGTTGCTTAGTGCGTTTAAGTGTTCGGCAAAAGGGCCGTACGTTGGGCGTGAAGAAGCCACCAGTCTTTTGTCAGACGCCACAAGAACAGTCCGCTCCGTAGCCTTCGGGTCCCACAAATGCTGGGAAAAGGGTTGATTCTTCTAACACCTTGACACCATCGTAGCATGTTACCGCCCCGCACTAACAAGTGACCAACGACACAAGCGGTACGTACATCATCATCTTACAACTCAGTGTTGAGTAAACATTAGAGTCATGTGAATATTACACGTTTCTCTCTACTAATTTTAATTTTAAATGAGATTTGTATAAACAAAATCTAAAGAAGTAAATGATGCATTTTTTAATAGATATGTTATAGGGAATACATTTATGTATGTTTGAAAAAATTTGCAATGTTTAAGGTTATTATAATTTCAAAATTCTAAGTGAAACAATATTATTGAGTGTGAATAAAATTTGGTCATTTAAAATAAATTGTAAGCGTATGTTAAGGAGGTAAACTTTGTTTTAAAATTTTGAGATATTAATATTTTTTTTTTAATTTTTAAGGAGAAAAGTCTACAAGGTTTTATATAAAGGGTGATTGGGTGCACTCTTAAGGCACCCTTACATGTTAAGTCATTAGTTTAATTTCCCGTTTTATTAGGGTGTTGTTATTGGACATGACTATAATGTAGTTTTACAAATGCTAAACTTACTAAAAAAAAATGAATGAGAAAAATGCCATATCATCTAATCAAAAGAAATTTTAAATTATATTTCAAAATCAAAATATCATTTTAATCTTAATTTGTTGAACCTAAACTAACATTTTACAACATTTAATGGAGACTGATGAAAAATATTTCCTAATTCATTGAGCATTAATTTCTACACGCCCAAGATGAGAGAAATGCATAGTTATTTTCAACATCAACATCGAAATAACACAAAAAATTCTATATCCATAACGAGCCTAGATCCATCTTAATTCCGGATCTATCAAGAGCAAGAGCCAAGAGGGATCAAATCTCTCTAGGGGAAAACCTCTTTTTTGAGTGCAAAACTTGAGGAAAGGTTTGCACCTCAAGAGATTTGATCCCTCACAGGGCTTGATAGATCGGGAGTTAAGACGAATCTAGGCTAGTTTCACTGGTGTGCAGCCAAGGAAAATATATGGATAATATGAGGAACATATGATTTATTTAATCAATAATATGAAAATACATGTAATATTAATATAACCATTTTAAATATGTTAAATATTTTTGAGATTTATCTTTCCCTACCTCTCTCCAATCTCTCTCTTCCTTTCTCTCCCACCTCTCTCTATCTCTATATATCTTCACCTTCTAACTTTGTTAATATATGCCTCTCTCTATCTCCTTCTCTCCATCTCTCCTTCTTTATCTCTTTATCTCACCCCAAAACATACACACTCTCTCTCCATCTCTCCCTTGTCACTCCCTCTCTCTCTCCACTTGTCAATCTCTATGCATTTCTTCTTCCCTCCCTCTCTCCTCCTATCTCCCTCCATATCTCCTCTTCCTCTCTCAAGTCCAATCTCTTTCCCTTCCTCTATCTCCCTTTCTCTCCTACCTCCCTCTCTCTTCCCCCATCTCTCTCTCTCTCTCTCTCTCTCTCTCTCTCTCGTTCCCCTACAATCCTCTCACTTCCCCCTCACTCTCTTCCTCTCTCTCGTCCTTCATCTCTCTCCCTTTCTCGCCTACTTCTCTCCCTCTCTCTCTGTGTATGTGTGTGTCTCCATCCCTCCCTTTTCCATTCAATCATCTCTGTCTATATCTCTCAAATCCTCTCTCTTCCCCCATCACTCTATATCTCTCTCCAACTATGTTACTATATCCCTCCCTTTCTTCTTCTCTCTCCTACAATCCCCCCTTGTCTCCATCACTCCTTCTATGTCTCTTTATCTCACCCCTAAAAATACGTACTCTCTCTCCATCTCTCCCTTGCCACTCCCTCTCTCTCCACTTCTCACTCTCTATGAATGTCTTCTTCTCTCCCTCTCTCCTCCTCTCATCCTTCCTCTCTCTACCCCCCTTCCGCCCGCCCGCCCTCTCTCTCTCTACCCTCCAATCCTTTCTCCTTCTCCATCCCTCTCTCCTTCTCTCTCTCTCTCACACCTCCGTCTTTATGTCTCCCTCTCCCTCTCCCTCTCTTACCCTTCTCTACCACTCTCACTCTTCTCCCCCTCTCTCCCTTCATTCCTCCTCTCCCCTCTCCTTCACTTTATCTCCATCTCTCCTTAGTCACTCCTCTTATTTATCCACCTCTATCATGTGTCTTTGTTCTTCCCTCCCATATAAATATATATATATGAAAATTTAATTTTGTATTAATATAAAGTTATTAAATTTAATAATATTAATATGAGTATTAGATTTAATAATAATATTAATAATATTAATACTAATATTTTAATATTAATGTTAGGGTTAATAATATTTTTTTCATGCTATTATTATTAATTTGGTCGATACCCTTCAAATATAATTAGATGTTGTTTTCTACTCTTATTTGATATATTTTTATTTATTTACTTCACTTTTTTACACCTATTTTATAAATATAGCATTTGGCCCATGTTATTAATAATAATTTGTCCCATGGTATTTGACCCATAGGATTCACCTAAATAAAACCTATTTTTTGAGTTGTTGTAAATACAAAGAGGTTGATATAGTCAATATAAAAAGATGTTTTATTTATTTACCATATTTCTAATTTATTTTTATTTTTATTTATTTACCATACCTCCTGAGTAAGTAGAAAAAATGTTTTATTTATTTACCATACCTCTCATTTATTTATATTTTTATTTATTTACCATATATCTTTTTTTAGTGCTCTTAAAACTCTTCATATTTTAAATTTATATTCTTTAAATTTATTTTTAAGTGCTTATTTATATGGTTGTGTAATTTATTCTTTAAGTCCACATTATTTAGATTTTGTTTTTTTTGTATTTTGGCTTCTGACATACTTACACATTGAGATCATATTGGGTTGTAGAATATGCCTCTGGGCCCAATAAATACAATATTTTGATATTTAATAATAATAATAATAATAATAATAGTAATACTAATAAATATTTTTAATATATAAATTTATAAATATATAGAAAGGGAAAACTTTTCTTATGATTGAAACATTTATGTATTGTGCAATTTAGAATAGGAAAGATATGCAATGCCTTCCATACTCAACAAGTAGGTAGAATTTAATAGAAATATTAATAATTGAAAAAATAGTTAGATGTTCATTTTAATTATATTATTTCATTTCAGCTTTCAATAATATATTATAAAATAATAAAAAATAAAATATTCCTTATGATTAAATTATTTATAGTGTGAATCTCTATTATACTTAACAAAAAATTGAAATATATAATTTAAAATATATATTAAAAAATTATTTTAATGTCAATGATAAATTATTTTAAGATTTGAATGTTTTTTGGAATATATAAATACATTCAAAACTTTCACAAAGTCTATTCTCATCTAAACTATGTTATCTCATCAATTGAAATTTATAATTGTACCATTTTCAATTTTTAAGAATTTTTGTATTTTGAATTAAAATAGTTGGAAAATATGTCAAAAAAATCATGCCTCTACTACTAATTATTTGATTATGGTTGTGTACCTTGCTTAAAAAACCCAATGAAAGCACCCTTCCACACTTTGCACAATAGTCGAAAGAAACACCTAACAAAATTTGTAAGATGGTGAAATTTAAATCTTAAGATGTTATGTTGTATCATATTTGGTTGAATATTATTATATTATTATATTGTTTATCTGAGAAAATTATTAAGGTAATTTAACGTACACATTTTGTTGTTATTCTTACTTCTTCACACATTTCTTTTGCACCTCTTTATTCTGCACAACTAAAGCCACCTCCTCCTAACTTCCTCCGCACAAATAAAATACTGAACAAAAAAAAGTAAAATAATGAGTGTACCACGATGAAAAATATTACACGAAAAACATAAATAATTTATTCACAAGTCAATGTCTACTAGCACATCTCTTCTGTCCAAAATAATAATAATAATTTAAATATATTTGTAATAATTTATTTAGTAGTGAATATCTATTAATACACCTCTAATGCCTCTAATGCTTGACAGATTAAATCTCGATAAAATAGATCCAAAATTAAAATAAACCGAAATTGGTTTTTATATAATTTATGTTATATATTTAATATTTAGCATATACTTATTTGTTCTATCTATATGTTATATATTTGATATTGAGCATATTTTTGTTTTTATCTATATGTAGCTCTACCGCTGTGCTAGACGTTATGTTTGATGTGAAAACTTTTAACAATATATGAATTTTCTAGCCTTTACTATTGAAGTCGAATTGGAATGTTACAAACTTAAAATACTGGGTAACTTTAACGAACTATAAGTTAACAATGGTATCGATGCATCTCCATGTCAGTTTTCTTGCCCTGCGTTCTTATAATATTTCATTCTTATAATATTTCAACTGGTCAAAAATATAAACCTTTTATTACTTTATTCTTGATCTGAAATTATGTCAATATCTATTAAATTTAATTTAATATCTACTAATTATTAGAGATTGCTTTTATCATTATCTCTTTGACTTAACTCATATATGAATTTTCTAGCCTTTACTATTGAAGTCGAATTGGAATGTTACAAACTTAAAATACTTGGTAACTTTAACGAACTATAAGTTAACAATGGTATCGATGTATCTCCATGTCAGTTTTCTTGCCCTCCGTTCTTATCATATTTCAACTAGTCGAAAATATAAACCTTTTATTACTTTATTCTCGATCTTAAATTATGTCAATATGTATTAAATTAAATTTAATATCTACTAATTATTAGAGATTGCTAAAAAGGAAATACACACTCAAATCTAAGTATAATTAAAAATCTCAGAAGCTGTTACTGAGAACAATGTACTCTTTTAGAGTTTACAATTTTAAGAGATAAAGCAAAGCAATTCTTAAAAACCAGTGAAAACAAGTCACTAAGCTAATCATATTATAAGGTGGATAATGGCATGCATAACATCTGTTGTCATTATAAATGGTGTGTCTATGGATTTTTTTGGTGCTGAAAGGGGTATTAGACATGGATGCACATTAACTCCCCTTATCTTCATTTTGGTCATGGACGGATTTAGTAGGCTGATGCAGATGGTGGTTTCTTCACATTTTATATCAGGGCTCTCTTTTTCAAAAGAGGTATGTATTAAGCACTCACTATTTGTGGATGATCTTTTAATTTTCTGCAGAATCATTCGGAATCACCGGTTTTATATTTATTTCTTGCTGATCTGGTATGGGAGGGCGACTGAACTTTGTATAAACAAGGGAAAATCTTTCCTTATCACCGAATTTGGAGATGAAGGGGAGATAAATTTTATTGCGGATTTTCTTGGTGTTCACATCAAGAAGGCAGAAGAGGGTTTTACATATTTGGGTTGCAGAATAAAATCATGTGGTTACAGGATAAAGGAATGGTGTTGGTTGGTGGAAAGATTCAAAGACAAGATATGTAATTGGACACATAGGTGGCTCTCGCTGAGTGGTAGACTGATCATGATACAACTGGTACTCACACAGCTACTTGTATATTGGGGTCATTTATATTACTTTCCTGAACATACTGTGCATATCATAAATCAAATACTGGCTAAGTTCCTGTGGGGCGGGCTGGGTATGTATAGCAAGATACATCTGGTAAATTTTCAGCTGTTATGCATTCCCAAAAAACTTGGGGGATGGGGTATATTAAATATTCAACCTTTCAACTCCGCTCTGCTCATTAAATTGTTATGGACGGCTATTAGAGGCAATGGAATTTGGAATAACATTATATCTATAAGTATTTGCATGGTGTAACTCTACAGGAACTGTACAGGGGGCATTTCATCATGCCCAGTAGTATATCGGCCATTTGGTTGGGTTTCAAGAAAATACTCTGTATTTTTGTTGGAAGACTAGTTTGGCAATTTGGCAATGGACTGAAGATTGTACTGGGGGCTAACAGGATTTTTGGCATGAACGCAGATTCACTTCCTTCTCCACGGATCATCCACAAATTATCACATAGGGGGATTTTTCACTTCTTCCAAATAATTCACTATTGGGATCTTGGGGCTGCCATTCTGAAATCTGCTTCTATACTTGGACTCACCGGGAAGGATGTCGAGGACTCAAAGATTTATTCTCAGGATGTCCAAGCCGCTGGTTTATGCTACAAGGAGGAGGGTGATCTGATTACATGGGTGGGATCTCTAATATCGGATGCGGTGGTTGTTAGTGAGACATATGCACATATTATATCTTCGTCTGCTATTGAGGGAATCTCCTCGGAGTTCTGGCCTTTATGGAGACGTAACATCCGTACAAAGATCCTTTTATTCGGATGGTTGGTTTGGTGGGGAAAAGTCCTAACTTGGGACTCCCTTATGCGACGTGGCTATCAAGGGTCTGGAAGGTGTGTATTATGCGGTTTGGTGGAAGAGACTGTTTCATATCTTTTTTTCACTTGCCCCATTGTACTTGGCATATGGAAGCTCTTCAACCTTCATATCATTGACCCAACATGGATTCCACAAGACTTCATGGAGGCATCTCACAGATGGGACAAAATTCATGGTAAGTTTCGGGCTTTGCCTTTTTTTTTTATATGGGAAATATGGTTGGCGTGAAATCGGATTATTTTTGAAGATATGGTTTTCTCATCGGCTCAAATACATTCTGCCATTATGCGATGGATCAACCATTAGATTCAGATTTGGGATGACATTGTGGATTGTTCACATAGATATAGACCACCCCCCAGTGCTCTACCAATGATTTTCTTTGATGGACCCTGCCAAGAAAGATTAATGGGGTGTGGTGCATGGATTAAGATATCGAGGGATGAACGTATCCATGTTTGCTGACATGGTGGCAAAGGTAATAATATTCTGGATGAGCTTATGGCCCTATAGAGGGGTCTTTATGCACGACATTGCTTGGGCATTCTGGATGCAAACATATTCGGCGATTCTCGGATCATCATTGAGGCGGGAGGCGGGAAGTCTACTCTATGCCTTCCTGGCTCACAGGGATAGCTGTTGAGAACATAGAGGTTATGGAAAAAGATGAATATGCCTACCATTAAACACATATTCAAAGAATTGAACACTAGAGCAGACGGCTTATCAAAAAAGGACATGGGAATGATTTTTGGTAAAATGATGGTCAAACAATATAAGGGTGGCCAATGTATTTGGTCAAGCGAGATCCCTATTCCTTAATATCGGTGCCTGCATAGGCAAGCGAGCGTGCTATAGTTTTGGACATACCTAGGTTCATTGCAATATCCTTCTATTTTTTGTTTTTATTATGCAGGGTTTCAAAGGAGTTATTTTGACTACAAGCGAGCCGGAGTTTACCGCCCCACTGATCAATGACAGTAGTGACTATTTTCAATACAGGGATTGTGCATGGCTATACACCTTTTTGCGCATGCATATGTGTTTTTCAGACTAAATGGTGCCCAAACCCAGTCCGACTGGGGATTTGCAGTATATCTCGTTGATCATAGGCATATAATATGTATGTTAATCCCTGTTTTATTTTTGTAAACATGGATGTTATATTAGAATGATGTTTCAAATAGACATTTGCAATTTGGTTTTATGGACTGATATCAGTTGATATCCAAATCACTGTATAAGTCAAGTTATGGGCTTTATCACTGATTCGGCATATGCTCTTGAACATGTGCTGTTTTTATATGAAAATACAGCTGTTTTTTTCTTCTGAAAAAAAGTCACTAAGCTAATCATTAGCTTAAGGCAAATCATTGTTATTCATACATGTTCATAGACTTGTGCGCATTCTTCATCACCAGCTCACCCGGTTTACCTTTCCAGAGTTCCGTTATACGGTTAACCTTATTAATTACCTGCCAATACTGAGGTGACAGCAGCCCCGCCAATTACCTATTAATAACAGCCTATTAATTACCTGCCAAGGACGCAGCATGAATGAGTGATTTCGAGAATGCAGCGTCTTCAGGCTTGTTCATGTGTAGACATCCAGAAAATGGAGAGACATTTGCCATCTCTCTAAGACCGGATGGTCTCATGTTGTATTTTGGTGGAGGTGATTTTTCCGTCAATAAAATTGCAGACAGAATGAATACTGCAGCACAACTGAGAGGGCACAAACAACCTATTTTGTGCTTGGCAACACCGTATGATATTCTATATTATGGATTTGCCCATAAGAATCTTAGGGTTTGGAAAAGAGATGCAGGCAGTTTACATATTTGCGTAGCCATCTTGGAAGGCCACATAGCTCCAGTAAAGTGCATTACTCCATGCATTGAGGAAATCTTGAACCGTGTTATGATTTGAATGGTGAAAATCAAGCATGGCTTCCCTTACTTCCAACGGTCAAAGAAGTGAATAGATGATAATGACATTGAATTAAATTGATGATTATATTTGAATGTTTAAGCACCACCTCCGGCGGCAAGTTATAACAGTAGGAATATTTGCTAGGAAACTGTTGGCTGGCATTTGGTTGTTGTGATATTTTATCTTAGTGTGGTTGTGACAACTGAACATTGTATTGTGAAAACAGGGACAATTTTAAGATCAGATATTTTGTATCTAGTTTTTTATTTTTTGATAACGGGACTGTGGCTAACCATTTATGTCTTCCCAATTCATATGTTGATTTATAGGTGAGAATATTTGTATTTGCATTCGATTATGTAAAAAAAGAAATTACTACTCTCAAGACCAAATGCCATGAACCAAATTTGCACATCATCAGAATCAGAAAAAAGTAAAGAATGTATTACTTTGATATGTAACGTTTATTGTAATATATAAATTTATATGTTTATTTATAAAAGCAATCTCTAATGGTCATGTAGGACTTTTAAATTAAAAAAGCAAGCTCTACTAGTCATATAGGACTTTTAAATTAATAAAGGTAATATATATGTTTAATTTTTGAGACTCTAAATCCCCACTTTATTTTTGTGAGCTATATTTTTTTAAACTCTTCCTCTCCACTTTACTTTTGTGAGCGGCAATTTTCTAAACTCTTCCTCACTTTATCTATGTGAGCAGAGTGTCACTACCAACCGAATTTTTGTATATTTTAATTTGAAGACTATCATAAATCAAAGATTCTAGTCTATTTCATTTTGAAGAGGATTATGTAAAGCAGGATTTTCATTATAAAATTAGAATCAGAACGTTTTAACCTAATTGCAAAACTAAGAGCAAGATTTCCCTCAGAGTTTTATGGAAGAGATTTACTGAAAATAAATTTAAAGGTAGTAGTTACAATATGAAAGTAGTAATGATATTCTGTTATTTTTATTTTTTTTACAAAGGCAAAGTTAAAATGAGACAACAATAAAAATAAATAAAAAATGTAGGGCTTTACTAGTGTGTATATTGTATTCTTTGTCGAGTTGTCCCAGTATTTTAAAAACTTGCCTTGTATTGTATTTTTGTATTTTTTTCATGAATTAAAGAAGTATACTATTTTTTAAAAATGTGTCTCATTTCACCTATGTTAATATTGTATTTTTTCCATGAGTTAAAGAAATATAATATTTAAAAAAATATTACTCTATTGTAATTTTTATACTATTAAGATTGTTTGTCAAAATTTTGATGTTTATATATATATATATATATATATATATATATATATATATATATATATATATATATAAAAAAATAATAATGATATTTAGTTATATTTTCAAAGCTTTAGCTTATTGTAATTTTTATACTATTTGGATTGTTAATGGATATTAAAGATTATTTATCTCTAATCATTTATCATAAAATATTTAATATTAAAATTTCTATAACTATTCATGATCATTTTGGTCATTTTATTAAAAAGATTGGGTTTATGCTCATTATGCATTATAATAATGAGGAATATGTGATTAATTAAGTTTCTATATTTAATGTTTATATGATAGAAAATATTAATGTATTCAAATAAATTTTTATAATTAAGTAAATTAACAATCAATTTAATACATTCTAAATGTAATAAATATCACTTTTATTGTAATTTATCTTTAAATCTTTAAAATAAAATATTTCATAAGTATATATATTTTTAGAAGGATTCTTGATAATTTGTACTCATTATAATTCACCTTTAAACATTGATAGCTTACATGTACTTAGTGAAACATCTAGTTGAAGCTCTGATGCTAGGTGTTCAGTCTCAATTGGCTACATCAACATGATAATAAAGGGTGCAATGCCTTTCCTGGCACATCTTCACCTCCACACATTCAGTCTCTTCTCGAACTAACTGATGATGAATTATTGTTAACGAACCATAAACTCTTGAGATTGAGCTAGAGCACACAAAGCTGAGAGGTGGAAGTGATGTAGCTCTCACTTTTCCAAGAGACACAGTAACACCCTCACCTACCTCCCCTTCTTCCAAAACCAAGATATCCACATTGAATGGAAACATAAGGAGCTAGGATGAAGAACATATGTGAAAGGAAGAAAGAATAGAGAAAGAAGATAAACACATGAGGCGAAGAAGAATTATAATATAAGGGCACAACAAGTTGAGGTATATCCCAGGGAGCTAAAGAGCAAGGAGAACAAGGCATACTAGAGATATAAAGGAACTGCATTGCCCTTAAGAGGAGAGAATTCAAGGTGGAGAAGGGTAAACAATGATAATGATATGAATTCACAAGGTACTAGAGGGAAAGGAGAAGGGTTAAGGATGATAATGACCACAATTCACAAGGTACTAGAGGGAGAGTCAAATCACAAAACCTAGGAGGGAAAAGTGAACCTCGAGTTAAGTTAAACCAAAAATTAACAATTTAGAGTGAAAGGATACATGCAAAAATAGAGCTTGATAGATAGAGTAATTACCCATAGCACCAAAATATCCCTTGCGGGTCAATTTTGATAAAATTAATAGAAGCCATAAGAAAGAAACCAATATATCACAATGCAATTCCAATGAATCTCGACATGATCAAGTTGAAATATTATGCATGTGCTGGGATATGAGTAGTTTCCAAGGCTGAGGAGTAGAGTTGTGCTAGGCCAATAAATCAACCAACCTGATTTGAATGTGCTTATTTTCAACTATAACAAGGAATGGTTGCAGTCCAGGATATTAAGTAACTAGGAAGACTAAGGCCCCATTGTTCGTGTCTACTACGAAAAATAGGCATAAGAATTAGGAGGCACAAACAAATGCATCATATCTAAAATGGGTTGGAGAGCCATTTTACAAAGCCCCAAGGATGGAGTATACATGGTGGTGTTGTGTGCTTGTTGTGATTGACACCTCCACGGATAGGAGGTATAAACCATAGGATATGATTTGAATGAGGCAGATGTAAAGTGCCAAGTATCCCAAGATTCATAGGTCCTCATCAATTTAACTACCATTATATCAAAGTGGAGTAGTGAGGGATCACTTTAGAGCACCTTCCATCTGGAGAAATGCCATTCTCAGGTAACTCCTCACATTGAGAGTGAAGGGAGTCAAGAATGGATTAATTCCAATATAATTCTATGCGAGAATTTGTTGTGTTGATTCCATGATTAGTAAGCCTATTTTCCAATTTATTTCCTTATCATTGAACACGTGAGAGAAGAGTACAAATATTTTGTTAGAATATTTGCAGCGATTCCAATGCATGTTTCCATTCTCTAGTTACTAGGAACTTTAAAAGGTGTAGTTTCATATTGAGTTTTCTGGAATATATTCATTATAGTATTGGAATTTCCTTCTATAATGAGCTTGTGATATTTTTTTCATATGGAAATTAGAAGACCTCTTCAAGTGCTCAAATTTAAGATATTTTAATGGTGTAATGACCTATAGAACTTGCAAAAAATTGTATAATTTTCCCATTGACATTACGAAAGACTTCATTATAGCTTTCTTGGATGTGATTCCATTTTGAGGCCTTGTCAAAGTAGAGTTTAATAAATTCCTCAAGAGAAGGAGATTAAAATGAAGGGTTAGATGGGAAAGTGTTGTGAGGAGAGGGTATCTTGTTTAAGACACAAGGGGAAAGACTCAAAGTGGGTAGAAATTTTCAACTTAACTGCATTCCTAGTATTTACCAACCCAAGGAAAAGAGGACATGGTTTCATTGACTTTGCATAGTGGCTTACAAAATGAGATCTTGTGAGTTTTGATTATTTTCTAAAATGTGTTTAGTTCACTCCTTATACATCCACCAAAGTATCAATGTAGGGATTATATACCATGCTTCATTGACATTAGGGCAAGTGAAAGGAATATCTTGTCGAGATTGTAAAGTGGATATGATGTTAGTTTTAACTATATTAGTTTGTTGAAATAGCATAGTGCGAGAATCCCAAAGGGGGGTTGAAAATATACCACAATTGAGAATATGGTTAATTTTTTCATAATTGAATGAGAAGAGAAGATAAATTGAGGTAGAATTAAAACCCTACTCTCTGGGTTGCTGTTTTTTTCCCAAGATAAGGGCTAAAGAAAGAGTTTAATTTTGTGTCAGTGTTTTAGATTCTAGATTTTTACATCATTTGGGTGTGGTCCTATGATTTTTTTACCCTATGGGTCCTAGCATGATTTGGGGCATGGGGATATATTTCCCCGGTTTGAGGCCCATAGGGTACCTAGATATTTAAGAGGGTAGTTAGAAATCCTATAAGCTACAAGGCTCTAAGACTCCTTATCTGGTCTAAGTTGGAATCCATAGAATGATAATGGAATGTTCTAATGGATTTTTGATGCAGGGAAAGAGGTGAAATATATTGGGTTGTGGATGGTAGGGGATGAGATATTGTGGAGCGTAAGTTACTAGAGTCAAGTACCTAGGCCTATGACTAGTTGGTTTTTTTTGTGAACCTTAGTTGGATTCATGTATCCTTTTACCCTAGTGGAGTCTTAACTCATCTATGGTGTGAACTAATGTTGAGATATTATGAGTTGTTTGGTCTATGTTGTGTGGAAAATATGAGGAAAACAACCATTTGATGATCCATATGAAAATATAAGTGATTGATTATTAATTTTTATGTGTTTTTTCGTTATGTCATTTTATGTATTTAGACATGTTTTTCATGGATAATTAGTTTAACTGCAATTATCATGAATTTTATGGATATGTGTAAGTATGCATTGGGTATAAATATTTTTCTAATTATGTTTATATTTTATTGGGAATTTCTACTTATGGTATCCAAGGTGTAAGAATTGAATTTAAGGAAAATTCTCATAGTGAGTGATTGTAGGGATAATATACAACCCATTAAATGACTAGAAACATTACAAATCCACTTTATATCTTGTTAATCTATCTTATCACCTACAAATAAGTTATATACATAATCAATTGAATATATTTTGTGATCTTGATATCTATCCCAATCTGCATCAATAATTCGATATATGTCCCACACTTTTTCCAATCCTAGTCTTATTGGGTAGCACAATCCATAGCCAATAATACCACACAAATACCTAAAGAATCTCTTTATTGATCCCTAATGTTCCTTCCTTTATTTTTACATATACCTAATAAATACTCCCACTACATGTGCAATGTCTGATTCAATATAGACAATTCCATATTTCAAATTTCCAATGACAATACCATATGGAACACGAAGCATGTCCTCATCCTCTTAATGTGTCATTGGAAATTGATAAAAAGGAAAGGCCCAATATGATACAAGATCTACAATTTGGGAATACTTCCCCTGTCATTGTGCCAACATTATTGAATATACTTTAGACGCACTTGAAGGTCAAGGCTAGAGAAAACATTGTTGATATGCCAGGGAATTGTGATATGCCACTCACTCATTCCAATGTCACTCATTCAAGATTGGAACTGTGATACAAACCTTCTACATATCTACAAGCGAGTTTAAAGAAGTTTGTAAAATGGTATAAAAATTATTATGTGTATTCTTATAGTAAAATATGAAACCTTTTTTGCTTATGGATGTCTTAAAGAGATGCTCATGTTGGTGGTCTACACACTTTAACCTTGATTAAAAGTGATTCAAATTATCCAGTCTGATTTGTCAACATTATATATTTACCTTCGCTTGTGTCAATCTATTATATGATAATAATTTATATATTTAGTTCAAATAAGGTTATATCTCCTTATCTGAAACTTTATCACTATAATATTGCAATTTAAATGAATTGTAGCAGATTCATTTGACGAAGTCATTTATAGACAAAACATTTTCTATTTTCTTTCTCTTAATTGATCAAAGTCTCATACCATGCACACATGCCTTTAATTAGGGAATGGGAAAAACACTATGCAAAAACAATGATAACATAAAAAATGACCTTTCATCCTGCTCATGTTGAGGGCACCTCGCTTTAGTCAGTTCTTTTTAAGAACTGTGGAAACCTTAGTTAAAGTAGTCACAACCTTGCTTTTGATTCACCAATCCAAATTTATAGGGATTTGGCTTATATACGCCAATTCATTTAGGTTGTCTCCAATCCCTTGCCTTGAATGTCATGCTTTGAAAATAACCCTCTAATTATGGCATGTAGAATACCTTGTGCAAAAACACCTTTGGTAGAGTAACATATCCTTTCAACCCACTCGTGTTGAAGGCCCTTTCTTTGGTTAGTGATTTTCAACAACTCTGGAAACCTTGTTTAAAGTAGTGAAAACCTGCCTTTTTATTAACCAATCCAAGTCTGATGGATTTTTCTTATTTATGCCAATTCATCTAGGATGTCATAAATCCATTTCCTTTTATATCATGGTTTCTTATGCATTAGGGAATTCAATTCAAAATAAAGTAGGCTTAACCAAATGTTTTAATCTCATGGTCATTTAATTAATGACTCTTTTGTCACCTAATTTTAGGGATATCCATGAAGGGAATAGATAATGAACTACCTTCAAAATATTTGAAGTTATTTAAGTTATGAAATCTCTTGAGCCAAAATCCAATGTCATACGCACAATCAACATGAAGTGGTCTATCTTGGCTAGCTGCTCTTGAACCTTATTCTACTGAAAAACTGACTTTGTGACTCTTTATTATTCTTGATTCCCTCATATCTATTTCAAATTACATTTTCTACTCTAGTATGCTTGATTCTACAATAATACTTTGTTATTTATTAGCGAGGGGAAATTTTGTAGAAGACCATTTTCATTTTGTAGATAAAATATCTGAAATCAAATCGTCCAAGCTACTAGAAAACTGACGATGCGAGAAATAAGATTAGGATTTGAGCCAAGAGACCATTGAAAACCTCAAGGCTCCCAATATGTCATAAGGATATCACATAAAAAAAAAAGTATTGCTCATGGGATTGATCAGATCAAATCAGGAAATGGTAAGTATAACCTTGGTTCTAACCCTAATTACTGTTTAAATTTTTGAGGAACCCATTTTCATTCCAAGGCCATCCAAAAAAGCTTTGGAATGTTATGGTTATCTAAAGGATTGATGAGAAAATTTCCAAATGGATAATGAAACATATGACTCCACCCCTGAACCATGCATATATCCATCACCAAGTGCTCCGCCATCTACCGAGGAAGGGAAGTATTCTCCATTGCCTTATATCTTCACGATGAGAATGAGTAGTTGATCGAAATATCATCATCAAATAATGAAATTGATTCTATGCATTTTTTTAGAACTAATCGATTAATATATTTTTTGTAGAAATATCAATTTGGAAATTCACTTGGGAATGCTAAGAGGGGCAAGGGTGACTTATAAACCCATATTATAGATCAATCATGATGCCATTTTTTCATTATGTCATTTATGGGCATGAGCTTTCATTATCTACGTTGGGAAAAAATTTCCACTTTGTAAAAAATAAAAATGTATAGCTGGACCAATTTTGAATACAAATAAATGAATTTGGACTTGTGTATATGACAACGTATTCAATGAATTTAAAATAGATGATGTGTATTTGATGCTATATTCTATCAATTTTACATTAATTTTGATTAATGTAGTTAGAGTAGATTTATTTTTTTAATTTACAAATAATCAAGTTTGTAAGTTAAGTTACTTTTATATCTATATCTTACTCAATGTTGGATGCATTGATGAACATATAGTTACCATTGAACTTTTATAAGTTGTAATAATAGATGTATATGTACATGAAGAGAGCATATATCATGTACATGAAATCCATTCTCTGCATATTGTTTTTTAAAACTACTTTATTAATGTAATTTTTGTAGCAATATCAATTTGGAAATGCACTTGGGAGTGACAAAAGGGGCAAGGGTGACTTATAAATCCATATTCTAGATCAATCATGATGCCATTTTTCCATTATGTAATTTATGGGAATGAGCTTCCATTATCTATGTTTGGAACGAAGTTCCATTTTGTAAAAAATAAAAATGTGTAGTTGGAACAATTTTGAATACAAATACATAAATTTGGACTTGTGTATATGAAAACGTCTTCCTCAACTTTTAAATTCATGATGTGGATTTGATGTTATATTCTATCAAGTTTTCAAGTTAGGTTACTTTTATTTTTATATCTTACTCAATGTTGCATGCATGGATGAACATATCATTACCATGTAGCTTTGCTTTGTTATAATAATAGATGTATCTTGCACATGAAGAGAGCATATACCATGTACATGAAATTGATGTAGATGTATGGGCATGAAATTCCATTCTATGTTGGGAACAAGCTTCCATTATTTATGGGCATGAGCTTCCACACAAAAAGTATGTATGGCGAGAATAGAAGAAGTGTGAAAGATTTTTTTGAGATATGTGGGCATAAGAACCCAAAAATTATGTATGGTGAGAATACATGTAATAAATAAGCATAGTGATAGTGCACCAAAGAAAATTTACACTAGTAAAAGGACGAAACATGTATGGTGAGTGTATAACAAAGCTTAAAAAATAATATCACCCTACCTTAACTCAAATGTATAAAACAATTGTGATATTGAGTCTTTACAAGCTGAATTTTAATATGAAAAATTTGTTTAGGTGAAAACTTACCTCTATGAGCTTCAGAAAAATCAATAAGCTAGAAATTAACATGTTATAATTACTTACATGTTATGTACTTACCAAAGCTGAGTATATATGGAGATTGAAGTTGTGCACAACTTTTGTATATGTGCATATACATAATTTGCGTATATTAGAGTTTGCATATATCTTTCGTATATGCGCATGTCTTTTGTATATGCACAATTTCTGTAAGATGCATACATAACAATATCTACATATGCGATACTTTTGCATATGTGCATATCCTCTACATATGTGTATCTTTTGTATATGCACATATCCTCCGTATATGCGTATATCTGTATATGCAAAACTTTCTTATATGTGTATCTTTTGTATAGACACATATATTTCATATACACGCATCATATATGAGCATATACTAAATACATGTGCATAATCACATATATAGAAGTTTTCCATTTTCGTATATTCACATGTACAAAATTTGTTCATATATGGACATCCACATATACGGAAGATATACACATATACAGAAATTATGCATATACAAAATATATGTACCTATACAAAATATATGTGCAATTACAAAAGATATGCACATATACAGAAGTTGTGAATATACGAAAGATATTCACATATCTAGAAGTTGTGCATGTATGAAATATGTGCATATATAAAAGTCACATAATTTTTATATAGGTGCATCTATTGTATCAAATATTTTCCATATATGCACAACTTATGTTTATGCACCTATATGGAAGGAGTGTGTATATATGGAAGATATGTGAATATACATAAGAAACACATATACAGAAGAGATGCACATATTATATGGAAATTGTGCATATATAAAAGAAATGAACATGTACGAAAGATGTGCATATGAGACTCATATATTATGTATATGCGTATATATTCTGTATATATGCAACCTCTCTATATGTGCATACAGAAGACATACACATATACAAAAGATATGCACATATATAGAAGTTGTGCATTTATGAGAAATATGCGCATATACAAAAATTGTGCAAATATGGACATGCACATAACTTTTGTAGATGCACATATATCCTATGCTTGTCAAATTTCCGTATATACACATAATTCCATATATGCATATACGACAACTACCATATGCGTTATATTTCGTTCCTATACTAAAGAAGTATATATATGGAAGACCTGCACATATATAGAAGTTGTGCATATATGGAAAACATGCACATATATAGATGCTGGATTTTTTCGCAACTTCCGTATATGCACATATCTTTCATATATGTGTATATCTTTCATAAATTCATATATATTCAGTATATGTGTGTATCTTTTGCATATGCACAACTTTTGTTCATTTACGAAGGATGTGCATAAATGGAAGTCACAAAACTTTTACATATGTGCATCTTCTTTATCGTATATCTCCAATATATCCACAACTTCTGTATATGTGCATATCTTCTGTATATATATATATATATATATATATATATATCTTCTATATATGGATATATCTTTCGTATATACACATATCTTCCATATGTGTGCAACTTCCGTATACGCGTATACACAGAAGCTGTGCATATACAAAAGTAGTGTGCAACTTCCATAATATGTATATATGGTAACCTCCATATATGCATATATTTCGTACATGGTCAACTTCTATATATGTACAACTTCCATATATGTGCATCTCTTTTGTATATATGAAAATTTCATTTCCTTTATATATGGCTCTCCATTTCCTTTGTCTTGAACTCATCCAATACAAGTTTTGAGCCCATCCTGTATGAGAATATCTTCCGTATATGTGCCTATCTTCCATAAATGAGCATATCTTTTATGTATGAAAATATCTTTCATATATGCACAAATTTTGTATATGCGTATATATTTTGCCTATGTGCAACTTTCGTATATGCACATATCTTTCATATATGCACAAATTTTGTATATGCGTATATATTTTGCCTATGTGCAACTTTCATACATGCACATATCTTTTGTATATATGAAAGTTGCACATATACAAAAATTGCACATATAAAGAGGATATGCACATAAACGGAAGTTACACATATACAAAAGATAACTTAATTGCACATATACACATATATGAGAGATATGTGAATATACGGAAGTTTCACATATATTCATATAGGAAATATATCATATGCAATGAAGATCAAACCTTTCTCCTTAGAAATGTTTGCCCCCTTGCCTCTAAAATTCTTCCTTCCTCTTCCTCTTCAACCAACTCTTCCTCTAGAATAATCTTGTGCATTATTCTTCTTTTTCTCTGCAAGGCCGACAACTTCTTCAATAGAATAAGTTTCTTTCTTCCTAAAATTCTTCTCTTTTTCAACAAAATCCATTACCTCGTAGTAGTTATATGATCATCCCACAAACCCCCATTTTAGATTACAAATAAAACATCTAAAATATTACCATGGAAATTTTCTTAGTTATAATAATATATGTATCATGTACATTAAGAGAGCATATATCATGTACATGAAATTGTTTCTCTGCATTTTATTTTTTACAACTAATTGATTAATGTAATTTATGCAGCAATATCAATTGGGAAATTCACTTGGGAGTGCCAAAAGGGGCAAGGGTGAATTATAAATCCATATTCCAGATCAATCATGATGCCATTTTTTGATTATGTCATTTATGGGCATGAGCTTCCATTATCTATGTCGGGAACGAAGTTCCATTTTGTAAAAAATAAAAATGTATAGTTGGACCAATTTTGAATACAAATACATAAATTTGGACTTGCGTATATGACAACGTCTTCCTCAACTTTTAAATTCATGATGTGGATTTGATGTCAAATTCTATCAATGTTACATTAATTTTGATGAATGTAGTTAGAATGACAATTTTTATGTACAAATTATCAAGTTTGCAAGTCAAGTTACTTTTATATTTATATTTTACTCAATGTTGCATGCATGGGCGAACATATCATTACCATGAAACTGTTCTTCGTTATAATAATAGATTTATCATGTACATGAAGAGAGCATATATCACGTCCATGAAGTTTATGTAGGTGTACGGGCATGAAATTCCATTATCTATGTTGGGAATTAGCTTCCATTATTTATGGGCATGAGCTTCCGCACAAAAATCATGTATGGTGAGAATACAAGAAGTGTGTAAGATTTTTTTGAGACAAAGAGCACAAAAAGTATGTATGGTGAGAATACAGGTAAGAAATAAGCATAGTGAGAGTGTAATAAAGAAAATATACACTAGTAAAAGGACGAAACATGTATGGTAAGTGTATAACAGAACTTAAAAAATAATATCACCCTACCTTAACTCAAATGTAAAATAATTGTGATATTGAGTCTTTACAATCTTATTTTTAATATGAATTTTTTTTTAGGTGACAATTTACCTCTATGAGCTTCAAAAAAATCAATAAGCTAGAAATTAACATGTTATACTTACTTACATGTTATCTACTTACAAAAGCGGAGTATATATGGAGGTCGAAGTTGCACACAAGTTTTGTATATGCGCATATTATAGAATTTGTGTATATTTGGAAGTTGCGTGTATATTTTGTATATGCACATATATTTTGTATATACACAAATTCCATAATATGCATACACAAAAAATACTTATATATGTGATACTTTTGCATATGCGCATATCCTCCGTATATGTGTATATATGTATATGCACAACATTCGTATATGCACATGTCCTCTATATATGTGTATCTTTTGTATATGCACATATATTTCATATATGCGCATCATATATGCAGATATATAAAATATACGAACATATATGGAAGATAATCACATATATAGAAGTTGTGCATTGTCATATATGCACATGTACAAAATTTGGGCATATATGGAAATGCAGATATATAAAAGATATACACATATACCGAAGTTTCTCATATACAAAGTATATGTACGTATACAAAAGATATGTTCATTTACCGAAGATATGTGCATATATGAAAGTCACATAACTTTTACATATGTGCATCTTCTATATCGAATATTTTCCATATATGCACAACTTATGTTTATGCACTTATACGAAATAAGCTTGTATATATGGAAGATATGTGCATATATATAAGAAACACATATACGGAAGGCATGTGCATATTAGATGGAAATTGTGCATATATAGAAGAAATGTACATGTATGAAAGATGTGCATATGCAACTCATATCTTCCATATATGCATATATATTATGTATATGCACACGTTCTGTATATGTGCATATATAGAAGATATGCACATATTCAAAAGATATGCACATGTACAGAAGTTTTGCATATACAAAATATATGTGCATATACAAAATTTGTGCATATATAGACATGTGCATAACTTTTGTATATGCACATATATTCAGTGCCTATACAAAGAAGTGTATATACGGAAGACATGCACATATAGGAATTTGTGCATATATGGAAAATATGAACGTATATATATGTATATATATATATATTTTGGAGTTCTGCACAACTTCCATATATGTACATATCTTCCGTAAATGCATATATTTTCCGTATGTGTTCATATCTTTTGTATGTGCACAATTTTTTTTCATGTACGAAAGATGTGCATATATGTAAGTCACACAACTTTTATTTATGTGCATCTTCTTTATCGTATATCTCCCATATATCCATAACTTATGTATATGCACATATCTTCTGTATATGGATACATCTTCTATATATGCATATATCTTTCATATATGCACATATCTTCCATATGTGTGCAACTTCTGTATATGCGTATATACAGAAGTTGTGCATATACAAAAGTAGTGTGCAACTTCCATAAAATGTATATATGGTAACCTCTATATGTGCATATATTTTGTAAATGTGCAACTTCTGTAGATGTGAAACTTCCATATATGCGCATATCTTTTGTATATGTGCAACTTTCATTTCCTTTGTATATGGATCTACATTTCCTTTGTCTTAAGCTCATCCAATACAAGTGTTGAGCCCATCCCGTATGAGCATATCTTCTATATATGTGCATATCTTCCATAAATGAGCATATCTTCTATATATGAACATATCTTTCGTATATTCACAAATTTTGTATATGCGTATGTATTTTTCATATATGCAACTTATGCATATGAAAATAACGTCTATACATGTGCATATCTTGTGTATATACGGAAGTTGCACATATACAAAATATACCCATGTACAAAATATATGCATATACAGAGGATATGCACATATAGAGAAGTTGCACATATACGAAAGATAACTTAGTTACACATATACAGATATATGAGAATATGCACATATACAAAGGATATGCACATAAACGGAAGTTGCACATATACAAAAGATAATTTTATTGTTCATATACACATACATGAGGTATATGTGCATATGGAAGTTGCGCATATATGCATATACGAAAGATATCATATGCAATGAAGATCAAAACTTTCTCCTTGGAATTTTCTACTCCCATGCCTCTAAAATTCTCCCTTCCTCTTCCTCTTCGGCCACCTCTTTCTCTAGAAGAATCTTGTGCATTATTCTTCTCTTTCTGTGCAAGGCACACAACTTCTTCAGAAGAATAAGCTACCTTGTTCCCAAAATCCTTCTCTTTTCATCAAATTTATTTTCAACAAAATACATCACCCCCTAATAGTTATATGATCATCCCATAAACCCCCATTCTATATTACAAACAAAACATTTAAAAAATTTGTTGAACCATTTTCGTAATCTCCAGGAAACTTTGGTGAATTGCTGCCATTTAATCATTAAATTTGCCATGGGTCATTAAGCAGAAGAGTGATGGTAGGGTTGTTCTACATAATACAACCACGCTAATTTTCCTTTCAGCACTCTTTTTCTTATCACAGAAGCGCTGATCTTAGACCTAGAAAAAGTTAGGGTTTCCCATTGGTTTTCCAGTGTGTCTTGGCCCCTGAGAGATGTCTATAGCATCTTAGTGACATCATTGCTATTTGTTTGGCTTACTTGTTTTTCTCTGAGCAAGTATCTTTGTCTCTTTGATTTCTTTGTAAGTTGGGATATTTTTCACAATCTCAAACACCTTTTGTCGCATTGTTCCTGACTTGATTCAAAGTGATTTGTTGTATGCAATAGTCATCACTGCATCTATGATCTTACCTTCGATCTTGTGTCAAACATAGGATCACAAATTGTTTGATTCACAAGTCTAGAAGAGTGTGTCCTTTGTCCAAATTAAAAAGAATTTGAAAGTGATTTTCATTTTAGTTTTGATTTGGCTTGTCTTCATCGTTTTGAAAAAGACGAGTGAAAAGAATTTGATTCATGTGTTTTTAAAGTGATTTTTATTTCTGTTCGATTGAAAGAAAAGTGAAAGGATTATTTTTTCATTTCTTCTTTCGTTCATTTATTTTACTTTCCATTGCATTTCAAAGTTAAAAAAAAATGATTGTATCTTAGTGGAAAGAGAAGTATTTTCATTTTTTCAATAAGTTGCATTTGTTTGGGAAAAAGTGAATTTGATTGAAAAGAATTTAATTTTGGAGCTTTGAGCTAGTTTTGGGGGCATTATTGTTGTTGCATTGATTTCACTTTTTCTTTTATCTCTTCCCTAAATATTTAGGCTTCATCGAAATGGAAATTTTTTCTTCCTGCATTTAGTCTGCACCATAAGTATTCAGGTGACATCGATTTTTAGCCAAACTGAAACATAACTCAAGATCAAAATTAAAATTCACTCAATTTACCTTAAGGATCGTTTGGAACCAATGAAAACATTTAGTGGTCTAGGCTAGAGACGTGTTTCCGTGTCTTAAAACATAGGAGCTGTAGTTAATGATCCACGTTACAGTCTGGGGGTTATGTACCATCCCATGTATGGAAGTATATTGATGTATGATAAGTATATCCCGGAAACTGCTTCATCTGTGTTTCCCTCTAAAAGTGAGTTGTTTGGTTCCACACCTCATGATTCAAGCAGTGGGACCGAAATACCTTTCAGTCAGGTTGCATCTATGCTTCCACACGGTTATACCTCTTTGGGAAACCTTATTTTGGCAGCTGTGGGTGGTACATTTTTATTCTTGGATCCCATTTGGTCAACTGGTATTCCTCCATCTTCTGGGCCATTCATTTCAAATGTGGCTGCCACGTCTCAACCTATTGTTTAACCTACAATCACTATTGGTCAAATGACTATTTTGATCGGATCCTCTACCCCCTACTCACCATCTACAATTACTACGGTTCCACCATTGAGAGGAAAATATATGGTTTCTTCCATGCCTGGGGAGAAGTGTAATAATCTTTACGTACCTTCCATTTTGGCTGGGTGGCAACTGAATTTTGAACCTATTCTTGGTACAGGAGAACCTCACGTTTAGTATTCGCAGGTCCAGCAATGCCTTCAACAACTGAACATATCGTATTCCTATGTTCAACAACCTAAAATCCCTTATGTTCAACAATCGAACGTAAAACATCAATATGATCCTCGACCGAACGTGTCTCAACAGTATGTACAATAGTCCCAACCTTCCATGGGTGCTCTTGTGTCTAACCCTCAGTATGGTTCTTACACCCAAGTTGGTCTAAATATCCTTTTGGTTTAATCTGGTCCTCTCACCAATCAACCTGGTACTCAATACCAACCATTTCCTTAAGGTTAGTACCAACAACCCCAATCTAGGCCTTAGCATGGTGCTCAATATAAATAGATTCCTTAGTACAAGTAGGCCCAATCAGGACCTCAAGCTAGACCCTATGTTCAACGAGGACCACATGTTGGACCCTATGTTCAATAATGACACTAGACCTCATGTTCAACAAGGACCTCATCTTGGACTCTACATCCAGTAAGGTCCGCAACCTCAAATCCCACAAGGGTCTTATCAATAACCCCAGCAGGTTCCCTATGTTCAAAAATACTTGCAACAATGTCCTTACCAACAATGGGGTTAGTATGCATATCTAGGACAGAATCTACCCTATTAGGGGTAGAATCTGTATCAACAAGGCTGGAACCCCCAACGGTTTTCTCCCCATCATCTGGCCTTGCAATTTATAGCTACGTTGGAATTTTTGGATGTGTCAAAGCTTACAAATGACCTCATCTAGCATCAACTGCATTGGCTTCCAATTAAAACTAAAATCCCAGGATATTGTCCAAAATTCGAAGGAAAATTTGGAGAAGGCCCCCAAACCCATGTTATGACGTATCACTTGTGGTGCTCTTTTAATTCTTGGGTCGATGATTCTATTTGTGTTCGTCTTTTCTAGCATACTTTGATCGGTACTATGACCAAGTGGTATATTGAACTCCCTCGAGGAATTTTATTCGATTTTAATTCCTTGGCTATGGCCTTCCTTCCTCACTTTGAGTTAACTATCCGATACGAAACTGACACCCACCTTCTCACCTCATTGAAGAATTCAACTGCTACTCACATTTTAGATCACATTCATGAATTTCGACATCACCATAGCCTCATAAAATTCGAGATCCCCGGTTAGTTGTTGACTTAATGGTTTACGAAATAATTCGTTCCAAAGATTTCTAAAGATCTTTCCATGGGTGGGTGTGTCACGCAAGAGGAAGTCATAGCCAGAGCTAAATACCTCAATTTGGTTTATTTGAAATATGGGACTCTCTATGAGTTATTTCGTGATGCGCTACGGCCTTCAACTGATCCTGAATCATCTCAGTCTCCTGTTACGCCTCTGGTGGATGGTGTTAATGGGGACAATGGCTCATACTGATAGTAGTGTGCCTAAAACTTCTTCGAATTCTAAATCCACTACTTTCGCTATGCCCTCCACTCCTTGCAGTAACCAAAAGAATCCTGGTAAAACCCCCGAGGTAAATGCTGTTCAATATACTGCAACAGATAAATCATCGAAATGTAAGAAAAAGGGTAAAGGAAATTCCAAATCGGGTAACCCTAAATAGTATTCAAAGAAGTCATCTGCTGAAAATTCTTCAACACTTAAGCCTAAATATCCTTTTTTGATATGTGATGATGATAATTACACCAAGGATTGTCCTCGGTGTGCTGAAGTTTCCTGTGTTATGAAGGGCCCACCCGGGACTCCAGATATTTTGAAAGAACCTTTCCCTTCTCAATAGACTCAAATGGTAGATCAAGCTCAATCATCTATAAACTCTCACATTTTTATGGTAGGAACAAAACCTATCACCACTAATAGGAGATCTAAAGACTACCCCAATACATCCAAGGCTCCTATGGAATTAGAAGTTACATATCACCCTTCCTCTCCCATGCCCCCTACCTCTCGTCCTCTCCAGATTGAGAGACCTAGTAGTGACTCCATCATTCGACTAGCCCCAAAAGGTATTCTTCAGAAATCGTGCTATAATCCGAATTTGAGAGATTCAAAACACTACAATATTATGGAGGATCTAGCTCAAGCACCTTTGGTGATGTCGGCTTTGGAGGTCCTTCAATCATTTCCATCACAACAGAAGGAACTATTCTCCACTATTGGAGGGATTGATACCGTAGATTCTAATCTTGTTACTTTCGATCTCGAGAATTTTGTTCCTTGCCTCCCATCTCAGGTAGCTTTTATAATTAAAGTTACCATCATGGAAAAGAATATTCATCGTGTTAGCCCCCCTATGAAATTCTTGACAAGCAAGCTGGGGGCTATATCATTCTGGAGACCTTCAAGGAATGCATCTCCCCTGAAGACACATCATCCTTGAGGTCTCTCTGTGCTATGCCTAAAATAGTTTCCCCCTGCTGATCAATTTCTCAAAGGCCCTATTTTCCCCCTTATATCCCTGCAAATGCCCTCATTTTAATCCCTTGCCCCTTTGTCAAAGACCCCTTGTTTCCTCTATTTCTCCTGTCAATCCTCTAAATTCCCCAAAAACCCCCTTCAAATTCTACCCATGTCCCTGGTTTAGCCTGATTCGCTATTTATCTTCCTATCATTACCCTTATAAGGTTTCAAAATGCATTAAAACGGCTTAAAAACCCGCTTTGAACCTTATATTCAGGCCTAGCCCCTCTGCATGAGCCCCGCACCTTGATTCCCCCACGTGACCCGGCGCTGAACTTCTCGCTGGCCCGAAAGGCGCTAATTTCCCATGCCTACAGTTCATCCCTCTGAACATGCCATCGCTGTCCGCTCATCAACCAGATCAACGGTTCGGAATGCACTTGTCCTTGTGGTCCCCGCCAGGCAATAGCCATAAAACAACCTGGTTTATCTTGCACAGCTTATGCGCAGTGGGTGGTTTTCCCCGAGCACCCAGCGATTCCATACAACACTCGCCACCTGTCCCCTGTACGACGGCAAAACCGCCCATCCCCCGCGCATTATCTTTCGGCCCAAGTCTCGCAGCGAAATTTGTGCAAGCCATCCAATCTTGAGCACCTCATTCGACGGTCATCCATCAACAAAGTTGTACACGGGTTAAACCATCTCTGTCGTACCCATGGCCCACTGTCTATTGCCCCAAATGTGTTTTCTGCCATAGATCCCCTTTAAGATCAGACGGTCCAGTTTCATTTGCTCGCTGATTGAATATTCCGCCACCACCCGGTTCCGCCATGTTACCCCACACGTGCAATCATCGTACATTCGACCTTTCCATTACATATATTGGTTCTTTTTCATCTTCTCTAAGGTTTTTCATTTGTATTTTGCTACGCAGACCGCCAACCTCCACCAGAGCACCCTTTCACCATTTCTCTGCGGTTTTTCCTCCATCTCATCATCTGCACAATCATGCTCATTATCCACATCATCCGCCACCCCATCCATTGTTTTCTTCACAGTTTTCATGTTTTTCAGGGTTGTAAATGATAAAAGACCGCCATGATGCGCGATCTCTGTCACAACGATGGAGGAATCAAAGAAGATCATGCGCAGGGGCTACATTCAGAAGCTGATGTTACAGGAAGTATCTGGAGGGGTGTTTGTGCCATAAATTCATCCAAGGACAGAGCTTAAACACCGCAAACCTTCTCCGGCACCATTAAAGCTCGGACGCACAGCAGAGAGCTTGAGGCAAGAAGTGGAAGACTTATGAGCTTCTGTAGGGATTTCTAGCGGGAAAAGGTACAAGTTTAAAGACCTCGAGGATCGAACAGGAGATCCTGTGCATGGTATAAGGTAACATCAGGGTTTTCACACCATCAGAAATGTTTTTCTTCATCAGAGGATGAAGCACCCATGCAGTTCTATTTATACACCGTGCCCCTGAGAAGATTATCTGCCCTATAAGAAGTCCTACACTATCAGGAGCATTTGTTACACGGTACAGAGACCTTAGCATCATTATTTCACCAGTTTGTCTAGTCAACAGAAAAGGTTAGTAGTGTTGCAGCCAAAGTGCCAGAGGTAAATGCATAGATTTAAAGCAGAATGGATTGCGGCCTTCCTCCTCTTCTGAGCGTTAATTATTCATTTAATTCTTCACCTACCATCTTCTGCTCTGTTTTCTCCTATAATAATCCAGAAGAACATATTGTAAAAGGTTGTTGTTCGGTTGTTCGGCTGTTGTTGTTAGAGGGATTCAGTGTGACTGTTAGAACAATATTGGGAGGGAGTTACAGAGTAGTTTGTATGTAATAGGCTGGGAGGAGAAAGTCTTGATCGTATTTAGCCATTGGGCTTATTGTACATGATTGGTTTTGCATCAATTAATCAAAGCACATTTCACAGGATCCTGGTCTATTACTATTGGTGATGTTTTTCCTAACTTTGTTTATTACATTTTCATACTGTTTCATGTTCTTCTGGTAGGCAACAAAAGTATAACATAGGATTCACCCTTGTTAGGTGCCCTACGTTTCCTGCTCTCCCTACCTTTAATGTTTTCTGCTTTATGTGCTATCTGAGAATTGTTTTCAGTTGATTTAACCAGTGTAGTGGATGATATTGCCTACTCTCTGATGTATGAATTAAATGAATCAGTTTTCAGATGTTCTTGTTGTGTTTAAGCTGGAAGATTTGGGACCACTGGGGATTAGAGTTAGCCCTGTCCACTAGGATCCTTGTGCAACCAACTGACCTTCCTAAGATCCCTTTGTTAATCCTATCTCTGTTTTCCTTTGGAGTTGCTAAAGCAGATCTGAAGTTAAATGACCTCTGGTCCGATCTATAAGCAGCCCCTTTGTCCCTCTTTGAGAGCTGCCTATGAGTATGTCCAAGCAGGTCTAGAGTTAAATGACCTCTGACCTGATCTATGGACAGAAATTGGGCTGCTTTCCTTCTTTCACCTTCTGTCCTTAATATTCCATTCCATCATCTATCTAAAAGATCCTTTAGCATAGATGACTTGCCCTCTGAAAGCCTTGGCTAGTTGTTGGAAGTAATTCTCCTTTCATGACTCCATAGCCCAATGGATGGCACTGTCTTGACCTATCCCCTTTGCTGAAACTCCCTACTGCTTCGTTCCCTTTCTCCTATTACCTTCTCAGTTTATGATCCCATAACCAACCCAGCAACTAACCAACCAAATCATTTAAAACCTCCTTTGTGCTTCATAAATAGCCTAACATCTCATCTTGAGCCTCAAAGATATATCATTCTTTTCTCTATTTGGAGAGATCCCTCTCCGGGTCCAGTAGGGCTAGATCCTAGGGCCCCAAAGTGGTTTTGATGTTGTCTCATCTTTTGGTATTGCCAAATCTGCCAAAACATGGGAACCCCAACATAATGGCGACTCCGCTGGGGATAGACCATTCAACCTTAATTTGGTAAACCACTGTGGTGGACAGTAAAGCTGTAAATCATCCACCCGGCGACTCCAAAATTCCAAGAATGACAAAAAGACTCCACTAGTGATCAGTAGGCCACTGGTTATCTGTTTTTTCACATAAGAATCCACTGGGAGACCAGTCACATTACAACATCAACCCCACCAATGGAAGACTCCGAGTTTAGTCCCCTTGAAGAGTTTCATTGTGGAATATCAGATATACTGGCTAAACTCCAAAGCAAGGACCTTCCAGAGGTTTTTCGTTGCAGCTCAAGATTCAATGATCAACCTGAGCTGAAAAAAGTTTTTTTAGAAGTGCTGGCAGAGAGATATGAAGTTGAGATCGAACTTTTGAACTCACAAGAGATATAATATGAGTTCAGAGACCCAAGGGAATTTTTGGAAAGTCTTCCGCCCCCTAAAAATGAAGAAATTCCACTGCCTGCGGAAATACAAGATGAAGATGATTAGGCTTTCAAGAGCCACACTGAAGATGCAGTGGAAGAAACACTAACCAAAGCTGCCCAGGACGTAGATAGCCTACCAGTCATGGCAGGCCAGAAGGAAGAAAATGTACATCATATGTTCATTGATTCTATGGAAGAATACATGGAGGTCCTGATTGGCTCGAATACTCTAGCGATGATCCTTCACCAGGGCCAGATTCATCAGGAATGGTCACTACTAATGGTGACCTCAGTTTTGAAGAACCACATGCAGAGCACCCTGTGGTTATCTCTGACAGGCAGTCAGTGCTCATATCCTTTTTTGTTACTGCTTGAATGGCTGCATTGGCATTATCGTATCACCTAGAACTTCAGAGATTTCCAAGTAGAGTAGGGTAGGTAGGAAAAGCTCAATAAAGCTCAGTTTGTGAGCATATAGTTAGTTGTTTCAATTTCTGTCTGAGAATGTAGAGAATAAACCTGCTAGACAGTCTAATCCCAGTAGGTAGCAGTGTAGGTAGAGAAACATATGAGACCAACAGTCTAATCTGGTCTCATGGAGTAATAAGGGTAGATGTAGAATAGGTTTAGTTTCTGTCTATAAAATAAAATGATGTAAAGGGTCTGCTAGCTCAAATGCACCATAGAAGAAGAAAATTGTTAGGATTGTAGTGAGGGTAGATAGAATGGTGGGAAAATGTTTCTGTTGATGTAACATATTCATATTGTGGCAGCTGATCAAAGAAAGGGATGTGCCCAGCATCAGGCAATTGGCCTACTCCAAAGATCATTTCTGTTTTCTTGCCTCCTTCAAGAAGAAGCCATCCCCATGTGGAGCCACTGTTAGCCCCCCTATGAAATTCTTGACAAGCAAGCTGGGGGCTATATCATTCTAGAGACCTTCAAGGAATGCATCTCCCCTGAAGACACATCATCCTTGAGGTCTCTCTGTGCTATGCCTAAAACAATTTCCCCCTGCTGATCCATTTCTCAAAGGGCCTGTTTTCCCCCTTATATCCCTGCAAATGCCCTCATTTTAATCCCTTGCCCCTTTGTCAAAGTCCCCTTGTTTCCTCTATTTCTCCTGTCAATCCTCTAAATTCCCCCAAAACCCCCTTCAAATTCTACCCATGTCCCTGGTTTAGCCTGATTCGCTATTTATCTTCCTATCGTTACCCTTATAAGGTTTCAAAATGCATTAAAATGGCTTAAAAACCCACTTTGAACCTTATATTCAGGCCTAGCCCCTCTGCATGAGCCCCGCACCTTGATTCCCCCACGTGAACTGGCGCCGAACCACTCGCTGGCCCGAAAGGCGCTAATCTCCCATGCCCACGGTTCATCCCTCTGAACGCACCATCGTTGTCTGCTCATCAGCCAGATCAACGGTCCGAAATGCACCTTTTCTTGTCATCCTCGCCGCGCAATAGCCATAAAACAACCTGGTTTATCCCGCACCGCTTATGCGCGGTGGGTGGTTTTCCCTGAGCACCCAGCGATTCCATACAACGCTCGCCACCTGTCCCCTGTACGACGACAAAACCGCCCATCCCCCACGCATTATCTTTCGACCCAAGTCTCGCAGCGAAATTTGCGCAAGCTGTCCGATCCTGAGCGCCTCATCCGATGGTCATCCATCAACAAAGCTGCGCACAGGTTAAACCATCTCTGTCGTACCCGTGGCCCACTGTCTATCACCCCAGATGTGTTTTCCGCCGTAGATCCCCTTTAAGATCGGACGATCCAGTTTAGTTTTCCCGCTGATTGAATATTCCGCCACCGCCCGGTTCCGCCACGTTACCCCCCACGTGCAATCATCGTACATTCGACCTTTCCATTACATATATTGGTTATTTTTCATGTTCTCTAAGGTTTTTCATTCGTATTTTTCTACGCAGACCACCAACCTCCACCAGAGCGCCCTTTTACCATTTCTCTACGGTTTTTCCTCCATCTCATCATCTGCACAATCATGCTCATTATCCACATCATCCGCCACCCCATCCATTGTTTTTTTCACATTTTTCATGTTTTACAGGGTTGTAAATGATAAAAGACCGCCATGATGCATGATCTCTGTCACAGCGACGGAGGAATCAAAGAAGATCATGTGCAGGGGCTACATTTAGAAGCTGATGTTACAGGAAGTATCTGGAGGGGTGTTTGCGCCATAAATTCATCCAAGGACAGAGTTTAAACCATGCAAACCCTCTCCAGCACCATTAAAGCTTGGATGCACAGCAGAGAGCTTGAGGCAAGAAGTGGAAGACTTATGAGCTTCTGTAGGGATTTCTAGAAGGCAAAGGTACAAGTTTGAATACCCCGAGGATCGAACAGGAGATCATGTGCATGGTATAAGGTAACATCAGGGTTTTCACACCATCAGAAATGTTTTTCTTCATCAGAGGATGAAGCACCCATGCAGTTCTATTTATACACCGTGCCCCTGAGAAGATTATCTGCCCTATAAGAAGTCCTACACTATCAGGAGCATTTGTTACACGGTACGGAGACCCTAGCATCATTATTTCACCAGTTTGTCCGGTCAACAGTAAAGGTTAGTAGTGTTGCAGCCAAAGTGCCAGAGGTAAATGCACAGATTTAAAGCAGAATGGATTGCGGCCTTCCTCCTCTTCTGAGCGTTAATTATTCATTTAATTCTTCACCTACCATCTTCTGCTCTGTTTTCTCCTATAAGAATCCAGAAGAACATATTGTAAAAGGTTGTTGTTCGGTTGTTCGGCTGTTGTTGTTAGAGGGATTCAGTGTGACTGTTAGAACAGTCTTGGGAGGGAGTTACAGAGTAGTTTGTATGTAATAGGCTGGGAGGAGAAAGTCTTGATCGTATTTAGCCATTGGGCTTATTGTACATGATTGGTTTTGCATCAATTAATCAAAGCACATTTCACAGGATCCTGGTCTATTACTATTGGTGATGTTTTTCCTAAATTTGTTTATTACATTTTCATATTGTTTCATGTTCTTCTGGTAGGCAACATAAGTATAACATAGGATTCACCCTTGTTAGGTGCCCTACGTTTCCCGCTCTCCCTACCTTTAATGTTTTATGCTTTATGTGCTATCTGAGAATTGTTTTCAGTTGATTTAACCAGTGTAGTGGATGATATTGCCTACTCTCTGATGTATGAATTAAATGAATCAGTTTTCAGATGTTCTTGTTGGGTTTAAGCTAGAATATTTGGGATCACTGGGGATTAGAGTTAGCCCTGTCCACTAGGATCCTTGTGCAACCAACGGACCTTCCTAAGATCCCTTTGTTAATCCTATCTCTGTTTTCCTTTGGATTTGCTAAAGCAGACCTGGAGTTAAATGACCTCTGGTCCGATCTATAAGCAGCCCCTTTGTCCCTCTTTGAGAGCTGCCTTTGAGTATGTCCAAGCAGGTCTGGAGTTAAATGACCTCTGACCTGATCTATAGACAGAAATTGGGCTGCTTTCCTTCTTTCACCTTCTCTCCTTAATATTCCATTCTATCATCTATCTAAAAGATCCTTTAGCATAGATGACTTGCCCTCTGAAAGCCTTGGCTAGTTGTTGGAAGTAATTCTCCTTTCATGACTCCATAGCCCAATGGATGGCACTGTCTTGACCTATCCCCTTTGCTGAAACTCCCTGCTGCTTCATTCCCTTTCTCTTATTACCTTCTCAGTTTATGATCCCATAACCAACCCAGCAACCAACCAACCAAATCATTTAAAACCTCCTTTGTGCTTCATAACTAGCCTAACATCTCATCTTGAGCCTCAAATATATATCATTATTTCTCTATTTGGAGAGATCCCTCTTCGGGTCCAGGAGGGCTAGATCCTAGGGCTCCAAAGTGATTCTGATGTTGTCTCATCTTTTGGTATTTCCAAATCTACCAAAACATGGGAACTCCAACACATCGGACTGTGTTTGTTGAAGGCACTTCAACCTGTATCATGTATATCACATGTTGGAAATCCATCGGATCTCCCCCAATGATTCAGTCCCCAAATAGCTTGGAATCTTTCAATGTTAGAGGTTCTTAGTCATACGGTATTCTCAAAGCATTACCCATATCATTGGAGGGAAAAATAGTAACCATGGAAGTTGAAGTGGTAGATTCCAACCTAAACAATAATCTCCTTCTTGGACGCAGTTGGATGAATGTTATGGTTTGTGTGGTCTCCACCCTTTTTTGTGTCGTCTGTTTCCCTCATCAAGGAAATATTGTGACTATTGATCAAATCGCTTTCTTCTCCTCTTTTTCTTCAATAGGAAACATTCTGTATGTTGGGAAGACCGCTACCCCTTATGAGAACATTGGGTCATGTCTATTCAAAGACTCGTCCCTTATGGGAATTCTTCTACTCCCACCTTCGAATGTTGCCTCCATCAATATGATTTAGTCTGGTCATGATCCATGGATTTTTCCCAATAATCACCAGCTCGAGTGTTTTGGTGATGTTATGCCTTTGAACACGGTTGAGAAAATTTATCAAAGTATTCTCATAGCTTCTGAGGCTGCATGCGGGACCACCGATCATTTGGTTTCCTCTCTAGACACTTATGCGCGTTCTCATGGTTTGGTTCTTAGGAATCTGATGATCCCTTGAATGAGAATTTACCCGACAAAATTATCGTGGATGTAACATCTCTCAAGAAATCTCCGTGGGATGTTTGACATCATCATTCCTCATTTCTCCCAATCTCAGGTGACATCTCCACATGTCTGGAATCCCATGCTTCGTCTATATCAACTGACCCATTTCAGAATCCAACCTTGATTCATGAATTGTTGTCTGAAGGGAACATGGGAAATATTCCTCCAACCATTCCGATCGACATCTCTATGATTGTTGAGAATTCCTTTTTCTGGGTTTCTTGTTCTCCCCATGAGCTCAAGATTTACACTTCTTTCCTAAAAAAGCATGACCCACCTACTCCCTTCGACCCTGCTCTTACCATTTGGTCACTTTTCCATGGGCGTGTTATTTCCATGCTTCGTAACCCTTACTCGGCCAGGGGGCATGGGCACTTCATTGATGTTGTAAATTTTCTCATAAAATTGGTCGACGTAATGCCTACATGCAACACCAATGGTAGAACTGTGGGTTTATTTCTATTAATTTTGATAGCAATCAGTCATATGAGTTCATTCTTGAACTCTATATAAAAAAATATTACGCTTAGTCATAAGTGTGATACTTTGTACATTAGTGTTTTATTCATTAGTGTGCTTTGGTTGGATTTTTGGTGTGATTTTTTTCTTTGCAGACATGTTTCCTCTGCTCACATTATGTTCCACTTGGTTTGCAGATGCCTTCGAATCATTACGTCAATTTTGCTGATGGCGCTTTCTGTAGCACACTGAACCTATATTCCGCAACATAGACACTCTTTCCCCCCAATGGAGAGTTGATTAATTTAAAAGGTATTTGTTTGGGTGGAACAACTAACAATATTGATGAATATAGTGCAGTAATCAAGCTATTATCGAATGCCATTAATCTCGAGATTAGGGATTTGGTAGTTAAGTTTGACTCATAACTTGCTGTGTTACAATTAAATGGCCATGATTTTGTGTAAAATCCTCAAATTTTTCGTATGTATTTGCGTGTTCGATTATGTGTAAGACATTTTTATTTTATCACATATCAACATATTCCAAGATGTTTAAACACATTAACATTTCTACGGCTACTTTTGTATCATAATGATGTTTTGATTTTTTACACACACACACACACACACACACACACACACACACACACACACACACACATATATATATCGAGTCTTTCAAGTGTGTTGCATCCAAAATATCAAAAAATATGTGTTCTGTTACAAAAATGTCTCTCTGAGCCTACATCAGTAAAAAAATTGTTAAAACAGGGTTGCTATATGCCCACATTGCGCTCATGATAGTAGGTGATTACTCGAATCACTTGCCAGAGTAATCGATGTAGTCTGCTGAGAACCTTGACCATTTTCCTCTTGAGGCACAGAGGAATCTCATTAAAGGTATCATACTCTGGGATGCCTCTCGTAAGGCCAACCAAGTTCCACTCTAACTCGGCTAGTGTATATTCTTCCTCCTCATAAGGAGCATCCTCTACTGGGCAGGCTACCTCCACGCAATCGGTGACATATCGGGCGGTCTTTGATGACACATATCTGTAAAACACATCATTAGTTTACATTTCCAAATACATAAAAAAAAACATTAAAAAATTAAAAAATGGAAAAAAAAATAGTTTTACCTTCATTGGTCCACTGTGTATCCGGTGTAATGGGCAGATCCATATCTCCTCTGAAGTCGATGATGGCATATGTGAAGTCCTCAACTACGATAATTTGATGGCACAACCAACTAAAAAAGGTTGTTGGGAAATGCATCTGTTGGCCCCAACCCTGTCAGAGCATGATATCACACCATCTCATCAGCCTCGGGTCTCTCGAGGCCGGGCCATGGATCTCTAGCCATTGATACTAAAACAATAGTACTCTCTGTAAGAATAAGGTCACCAGGATGGACCTATACCTGACTTGTTTCAGCCGCCCTGTCTTGCACTTGGTTAATTGGCTCTTCATATTGGCTAGTAACCCCTCATACTAGTTAAACATTTTTGGGGCCATAGATTCCACCACGTACTGGAACTGAGATTTCGTTGCCTTATGCAACACCTGGGATGCTACCACTCTAGTAATGCAATGAAGAATTGTGTGCAAAGGAAGCACCTTGATAGAAGAAATATCTAGCTTCCCGTTCTTAGTTTTTCGAGCCTCGGGACAGTGTCTCTGGATGAGCATAATGGTCCTATCACCCTATGTGCAAGCTCCAGAGAGTTGGATTCTCTCCCCTCTCCTGGAAAAACTTGTGATGAAATAGATGTCCATCACATCTACTTCCAATTCTTGGTCCTTGATGACAAATATTTGTCAGTCCACATCCCATAAACCAATAAAATATTGGGGCCACTCCAACTGAACTCTCAAAACTCTGATGTTTGAAATAATTTCAATAAAACAAAATTGCGCAATGCATTTACACACATTTTGGTCTTGCGGTTCTTGGTGGTCTTCCACCTTGCGGCCTCATTCTCTCCATTCAATTTCCATCTCCGAGGAAAACACATGCAAAACATGTTTAAAAGTCATTTTAGGAGCTTTCGCCGGAGTAAGTTTGGAAAATATCCATTGAGATGGGTGGATTTATTGTTTCGAAATCCTCCATGTGGACAATGCGACTATCCAATTTAATTCGCCGCTGATAGCGCACTACCCTAATGAGATAAACACAACTAGCACAAGTTTGATAGCTTGAAATCACGCTGGTCACGAGCGATTTTGAGGCTTGAAATCCTCCCCCCAATATTCCTATTTCTAAAACTAAATGATACATTAATGGAATTAAAATGAAGAGGATGCTTAGAGCTCTTACTTAACACTGACAGATTGATGAATGGTGTCCTGGATCGGCCACACCATTGATTTGAAGTTCAGAAGGAAATTAGGTAAAAATGCACTACTAAAAATATAAAGGTGAAAATGAATTTATTTTTTGCTTTATTTATAGTTTTTTGAAAACAATTTGCCATTATTTTTCCTCAATATGAGTGATTTTTGTTGATTCTGTGCCGTAATAGGACTTTCACACTTTTCGTGATTATCTATGATATAAATGAGTCGTAGTTTATCTATTTTTGCGGCTTGATAAACATTTACAAAAAAGGAACACCCCTGGGGTCAACTTTCAGCTCTTTTCTGACTCTCAAAAAATGAAAATACTGCCGCATACTTGTCATTTCAAACTCGTTAAAGCGAATGAATTGACACGATCTCAATATACATTTACCCCTTTTCGGGCTGAGATTTACTATATATGAAAAATGAATACCTTGGTCGAACATGGTTAATAGGTTCTCTTGAATATTGTTTTCTACCTTTTCAGATTCGAGAGATGATTTACGAAAAGGGACATGATGGAGTTAAATTTTTTTTTCTTTTCAAACTCCTTAAACATGAAAAGTTCCTGAGTTATCCTTTCATTAGACTCGTTAAAGGTTAAAAGAAGAAAGACTTATCACCATGACGAGACCAAGTTCCTCCTTCCTAGGGCTCGTTAAAATTACTAGGATGGATTCATTCTAAGAATGAACTTACATGCTCAACATATGTTATCCTCTTCATGCTGGCTATAAAAAATAAAGAGGTACTCGTTAGCAATAACGGGGGAAAATTGAAAGTGAACGTCCTATGTGTATTTTGGGCAGGTTTTCTCTCTTGAACATGACACTCATCTGCAGTTTGTGTTGGTTTCGAGACATCCTACATTCGTAAATTTTCCTCCACGGGTTTTGGAAATATGTTTTCGTCTCATTTGATTAACAAATTTTTTCAGCATGACCTCTGATCCTATTTTAGTCAAATTCTGCCACACTCTAGAGTTGTTTCACCAATATGTTCAAGAGAAGTCATTTTTGTCAAACATCATTTTCTTATCTGACCTCCTATGTTACAATCCTGAATCACTCCTATCATCTTAAGATATATTTTGTTTCGTGTCGATGATGTGGGAATCATCATGACCCTACTTCGACGAATAAATTCCTGTCAACTTCAGCTCATTATTTGGGAAGGTGATTTAGAAAACTCTTTTCACTACCTTGGAGCTTGCATGCCTCAATGGAAATTTCTTTGTGTTCGACAACAGGTTCACATCATTGGCCTTTGATCAAATGATTCTGCAAGTGTTCGACTTCAAAAAATTTATTCACGCTTGTAGATTGTGTTGTTGTACCTTGAGGTCCATCATCATTATTGGTGGTCTCTCTCGTACCTGTTAATGGTTTTCATCATTTACTGGTAATCAGGTGGTTTCTACCATGTTCGATACCAACACATTTATTCACATGGATATATTCGTACATTGGGTTGATTGAGATCGCGGTGAAGACCCCGGGTCACATCTTATTTTTGATCCAGGCTACGGGGAGTTATTGAGTATTCATGATTGTATACATGATCCTATCTATATGGATGGCTGTGTCCATACTATGGATCCCTTTCTATGATATTTTTAGCTGGATGGTTGTAACCATGTTGTGGGTTCATGTTTTATTTGATGCCGAGTGAAGCGTTATGTGGTTAGGCATATTCATAACAGAGAAGTCATATTGTAATATGTTTGATTTGGAAAGTTTTCTACAGGTGGTCTGTGTTCTTTTCGTTGGTTCATAAGGCATTTCAACCATCACTCCTCGTTATGCCTTCATGCTATAGGGGGCATTTGTTACACAATAATTTGTCACCATGCACATTTTCCCATATTTGATCCTGAAATTTCCCTTGATAGATCTTGTGCAATGTTTCCACCATGAATAAATATGTTAAGAAATCCCATGAAGATTCAAAGAAAACACCCTTGGAATATTACTGAACAAACTTGGTCAAATTCCTATTTTCCCGGGTCAGTGCTTTTCCTGGTGTCATGCTCAGGCTGATGTCATATTCACAGATCTATCTTAGCGTTGCCATCGCTCTTATTTCTTGGAAAACTTCATTGATCCCTTTCGGGTAATGTTTCCTCAAATGGAGGAGAAGATTCGACCTCTAGAAGTTCTAGGGCAGTGATTTGATTGGTAAATGGTGATGATAGGGTCAACCTCTCCTATTTTAGAGCTTTGATCTCATCCACTGGGGTTTATGCCTTAGAAATTGGGCCTTCCTCCTCCTTTCATGGGCTCCCAACCTCTTCTCCCTTCCTGTAAATTCATTTCCCTCATTCCAATAATTTTAGAGCTTGGTTGGTCATTATTAGGCTAGTCTAATCTCTCGTTCCCTTTGCATCCTCACATTTTGAGAACGCCTAAGTGTTCTGGAGAAGGAATGCTTTAGAGCTTCAGTGAAGGACTCATATTTTCACCAAAGGAGTCCTCTGACATTAAGGCTTGGGATGTAAGCTCTTCCTTTTATATTTATCAATAAAACATCTTATGTTTTCTTTCTATATTTGTCTAATTTTTTATGCAAATATTCTTGTACTCCTTGATCTTCTAGAGAAATAATGTTTATTATGATTATTATGTATTGTATTGTGTTTGTTGTTTCCTCTTGATCATCCACAGGTATTCGTGTGCCATCAGTAGCAGGGAGCGAGCCTAAAAGTATCATGGATTAAGGTCATCATCAACGAATTCAAACATAGCATTGGAAAAAAGGTACTTTTGTCTCTTTTCTTCTTGCATTGTAAATGTTGGTTAAGAGAGATTTGCATTAGAAAGTATCTCGTGTTTCTAGAACCACTCTAGGGCTAGAGAGATTACCTCTGTCCGCAAAGGGGATTTATCTTGACAACACTTATGGGCCTCAAACTAGGGAAATATATCTCCATACCCCAAATAATGCTAGGACCGATAAGGTAAATAAATCATAGGAGCACACCCAAATGATGTAAAAATCTGGAATCTAAAACACTCACCCAAAATATGGAATCTTGGGAAAAAAATTCTAACATGGGATAAAATCCAGAGACCGGGGTTTTAATGCTACCTCAATTTGTCTTCTCCGCTCCTCTAATTAAGAAAATATTAACCATATTCTCAATTTTGGTAGCTTTTCAACCCCCCTTTGGGATTTTCTGGCTATGCTCTTTCAACAAACTAATAGAGTTCAAAATAACATCATCTCCACTTTACAATATCGACAAGATATTCCTTTCACTAACCCTAATGTTAATGAATCATGGTAGATAGTCCATACATTGCTCCTTTGGTGGATATATAGGGATTGAACCAAACACATTTTAAAAAATAATCAAAACTCACAAGATCTCATTTTGTAAGCCACTTTGCAAACTCAATGAAACCATCACCTCTATTTCTTGGTTTGGTAAATACCAGGAATGCAATTAACTTGAAAAAAATATTCTAGCCACATTGAGTCTTTCCCCTTGTATCTTAAACAATATACACTCTACTCACAACTCTCTCCCATCTAACCCTTCCTTTTAGTCTCTTCCTCTTGAGGACTTTATTAAACTCTACTTTGATAAGGCCTCAAAAGGGAATCCCATCCAATTAAGCTATGATGATGTCTTTCGTAATGCCAATGGAAGAAATACACAATCTTTTGCAAGTTCTATAGGCCATTACACCAATAACATATATAAAATTTGGTTTCCTGAATAGGTCTTCTAATTTCCATATGAAAAAAATTATCACAAGCTCATTATAGAAGGAGATTCCAATAATATAATGAATGTATTCTAGAAAATTCAATATGAAACTAAAACTTCTAAAGTTCCTAATAACTAGAGAATGGAAATATGCATTGGAATCGTTGCAAATATTCTGACATATCTCTACTCTTCACTCACATGTTCGATGAGAAGGAAGTAAATTGGGAAATAGGCATGCTAATCATGGAATAAACACAACAAATTCTCCCATATAATTAGATTGGAATTAATCCGTTCTTGACTCCCTTCACTTTGAATGTGAGGAGTTAGCTGAGAATGGCATTTCTCTCCATGGAGGGTGCTCTAAAGTGATCCATCACTACCCCACTTTAATATAGTGGAAGTTAAATCAAAGAGGACCTACGAATCCTGGGATACTTGGCACTCTACATTTTCCTCATTCAAATCATATCCTATGGGTTACACCTCCTATCCATGGAAGTGTCAATCACAGCAAGCAGGCAACACCACCATGTATAGTCCATCCTTGTGGCTTAACAAAATGACTCTCCAACCCATTTGATATATGATGTATTTGTTAGTTCCTCCTAATTCTTATGCCTATTTTTCGTAGTAGACATGAAAAATGGGGTCTCAGTCTTCCTAGTTACATAACGGCATGAACTGCAACCATTCCTTGTTATAGTGGAAATTAAGCACATTTAAATCAAGTTTGTAGATTTATTGGCCTAGCATAACTCTAATCCTTAGCCTTGGTAGTTACTCATATCCCAAAACATGCATACCATTTCAACTTGATCATGCCAAGATTCATTGGAATTGCACTTTGATATATCAGTTTCTTTCTTGTGGCTTCTATTAATTTTACCAAAGTTGATCTGCAAGGAATATTTTGGTGCTATGGTTAACTACTCTATCTATCAAGCTATACTTTTTTATGTATCCTTTCACTCTAAATGTTTTATTTTTTGTTTAACTTAACTCTGGGTTCACTTTTCTCTTCTAGGTTTTGTGATTCGAATTTCCATATAGTACCTTTTGAATTCCTGTCATTATCATCCTTAACCCTTCTCCTTTCCCTCTAGTACCTTTTGAATTCCTGTCATTATCATCCTTAACCCTTCTCCTTTCCCTCTAGTATCTTGTGAATTCTTGTCATTATCATCCTTAACCCTTCTCCTTCTTGAATGTTCTCCTCTTAGGGGCAGTGCAACTCTTTCCTATCTCTAATATGTCTTGTTCTCCTTTCTCTTTATCTCCATGGGCTCTACCTCAACTTGTTGCACACTTATATTCTAATTCTTCTTCGCCTCATGTGTTTATGTTCTTGCTATATTCTTTCTTCCTTTCACATATGTTCTTCATCCTAACTCCTTATGTTTCCATGCAATGTGGATAATATGTTTTTGGAAGAAGGGGACGTAGGTGAGGGTATTATTTTGTCTCTTCGTAAAGTGAGAGCTACATCAATTCAACCTATGAGATCTGTGCTCTGGCTCAATCTCAAGAGTTTATGGCTCGTTAACAAGAAGTCATCATGAGTTAGTTCGAGAAGAGATTGAATGTGTCAAGGTGAATATGTGCAAGGAAAGGCATTCCACCCTTTATTATCATGTTGATGCAACCACTTGAGACCAGACACCTAGCACCAGAGCCTCAACTAGATGTTTCTATAAGTACATGTAAGCTATCGATGTTTATTGGCGCACCAAAATTCTAGCATAACAGGAGGAAAACATTGATGGTATATATCATACGTGCACTAATATCATCATGATTTTAGCCAACCACTCCTTCTCCCTATATGATAAGGATGTCTGGTGGACTCAAATTCCTAGAGACTTACTCTAATCACTACTATCTTTAACATTTTTTTATTTTATTTTAGTCTAGACAACTTCTTATGTTTAATTTTGTCAATGTATGTCATGAAAGGTGAATTATAATGAGTACAAATTATCATAAATCCTTTTAAGAAATATATACTCATGAAATATTTCATTTTTAAGTTTTAAAGGTGATATTTTATTACATTTAGAATATATTAAATTGATAGCTAATTTATTTAATTACAAAATATATTTGAATACATTAATATTTTCTATTATATATGCATTAAATATGAAAATTTAATTAATCACTCATTTATCATTATTATAATGAATAATGAACACAAATAAAATATTTTCAATAAAATGACCAAAATAATCATGAATAATTATAAAATTTTTATTATTAGATATTTTATGATAGATAATTAGAAATAAATAATCTTTAACATTCATTAACCATCCAAATAATATAGAAATTACTATAAAGCTTTAAAAGGATAACTCAAAATCGTTATTATTTTCTAAATAATATATATGTGGAAACATTAAAACTTTGACAAACAATCTAAATATTATAAAAATTACAACTGGCTAATAGTTTTTTGAATATTATAAAAATTACAATAGGCTAATATTTTTTGAATATTATGTTTCTTTAGTTTTTAAAATAATTAACATAAGTGAAACCGGACAAATTTTTAAGATAATTGACATAGGTTAAACCGGACAAGTTTTTAAAATACTTGGAGCACTGGTAAAATAATATAATATACACACTAAAAAAGCTGATTTTTTTTTTTTTTTTTTTAAAAATTCTATTATCGTTTTAACTTCTATTACATTTGTCTTTATAAAAAAATAAAAATAACACAATATCATTACTACTTTCATATTGTCACTATTACCATTAAATTTATTTTCGGTAAATATTTTCCGTAAAACACACATTAAAAATATTGCAATTAGTTTTTCAATTAGATTAAGACGTTCCCATGGTTCATTTTATAATGAAAATCCTGCCTTACATAATCCTCCTCAAAATGAAATAGACTAGAATCTTTGATTTATGATCCTCTTCAAATTGAAATCTACAAAGATTCGGTTGGCACTGACACTCTACTCACATAAATAAGGTGAGGTTTTGAGTTGGGCTGTTTCTGGAAGTGGATTGCGGGGTTCATTTGCACTGCAGCGGCAGGAGTGGATCGTTGGGGGAATGCCATAGCATAGGTCGCGGATCCCTTGGCTGTGGTGTCTTCCTAAGACTGTAAATGAACACGCTAATTTCTGGATGCTGTTCCGCTTGCTTTTGCAGTTTTTCTGTATTTTAGGGGGGCCCTTCGAAACTGGCCTGTGCGGGCGATGGTGGATCTCCATGGATGACAGTTTTGAGGTTTATGCCATTGCAGTGGGGTTTCTGGTCTTTCCGGTTAGCCGTTTGGTTTTTCCGAAGAATTTGAATTATTTTTCAGGGGCATTGGCTTTTCGTTTTTCCCTCTCCATTTTCCTGACTCCGGCAGCGATTTGAATTACTGGCCCGTTGGTGGTTGGGTGTCTCATTTAATGACACCAACTCATCATTCAATGACTTTAGTTCACCTACTCGTCATCATACGGCTGCCTTTCAACTGTGACCACTCCTGAATCAGTACGTGGACAGCTATCCTGTCGTTATTTCCTTCTTAACAGTGTTTCGGTATTAGTTTCTTGGTTTGTTTCGATTCGGGCGAATCTAGTACTATACGCTTTCGGCCTCTTCCCGCTGTTTCCTCAACCAGATATCCACCGACTTCATCCTACAGGCTTTGGGCTCGTGGCTATCTGCTCTTAGGGCAGGCTTTATCGATCTCAGGATTTTCTCTATACCGACCCTTTCTTTCCCCGATGTTCATTGTATCCGCAATGGATTTCAGAGCTTTACAGTTTTACGATCCTTCGTTCTCTGCTACATCAGGTATTGGCATGATCCGGGCGACCGATGTGTTTTCTTTTAATCTGAACATATCATTTCCTTTCGATCCTGGTTCAGTAGGAGTCGCCGGTCTTGGTTGGATGCTGTAAGGTGGTGGATCTCCGGATCGAGTTGGGGAGCCGGTTCTCCCCCAATCATGGGGTCCAATCTCATTGATGATGAGGTACCTTTTTGTTTTCAGTACAGTTTATCAAGCGAGCCTGTTTTGTGGTGCAGGGGTTTTGGTTTTGTCCAGGGCTGCTCTTTCATCTTCAAGTGGATCGGGCATATTAATCAAGTGTATCAGAATCCATATATCATGAGGACATGATGTAATGCAAGCGAGCCTGATTTGGTGTTTGCTTTGTGAGACAGCCTTTTATCAGTTTTGATGGTTCTATGGAAATCACCTTTTATTTGCTTTTTTTCATTTCAGTTATCTTTTTTCTTTTCTATCATGAATATGATGCTGCATATTATCTCTGCTGGCTCTTTTCATTGTATACAGGGATGATCTCGTGGGTATGTTTTATACTATCCGCTATGTTGTAAGCCATGAACATCGAATCACTTCTCTTCAGAAGTGTTTTCTGGATGTATTTGGTAATGGGGTTTTCTCGCTGTTTTTAATAACAGTTTGAGAAGTTATCGATGATCATGTACTGTCATATATTTCTTTTAATATATACAGCGTTTCCTTCCGAAAAAAATAAGGTGAGGAAGAGTTAAAAAAAATACTGCCCCACAAAAGTAAAGTGGGGATTTAGAGTTTGAAAAATTAAACATATATATTACAATTATTAATTAAGAAGTCCTATATGACAGAGAGAATTCTTTAATAAACAAGGGAAGTCGCACGCAAGTCGCGCTAATTAAAGGAAAAACAAGTACATGCCGCTGATTGGTTAAAGGAAAAAAGATGTTATATTATGGGTAAAATCTCGCCCCTCGTGATATTATCAGTAAAAAACGTTTTGAAACAAATTTTTGATTGTTAACTATTATTATTTGCCTTAAAGGTCAGTACCACAAGCCAATGGTCATTTATTAGTAGTGCTTATTCAAGAAAAAAAAAGTCAGAATCGTAATGTCTAAAACCTCCACAGTCCAGCAATTTTTAAAAAACTCAAAGACTCGAAAAATAGCATGTCAACTAGTATTGTATGCGAATTTACTTCGGAAGAGGATGTTTCAGAATGGGATTTATTTGTAATTTTTTTCCTAGTATTTATTGGCCTCGAGTGGCATGCTTTCTGATATCTTCGTATAAATCTGATAAAAACCGCTCTATCTTAGGTTAATGAGGACATCGATGTTACTCAAAATCACTTCGTTATTAATAATTTTGTAGAAGCCACGCATCAGTTTGCACAAAGGGTATGGCATACTATGTACAATTGCAAGTATCTGAGGTAGATAAAAGCCATTCTATCTATCTTCGTATAACTCTGATAAAAACCGCTCTATCTTAGGTTAATGAGGACCTCGATGTTACTGAAAATCACGTCGTTATTAATAATTTTTTAGAAGTCACGGATCAGTTTGCACGAAGGGTATGGCATGCTGTGGACAATTGCAAGTATCTGAGGTAGAGAAAATCCATTCTATCTATTTATGGAACAGAAGTCAAATTATATAATAAGAGTTATTATATAATTATAATAAGGGACGTATAATTTAAAGTTCATAATTTACAAAAGCAGGCCTTGTATTCGGAACGTCGCTGACATTTGCATCAGCGTTTGTGCAATAACTTGGCCTGAATACAGAAAATGCTACTACCAGAACGATCATTAGATAATCCTGGCCATGCAACAAGCGGGGCATGTTAAAGTATCATGTTTGGCAAGTTAAAGTACATGTTCAACGTTCTAACTTGAATAAAATAATCAAAGATTATGCAACATAAATACGAACCAAAAGTGTTTTGATATCCTACCATCGCGTAGGAATCAAGATGACGAGGAGGTCACCTCAACACATTTGCAGGCCAAAGAGGTTGAAACAACAAATTCTGGGTTGTTAGTAGCATCCAAAAAAAAGAACTTCTAGAAAACCAACGACACGTACCAGGCCATACATAGTGCAAAAGCTGGAGTAAATTCCTCAGTTGCAGATTAAAAATGGCGAAGTAACCAACATGTTTTCCTATTTTCATAATAAAATATTAAAAAGAAATATTATTAAGTATAAGAACAAATATTAAATCTGTCAATAGACATGAAATATATTAATGAGCCAAAAAATTAAATATATTAATAAGAGATATTAAAAAACACTTTTTTAAGAAATATAATTTAAAAAACAGGTGCATATTTATGGACTACAACACCTGTGGTAGCCATGCAGTGGACCCACCTGCATGTGCTCTTGCATAATCATAACATGCATAATAATCTAGATAGTTCGAGGAGGACGTTACAAGTGTTCTTGCCTAATAATCATTTGGTTAGTTCATGGTTGTCTCTAGGAGACCCACGAGCCATCATCTAGCCTGCAACAAATTCTTCAGTGTTTGTTTCCACATCATAGATGAGTCTCCATTATCAGGAATTCGACATCATATTTCTTCATCTGGGACTAGTTCAAATACAAGCAAGATTACCCACAAAATGATTCATCCTCTGATGGTCGGCCATAGTTCAAGTTACTCTGCATCCCGCAATAAAAAAACAAATATTGCAGGGAATGTAGCTGGAGTTGAAGAAGCATGAAGGACATGTGATGTGAGCTTGCATCTAGCGTTTATTTAAAAAGCAATGGATTCGATTACCGAAAGTACTAGTTTCAAAGGCTCGTTGGAATTGATTAGCTACGAGATTGACATTATACGCCACGAAATCACCTAAAGTACTAGACAGAATAGGTATTGGTTCAGTAATGGTTGGAGCAGAAAACTCAGATTCGAGAAGAATCTCATTTTTGGGTGGTACGGTAGGGGGATCAGCTGTTGTCTCTCTAACTAGAAGGTATGTTGCTTTCTTTAATGTTGCTTCAGCAGGTTAAGCTTGTACATTAAGTTAAACATGTGGTAAACGGTTTCTAATTTTTAGTTGAAATGGATACAATTTGAAACTATGCTTATATTTAGACCTGTAAAACTTTGTTTTTTACAGTTTAAAGAACTTGTAAAGACCTGGATCAGTCTAAATTGTAAGCCACAGCCCGCTAGATAAAATCCCAAAATCGAAAGCTCTAGTCTAAATTGCAGGCCACACTCCGCCAGATGAAATTTTGTTTTTTTATAGTTTAAAGAAATTTTGATTTTTACAGTTTAAAGAAATTTTAGGCCACAGTCCGCCAAATGAAACCCCAAAGTCTAAATTACAGGCCACAGTCTACCAGATGAAAGTTCGCCAGATGAAACCCCAGAGTCCAAAGCACCGACTCAACTCTTCAACTGAAGTCAATCAACTTTGTAAAAAACAACTAACTCTTAAACCTAGAGAACACTAATACCATAAAAATAATTTGTTGTTGTGTAAAGCTTGATAAATGTAAAGTAAAAAAAACCAAAACAATTGAACAACCTTCACAGGAACCATCAACTCTTGAATCTAGGAAAAATCTGATAAATGTAAAGTGAAAAAACCAAAACAATAGAACAACCTTCACAAGAACCATCAACGCTTGAATCTAGGGAAAATCTAATACCATGAAAACATTTATTATTTAACATGTTACTTCATGATACAAATATCGGTGATGCATAGCCTTATTTTCAGAAAAAACTAAAGTGAATCAAGCAAACGGTGGCAGATTACCTCATCCTCAATAGGGAATTCAACTTGTCTTATCCTCATCTGGGAATTCAACTGGAGCATAGAGATTGAACAATTTTTCTCCAGTTATAATTCTGGTTTTCTGGTGGAACACGTACAATGCAGTCGAGATCATGGTATTGGTCTCGTATGAGCTGGCGAACATCAGCCTTCTCATGCGCTAGTTGTCGGAGGAATGGAATCAGTTCTGTAAGGGAGCTATCAGATGTATCCCCTGTACAAAACCGTTTAATGGGGATGGCGTTGAAGAGCTGGATCTTGTGGGACAAAGGGTTATCATCGATGAGAATGACTTTTCTGAGCTTCTTTCCAGGAGAGACGGGTCTTTTATATAAATATTGTTAAACTGGTGCAGGCAAGCCTCTTTGCTTAAGAGATGAGAAAATAGGGACGGTGCATGTTGTGGTACTTCATCATCTTTCATCTCAAAGGAGCCAGAGGTAGATATATTTTGCATGGCTAACATCGCGTGTTTACATGTGAAGGGCACAACTGCGCTGCCAAGAGCAGTGAGAGCAACATGTGTCAGCGATGTGTATAACTTATACTGTTGTAGCTTCTAAAAGGAAGTGAGAGCAGCTTTACACCGGCATGTATTTTACATAAAAGAAATATACAACATTCGCAAACATTTAATGCCAATGAATTAATGATGGCATTAGTTTCTTTCAAAAAAATACTAATGGTACTAATTCAATATAACCAAGAATTATCCATGCTTTTGGCTTCCCCGCCTCGGGAAGAGGCCAAATAAGACGGAGAATAATATTATTGGTCTTCCAAAATTACTCATAAATCTTATTGGTTGATAAAATTTGAATGATTGAAAACTTAGGTTACGTGCGGCAGGGACTAATGCTAAATGCATAATTTCGATTACTATAGTCCTAGCAAGCGCGAGGGCGACGGACTAATAAACATATAAATCTCTATATTACTATACACGTTCCCTATCAAAGTAATACATGCATTATCACACCTATCAGAGCAACAATTTTGATTGTACATAATCGAATGAAAATACAAATATTCTCACATCTAGATCAACATATGAATTGGGAAGGTATAAATCGTTAGCCACAGTTGAGTTATCAAAAAATAAAAAAACTGGATACAAAATCTCTTCTCTTAAAATTGTCCCTTCACTTCACAATAGAATGTTCAGTTGTCACAACCATGCAGTCTTCAACCCTAACATAAAACATCACAACAACCAAATGCCAGCGAACAGTTTCATGTAAACTTTCTGATGTGTTATAACTTGCCCCCGAAGTGGTTCTTAAACATTAAAATATAATCATCAGTTTAATTCAATAGGATGATCATCTAATTGCTTCTTTGATTGTTGGAAATAAGGCAGGCCATGCTTGATTTTCACCATTTACATCATAAGATGGTTCAAGATTTCCTCAATGCATGGAGTAATACACTTTACTGGAGCTATGTGGCCTTTCAAGACGGCTACGCAAATATGAAAACTACCTACGTCTGTTTTCCAAACCCTAACATTCTTATGGGAAGATCCATAATACACAATATCATATGGTGTTGCAAAGCACAAAATAGGTTTTTGTGCCTCTGGGTTGATATTTTGCTGCGGTATTCATTCTGTCTGCCATTTTATCCACGGAAAACCAAAATCACCTCCACCTAAATCCAACATGAGACCATCCGGTCTTAGAGAGAACATGATGTCTCTCCGTTTTCTGGATGTCGACACATGAATAAGCTTGAGAAGACCTCAAAAAATTCTTGAGAACCCAGTTATTCGGAATACCTGGACCTCAACTGCCAGTTTTACCTATTTGTGGCTTCTCCCATCGAAATAGCGCTTCCAGGCTTTCATTTCATTTTAAAATTTGCATGCGTGACTACTGAGTTCGAATTCCCCCGTTTTCATTTTGATTTTAAAAATTTGCGCGCGTTACTGAGTTTGAAATGTTTGAATTCCACGTCTTCATTTTGATTTTAAATATTTGCGCGCCCGACTGTGTTTGAATTCACATAGTCTTTGGCTGCATCCTTGAAATCACTCATACATGCTGCTTCCTTGGTAGGTAATTAATGGGGCTGCTGTCACCTCAGCGTTGTCTGGTAATTAATAAAGTTAATCGTATAACGGAGCTCGAAAGGTAAACGACGTGAGCTGATTATGAAGATGGCATACCACACAAGTTCATGATCAATGTATGGATAACAATGACTTGCAGTAAGCCAATGATTAGCTTATTGACTTGTTTTTAAGAATTTTCGGATTTTTATAGGTACGGGTCAAATAGATAGATAGATAATGTAGACATGTAGCGAAAATAGTGGAAGATTATGAAAATTTGTGAGATAACTAGTGGAGTAGAGCCTATCATCAAATAAGTTGAATTGAGTGTTATATTTTTGTATATTATACGAATAATCACATTGTAATTAAAACTTAAATTTGATCTACAATAAATGAAAATTATAGTATAAATTATGAATTATATATTTCTAAATATTTAATGTTTGTAATTAATACTAACTTAAAATGTAATATTAATTCATATTGTTAGAAAAATGTATTCCATTTCTTATATTTAAAACATCTTACCTTAACACGGAGTCAATTTAAAAATTTTGATTGGAGAAAAATATTCTTATAAATATTTTATGCCGTAAGAAATGTTTAATGGAATAAGAAGGGTAACCTCTTGATGGGGTGTTAATGTGTGTCTAATGAAAGTGTTAATGTGAGTCTAATGAAATATTTTTGTAAGGAGAGTTCTCTTTATAGATGTCGCTAATTTGTTATGGTGTGGAAGAAAGATAGTGAAGGGCATTGGAGAGTGTAATTCAGATCTAGTTGTTATAAATGTTGGTTTTCATTTTAGGGTGGCAGAAGTACATACTCTTTGAGGAAGGATTTGAGGATGCATCTTCGACCTTATTCACATGGGTTAGTTTGGCATTGTTGTTATATGTGTCTCTTTTGCATGTGGTGCGATCGAAGAGCTTAGGTACAATCCTTCAAGTGTTTCTAGTCTCCGCATGTTGCTAAGGCATAGTGAGGTATCTTTTCTACCATTTCAACGATTTTCTCTCACTATTGTTACTTGGGTTTTGCTCTAGTGTGTCCTTCAAATTAGTAATATTATTGCTTGGTTTGCTATTGTAATGTACTTCCTACGAGATTTATTTGGTTGTAGTTGGTTCATATTCTTGGTGTATTTGGTTTTCAACCTAGTTCTATTTAATTGTGTCTTTACGTTTTGTAAGGGTGTTGTATTGCTTGTCAAAGTGTCAGCTTTGTTGGGTTTCAACTAGTTTCTCTTTAGGGAACTCATCGATATAAGTTATTTGGCTTCCTTACTACTTATTTTAGGGCTTGTCTTTTTAATTTTTTTGGATCGCAATTTGGGCAGGACACTCGGGGTTGTGGGAGAAAAAACTAATTGTGGTGTGTGTCTCGGTAATGGGTTCTATCATAGTTTGGTTTGGTCCTAGGGGATTCAGAGTCTTGTCTCTTTGAGTTTCCCTAAATTGAGTTATTTTCTCGAATTTCGCCCTCTGGTGTGGCGTTGGGGTGACAATTTGTTGGTTTTTCAGTTAGGGGATCAAGGGTTTGTAGGTTTTTCATCCTATTGTTTCATTGGTCGTGGTTCTTGTACTTGTTTGGTTTTATCTCCTGTTATAGTTATCCTACCTCCTCGTCAAAGAATTACGAGTAGGATGGGAAGTATGGGCAATGTTTTCTTTAAACAAAGTTATTTATCAAACGAGAACTATTACCTCAAAATGACAAATTTAACCAAAAAACCCCAAAAATATGAAAAACAACCCAAAAACGAAAAGTGTTGATGTTGGAATAACCATTTTTTTGGGGGTAAATTTTCAAAATTTTTAAAGAAAAAAGGTAGAAGCCATTTTTTGTGTGAAAAAAACACAAAAAAATAAAAAGTGTTGATGTTGGAATAATGCCTTTTTTTCGGGTAAATTGTCAATATTTTTTAATAATGGTGTTAAAGATAAAATATCATGACTTCTAAAAATCTTAACATTCCTACTATAGGCATGAAATTAAAGATACAATATCATGTCTATGAAAAACCTTAAAATTCTAAGGATGACATTAAAGATAAAATATCACATCTATGAAAAGCCTTAAAATTCCAACAATTTCCAACCATGGTGCTAATATTATTTAAAAAAATTATTACCATTTAAGTTATATTAATTTAATTTTGTTTTAATTTTATCATATTAAAAACAATTTCTTAAATATAATGTCATTTTTATATAATGTATTGAACACAAAGAAAATGAATTTGTATGTGATTTTGGAGATTTTGATGCTCTCTGCATTAAAAGATTTGTGTTTTTTTTGGAAATTTGTGTAATTATTTTATTTTTAAACAATTTAAAGATTTTGAAATTTGCAATTTTTTTAAAACTATATTTCATTATTGCAAAATATATATATATATATATATATATATATATATATATATATATATATATATATATATATATATATATATATATATATATATATATATATATATATATATATATATATATATATATATATATATATATATTTTAATTCTATTTTCATATAATAATAATAATAATACTAATAATAATAATATTTCTTTTGAATTTAATAAATAAAAACTACAGTTGGTAGTTCGAAACACGTCGGTTCCAAAATTTCTTATATGATTTTTGGGAAGATTTATAATTAAAATAAAAACTAATAAACATAATAAATATTATGAAAAAAATTGTGAGAAACAAGTAAATAAAAATATATATTAAAAAAATAACATGACCCAAATAATCACAATATAAAAAAAAATATAAAAAGACGCAAAAAAAACATAATTTAAGAAAAAATTTAAAAATTTGACAAAAAAATAAGAAGCCTAAAAAGTAAATAAATAATATTGATCAAAATTAAGAAAGAAAAACAAACCAAAGAAAACATTAAAATAAAATAAAATGAACATTAAAAAAACACAATAAAAACAACTAAAAGAAACTTTAACAGATAAAAAAGAAAAAAAAGAAAAAAAAAATTAATTGAAAAAAATAGAATAAAAAACATGGCAAAATAATTCAAATATATAAAAAACAAAAAAACCCCTAAAATGTAAAATAAAAAAAGAAAAATTGATTTTTAAAAATAAAACATTATATATATATATATATATATATGAAAAATAAAAATACATAATTAAAAAAAAAAAAAACATCAAAAACAACTTTTTTTAAGTTGAAAAAAAAACACCATTATAAATAATAATAATAATAAATTAAAATAATTTTTTTAAAATAATAAAAATTGAAAAATTGAAATTGGAATTGAAATAAAAAAATTTGAAACAATTAAATTAAAAAAAGGGAGAAAAGAAAGTAAAATAATTAAAATTTAAAATTTAAAACAACTAACATTAAAATAAAGTAGAAAATAAAAAAACATATATAAAATTTAAAAAAATAATAATGAAATGAAAAATATTTTCCATAAAATAAAATAAAATAAAATAAACATTTAAAAAAATAAAAAAATTAAAAAAATAATTAAAAATTAAATTTAAAAATTAAATATAAAAAAATAGATCTCCTCCCAAAGCGGGTTACGGGGGTTGCATCCCGGGTGAGCATGGAGTTGCGGGCCCGCAACCACCTGGGCATGGGGAGTTTGATTCTGTGAGTCGACCTCCCCTTGCCCAGGTGATCGTGGGTGCAAGGCCCTCAACAATAAGTCTGTTTTTTAACTTGTTTTTAAATTTAAAATTCTTTTTTTATTTTTTATTTTTTTTAAATGTTATTTATTTGTTTATTTTTTATGTTTTTTTTTATAATTATTTTAAATTTTTTTTTTTTTAATTATTTTAATTTTCTTTTCTAATTTTTATAAATTTTTTTAATTTTTAAATTTTAACTATTTTAATTATTTAAATTTAATGTTTTTTTTTTAAATTATTTTTTATGGTTTTTTTAATTACGCATTTTTTAAGTTATTTTTTTTTCATATATATATATATATATATATATATATATAATTTTGTATTTTTACAAGTTTATTTTTTTTTTTAATATTTTTATGGGTTATTTTTCTTTTTTTATATAATTTTTTTGTTGGTCATGTTATTTTGTTTTTATTTTTATGTTTTCTTACTAACATGAAGATCACCAACATAAAAAAAAAAATTATCAACACTTAATATATTAGAAAATTTAAAACATAAAAAAAAAGTTGTCTAAACAAAAATGGTTGATGTTGCATCAACAGTTTTCAAAATTAGCAAGAAAATCACTAACATTTTAAAACTAATGTTCATACTTGATACATCCAAAAAATTAAAGTGTCAAAAATAAGCCCTCTAAAAAAATGGGTTGATGTTGAATCAACATTTTTCAAAATCGTCATGAAAATCAGTCATATTTAAAAAACAATGTTACATAAGAAATTTTAAAGTGCCAAAAGTATGCTTAAAAAAAAAAGGTTATTCTGAATAGCCACTTTTCAAAATCGAGTGCTTTTTTTTCTACCTCAAAAAAACGGTTAATTGGTAATTTTCTCGTTTGATCGGTAATTATGTTTTAAAAAAAACTCAACTATTGGAATATTTTTTGACATTGTTCCTCTTGAAGTGACAAGAGAAATTCTTGTACTAGAGGAAAAATAAACTAAGGGATGCCCCTACCATTATGATTCTAAGTTTCAAGTAAAAAATAAAAATATGCAAAGGGTCCTTGACCCAAGTAGATTTCATAAAAGAGACTCCCTTCCTTATATGCTTTGGATTTACATTAGAAAATGCATACATTGCTTCATCTAATCTTCAAGGACAAGCAAGTTGGAAAATATTATTTATCTTTTAGGCTAGATGATATTAAAACTATTTTGTCTTGATAATCTGGATTGTATTCTAGCTCAGGTGGATATTTTTCTCACGTCATATTTTTCCTCTAGGAATCTCACTTACCCTCTTGGTGATCCCAGTGATCATATTGACCCACTTGTTGATAGTGTTTAGGACCTCACTATCATTTCATCAGATAAGGATTAATTTCATATGCCAAATGTTTTTTGTGGCTAGCTTGAACACCTTGCTATAGTTTTGTTGATGGGTCTTCCTGGCTCTCAATATGAAACTTCATGGGTATATAGTGGTTTCTCTTCCTACCCTAGATATTGATTTTTTTTTTGTTATACTTAGTTGTGCTAGTATATTTTCCTCTACATGTGGATATTCTTGTTTGAACGTTATGGAACAGATATGGCGATACTCCCTAGTTCCTTTTTGAAGCTCTATCTATAATGCATCAGGGCAAGGCCTCTCCTTTGTTTTGCTGCTCAACTCCTAGAGCCTGGTAGTCCCATTTCTTATTAATGAAATGAAGGTGTTGTGTGTAGTGAGGGCAGGATTGGTATTGAACACTCTCTTTTCTATGGGCCCATTTGTTTATGACTGAATTTTATTCTCTTGCACTTTGGTTATCGGATCTTTGTTGTGAACATTTCCTCCTTTAGGTGTTTGAGACCAAAGTTGTTTGGAAGGATGAATGGGTGGTGGAATTTCCTTTGTTTGGCAATTTGGTGTATGGTTGATAATGCCTCTTGCTATGCAAAGGCTAAATATTATTCTGTGATGTATTCTCCCTAGTCAAATGATTGTTTTTTTGTACTAGTGTAAATCTTGGTGGTTAAGGACAATAGCTTGGTTATTTAGACTCTATAATTGTATTTCTTCTTGATTTTTTTGGAAAAGGCGAGATAAATTATATGTAGCTATGTTGTATATTTTTTGATCTAAATGTGGGAAAACATGTTAATGCTATACAAGCTCCCTTACCAGTATTAAAAATGTGTTTCTTATGTGCATAGGAATTTTACTGAGCTTTCAGATTATCACAAGGATTTATTTTTGGTGTCTTTCAATATGTAATTCCATGCGTAGGTTATATACATGAAACCATTAAGCACATGAAAGAATAATACATCATACAACAAAACAAAAGCCATTTGATGAAGGAGTTTGCCTCGCCTGGGCTCCATCTCCTTGAATCAGCTCTAAGGCATGATTCATTTTTATTATGCTCCAATTTCAAAATGGTGAGTACATCAATTTGATAAATTGAAATGGTAAGTTTCTCCAAAAAAAAACAATTCCTGCATAGTCCCTTTACGATACACTTACTATCAGCAACACATGGGCATCTTACCAGGATCCCTTACTCAAATATGAAAGAGCATCAAATTTGTACTTCAATAATTGTAAGTACATGAACAATATTTTTCTTTAAGACATAAAGAGAAAATATGAGAAAAATTCTACAACACTGCTGCAAAGGCTATTTGTGAAAACATATGGAGGCTGGGAGATCCCTACAAGATCATCTCCATCTTAAAGTTCTCCAAGAACTGGCTCATTATCTGAATGATCCATAAACCCTCGTAGTTCAACCTACATTTCAAACTTGAAGATGTGTTATAAATAGAAAACAAAAGTTACCAATGGATTTAGAGCATCCATAAACCCCTGAGTAGCCTCTTTTAGTCCTTTAATTGGTCCACAGGTCCTTTAGGCATGGCCTCCTCTCCTAGTGGCCTTGGGCATATTATATCTTAAAGTGTAGAAAACACCATCAAGAAATGCTTCTCTACCTCTGAAACTTGTTCCAATGTGTCCAGAATTCTCAAAAATTGCTACCTAGCCTCTTCCTTTGCTCAATTTGGTTAAAAACTTCCCAAGTTATGACATCTCACAGTTTCTCCTAGAAAACCTCCACCAAATCCGGAAGTTCACTAGATAACTCCACTAAAAGTGGAGCTCCGCCGATTTTTTCCCTCTTTTCCATAATCATTCAAACTTAAGTCATGGTTGATTATATGTTAAATATGGATTATGGCATGATTAAAGGTATTTAATCTGCACGTTAAGCGCGTTTAGTGTTGGCTCCTGCTCCTGGTTACGTGCCATGGTCATGTGGCATGGGGGCTGGACCCACAGGGCTAGCCCATTTCTTTGCCTGACGGAATCATTTTGAAAATTCATATAGGTGTTAGCACCTATGTCTATTATTACTGAACACTATGGTATGGTGGTATTTGGTGGCACTATTGTGGGGGAGGTCGCGGGGTTGACCCTAACCTCTTCCCCTCGGCATATAAATTTCGCAACGCAATATAATTAAAAATTTGGTTATAAATAATATATGCGCCATATACATGCCAGCTGTTCATGCCATGGGGTAGGGGGTATGTGGCAGCCCCTGGCTGCACCACGTGTCCCTTCCCTATTGTTCACAACTAACACTAGTGAATTTGGTCACAACACTTGTCACAATGTCATTGGGTGAAAACTAGAGAATATTCTTAGAGCGATGATTAGGCTGTCCTATCAATAGATGTAACTGTTCTCCAATATTTTTTAAAAATTCTTCTATTCTAAATGTCGACCAACAGACCATAACTTCCTCATATGAACTCAATATTCAATGAAATAAGTTGCATTGGATTCCTTGCAACAGGCTGGTTGCTCTTGTTCTACTTGGTGCAATTCCAAGCACTTTAATTTTTTGGCTAATTTTTGCCCCTGACTCACATTCTGATCACACCTTCCCATTAACATGCTTTTGGACCAACAAAATCTGGTATCTCATGAGTGTTAAACACTCTTCTGTTTCCCAAGTTCTATCATCTTGATTCTACTTGGAGAAATCATCTTGAAAACCACTTCGGTCACTGACATGCCTTACCTTTCTTGCTAATGACTTAACTCTTCAACCACTATTCTCCTTTTGCTTTTGATCCAAATATCCTGCACTTGCTAATTGATGTAACAATATTTTTTACCAAAGAGATCCTTTTATGATTGGAAAGCTAAATTGCCTTCCCACTGAGAATCATGTACCTCCTTTACAAAAACATGTATGCGATGCAAGCTTCTCTTTTGGAAACTGATTTTCCAATAAGCCCATATGAGTGAACTATAGTTGTGAATTCAAACATCAACAAAAATAGAAAATAAATGACCATTATTTTACCTCCACAGTTCCAAATTCCACATCTGGAAGAATTCATTCGCCATCTCCTTTTCTTATTGATGTCAACACATAAATGCTTTACAGTGACTGCAAACTTTTTTTGGCTAAAATTTTCTTGAACATCTTGTCACGAAAAACAACCATCGACCTGAAAAAAACATCATGCAAGAAACATAACTTGATGACACATCCTCTTGCGCCTCAAAAAGTAACAAATTTCACATCATGTGAACATCGCCATGTACTCTCACATCTTGGTGTAAAACATCGACCAACCTCAAGTCAAAAAAACATGCCTTTTCAAACAACTGACTCACAAGTCAAGCATAAGCATGTAAAATGTTTTGACGATTCTTTTCCCAAACAAAAAGAATTTCAAATTTCATGAAAACACTTTTTCAACATCTCCCTTTTCACATTTGGAAACAAAATCAACTCTCCCAAGTTGATATGACATGCATGTACACACAATCAACCAACACAAGTCGACACTCATGCATTTTCAAACACAATGAAATCATCAGAATTCCACTGTTCATACACACATCTCATGCATGTATATGATTCCTTAAGTCCCTCACATAAGTAAAATCATAGTACAAGAACCACGTTCATGTACATGTACTCAAAGAGTGGAAATAAATAACTTTGCTACAATAATATGAGTCTCAACATACTCCTCTTTGAAACACCTTCTTGGTGCAAACATGCAACATACAATTTAAAGCAACAAGCCATTTCTCAATGCGAACTCCAACACCTTTCTTCTTCATGTCCTCTATTGTGACAGTAGGTACATCATAACCAATCGTTGTCATCGGAAGACCATCCTTATTGTGCAACATACCCCAAGCCTTCATGCTTAGGCCTTTCTTTTGCCTCTATTGGATTCTTGATGCTTTGCAGATTTACACCAAGACCTAAGCCTTCTTGGTATCCCATATTTTCAAATATCTTGGACCCAATACCTTTACTGTGTCTTTCAAAGGCAATAAAATAATTTTCATCAATATGTGCATATAAATAAGAAGCATGTGCATGCTCACCATTTGTCTCATCTCTTGATTGAGACACAAATATGGTTTCATACTCCTTCTGGATTCTCAAAGTGTTCTCTTGGAATCTTTTGTCTTTTTCTTTCAACTCTTCAACATAAGGTGTTGATTTAACCTCTTCCACATCATGTGGAAAAAAAGCACAAATATGTCCATCTTCCACCTTCAAAGGATTTTTTACATCATAAAATAGCATCAAATTTTTCCAAAACAAAGAATTTTGTGGTGAATATAGTGGTTAAACACCATTATTTTTACCTTCTTCCCTTATGAGACATGTAGGCTCTTCTCCTTGAGATAATCTCTTCAAAGCCTCAATAATTTTTGAAGGTGAAACTTGAGGTGGGGCTCGTGGAAACCCTATCCTCCTTATCCTTATTCCTATTTGGGAAGCTATACCAACAAGTTTTCCTTCTTCTCTCTGGAGCTTCAACCTCGTAAGCATTTTCAACTTACAAATAGATATCCCTCTTTGCACAAAGAAAAATAAGCAACAATGAGCCTGAAGCTCTTATACCAACTTGATCTGAATGTGGGAAAACTTGTCAATGCTATGCAAGCTCCCTCGTAAGTATTAAAAATGTGTTTCTTATGTGTATAGGAATTTTACTCAGCTTTCAAATTATCACAAGGATTTATTTTTGGTGTCTTTCATTATGTAATTCCATGAGTAGGTTAAAAACATGAAACAATTAAGCACATGAAAGGAAAATACATCATATAGAAAAACACAAGCCATTTGATGAAGGAGTTCCCCTTGCCTGGGCTACATCTCCTTTAACCAAATCTAAGGCATGATTCATTTTTATTATGCTCAAATTCCAATGTGATGAGTACATCAATATGTTGAACTAAAATGGTAAGTTTCTCCTAAAAACAAACAAATCCTACAAAGTCCCTTTACCATACAATTATTGTCAGCAACACATGGGCATCTTACCAAGATCCCTTACTCAAATATGAAAGAGCATCAAATTTGTACTTCAATAACTGTAAGTAAATAAAAATTATTTTTCTCTAAAACAAATAAAGAGAAAATATGAGAAGAATGCTACAAAACTGCTGTAAAGGCTGCTGCTACAAACATATGGAGGTTGGAAGATCCCTGCAAGATCATGTCCATCTGAAAGTCCTCCAAGAACTGGCTCAATATCTGAATGATCCATACACCCTCCTGGTTCAACCTACAATTTGAAATTCAAGATGTGCTCTAAACATAAAAGAGAATTTACCAATGGATTCAGAGCATCCATAAACCCTTGAGTAGCCTCTCTTGGTTCTTAAATTGGTCTATAGGTCCTCTAGGCATGGCCTCCTCTACTGGTGGCCCTAGGCATCTTTTATCTTAAAGTGGAGAAAACACCATCAAGAAGTGCTCCTCTACCTTTGAAACTTATTCCTATGAGTCCAAAATGCTAAAATATGGCTACCTAGCCTCTTCCTATACTCAATTTGGTCAAAAATGTTAGCCTCTCTCATAAAACAATAATAAATCCAAAAATAAAATAAATAAATTAAATATTAAAAGTTAGGAATTTATGCCTAACTCTTTATTTTGGGTTGTTCCTCTAAGATAGGAGTTAGTTTAGGTAGCTCCTATATTGGTGTGTGTTTGGTTGAGAAATTATCTCAACCAAGGTGCCCAAGATAGCACTATCTTGAGACACTGTCCCCTCATCTATTTAATTGTAACACTACATTCTTTTAATAATGTGAAAATATGTGAGGAAGCCATGAGGCTGAAGCCTTTTCTGCCATTATTTGGTGTCTAGTTTATGATGTGTGTTTTTATGTATGTTAATGGTGTCTGTTTTTTCAATATGTGGTATTGGAACTTTAGCCTTGTATTGGGTTTATGGAGGTGTGTGTATTGAAAAATAAGCCTTTTGTGTGAAATATATGAGTGTTGAGATTGTGAGCAATGGAGTACAATCTCTGTGAATTGTGCATGTTTTGAACACTGATGGTTTTTTGTGTTGGTGAATAGTCGAGGAGGAAAGTAGTAAGGCTCAGGTGCAGACACACGTGATGGTGAGCGACTGTGGTGTTTGAGGCGACCGTCGGAAAATTCAAATCGACAGACAAATCATTTGACATTTTCCATGTGAGATGGGATGAACGCATGTTACATATGCTTGACAGCACAATTCATTGCTGGGCAGAGGGAAATATGAAGTATATGTTAATTTTTTAAGTGTATTGTTGTTATGTTCTGTACTAGTGTGTCTTTTTTCTTCGCGTTTGTTGAATGATTGATGGGAGAACTGTATGAAGTGTGTTGTATTGTGGATATCCTAAGTGAAACTTGGATTGCGACCATCACTGCAACCTCAATACATATTATCATCCCTATCTGCAATAATATTGTAGTCATATCGCTCCAAAACCTTTGGTAGAGAACACAAATATGATTCTGTATCGACGCATTGTGATTTGTGGTTTCCTCTATGCTTTAATCACTGCAGTTTGGGGCACAATATTACAAAATCAAATCGGAACAATTGGAAAGCCAAATAAAACAACGAAATTACAGAAATTGGACAGAGAACACAGAGTGCCTTCCTCTATTCGCCCAGATCTGTTAGCAATGGATCGAGGTCTCCAGATCAAGTCACAAAGGACGCTCACATGGGCAAAGGGACTGTTGTTGTAGCCCCCCATATGCTGTTGGTTGTGACCATGGTAGAAGCTGCAAGGTCCCTTGAGAATATTGTGTTTATTTCTGCCTTCATCTGTAGCAATGTCGTGGAGTCCTCTGTCGAGATGAGGCCAGATGTGTTCGGTGGAACGTTGAGTAGTAGCAGGCAGTTTACATGGGAGATGCATATTACTGATGTCATAGATTCATTTTCAGATTTGATCTTTATCATAAAATAAACTTCTATTCGGTTTTGTGAGCAGAGTTTTGTCATCCAAACTATTGATTCATTTGAGAACTAGTTAAATTAGCAAACCCAAATCTTTAAGTATTTTCAATTCAAGAGTCTATGGAATTCATAGAGTTTAATTAGCGACAAAACTCAGGATATAAATCTCCTTTCCTTTTCTTTGTTTAGAGATTCTTGGGTGGTTTTGTTTCTGTCTTTTTTGACACTGGATACAGAGGCTTCGATATTACTAAATGATGAAGACCAGCAGAATCCAAGAGAAGCCAACGTGAACAAGTGAGCCAACGTTCAACCAGCGTGGAGTTCAGTGTGAGCTAGTGATCATACTCAACAGCTCCCTCTGCATCCTCAAGTCCAGTGACCTCTATTTTCTTAGTAATATGAACACATTGATACTCAAAATTCATGATCTTCAACTGAACATGGCGCTCTTATGGATGGCCAACCTTCTTCAAAACCTGGATAGAAGCGATCATATGTAGCTTCTGCTTCTCATCGGCCTGAACCGTGTTCAACAAAAGAATGAGGTCTTCCCCGCATTAATCTAAGCCCACGAGTATTGATTCCATTTCAATTACTTGTTTCAAACAATCATAGAATTCAGTGGTGATTTGACTAAATTTTTTTGGATAGACCCGATCATCTCATGTTCGTAAATATTCCATAAAGCCCCTCTTCCATCTGGCGTAAATTGCAACTTTTGTCTCTTTCACTATGAGAAACCGATGATGAAAATCAACCACCATTGCAGGCTTTGAACTCTCGCCAAAGTTGCCCACCTCCAATTTATTTCATTGAGCCCTTTCCACTACAGCCTCAGATACTTTCCTATTTGGAAGTAAAAAGAAAAAATTTCGTAAGTTATTTTGTTCTTAACACATGAAGTTTATGGTTTCAAAATTGAAAATTTAAGTAGGCACCTTTTATATATTAGATTATAGTCTATCCAAAGGTGTCACGATATAAAAGTGTAAGTCAAAAGGAAATAAGTAAAAATAATTACTTCATGCTTGAAAAAGGTGTCAAAAGAAGGTATATATATATATATATATATATATATATATATATATATATATATATATATATATATATATTGGAGTGATAAGTTGAATTTCTGAGAATTTTTTTTGTATTTGGAGTGATAAGTGGAATTATTTTAGAGAAATTCATTGTCGAAATCCAAAGTATTGCTATACTTTGAGAACATGTGGGAGATATAAGGGTGAATTTCAATGTGAATGTTTGAGTCATGCAAATATAGTAAGAGGCAGTTTGGATATTTGTGATAAATGTAAAGGGATTTGAGGTTTGAAAGTTTTATGTGGGAGTTATAAGAACACAACCATTACTATTGCAATACCTCCTACTTTCATATGTTTAAAAAAATGTGTAGAGAAGTATTATTGCATAATTCAAGTTGAAGATTTGTGCATCAATGAGCTAAGGAGGTTGAGTCAGTTTTTGAAGACATTTTTTTTCAAGAAGTTCTGGAACTCTGATTCCATGAAGATGTTGTGAAGTTGAGTGATTACGTACTCCAAATTTTAATAAAGATATCATTTTTTGGTGATTGTGTCTTAGATCCGCTCGAAATTGAATAAGGGGATCTTAGGTACACCATGTGTATGTTTGTGATGGCGCGTGTTTTTATGGCTTCATGATATTTCTTATGATTTGTGTCTAGTTGTGACACATAAATGATCTCATTTAACACACACATAAAGTTCAATGCAAGCAAGCACAACACCTGTAGCGAAGTAGCTACAAGGAAGGATAATTAAACTCAACACATTCATTTACGCAACTAAAACAAATAATCAAATTTTTCAACATCAGCATTCTACCTCAACAAGAAAATTCACTCAATACAATCAAGTTAATGTGTTTCAAAGAAAAAACTACATCGACTTTATTGAACTTGTAATCAAACTCAAATTGCATTGAATTGTAAGGGTGCATTCTCGGTTGAAACTGACACCCAAGTTTTGAATTAATTCTAATTAAATCAAATTGAATTCATTGTAGTGAGTCATTAAAATAATTAAGCATTTTTGGGTGCATTTTCAACAGTGTTCGACACCCTTTCTATAAGAAAAATCAAGTTAATGCACGAGTTTTAACTCTAAAGCAAACAAGCAACAAGTTCACATCTCCTGCAAGCAAGCGTGAGTATTCATTCAAGCAATTTCCATCAAGTCAGTACAAAGTTCAAACCATCAAGCAAGCCAGCGTGAAGTTCATTGTAGCAACCATCAAAGCAATCAAGCAAGTTAAACTCTAACACCAATCAAGCAAGTTGAAATCTACATCAAGCGAGCATGATTATTCATTCAAGTGAGCATTCAAGCAAAGCGATCATCATCAAGCGACTGTGAATTCAAGAATTCAAGAAAGAAAGTTCTACAACTCTAGCAAGTGTTCCAAGCAAGCGCAATAAGCAACAAATCAAGCGAGCGTGCCATTCAAGCCACATAGCAAGCGAGCCTGTCATTCAAGTAACAAAATCAAGTGAAACAGTTCAAAGCACGAAATCTACGACAATAGAGCTTGAATTCAAGAGAGTGAGTTCAGATGGCACAACACATCCAATTGTTAAAAATTCTTCACAATTTGATCGTCTCAAGTGATGAAGACAAGGTGCAAATCAGCAAAGAAACTCTTGCTGATATTTCACGACATCTACAACAAACAAATGAAACCATTGAGTTTCTTCAAATAGAGTCACAACTACAACAAAATGAGTTGTAAGGGAAGAGTGATGCTTCAGAGTCTTTGAACCATACAGCTAAAGATGATTCTAAGTCATTCATCCAAACAGCTTCTAGTGTTGAATTTGTTCCAATTCAACTTTCTTCCAAGCCAATCATCAAGCCATGGGAAGAAATTCAAAGTAACAAGAACCAATGAGGCTTATTATATGTCAACGATGACACCAACTTGCATATCCCAGATTATTCCAAGCCAATTAAGTTCGTCAGTGCAAAATTTCTTAAACAAATCACCTTAGCAAGTCCTGAAAAATTTGTAGACAAACAGAAACGCACACAACCCGAAGTTGCAGTCAAACTGACATGTTCTCATTGTCAAAGAACCAGTCATATGGAAGATCAGTGTTTTGATCTCCATCCTTGTCACCATTGTGGAAAGTCAAATCATTCATCAGAGAAATGTTGTAACCAACAAAAATCAGCCAGATTGAAGATAAATTATGAGTGGATTGATCCTTGGGAATGGTCATCCACAGTCAAAATATTGTCTCAGTTCTACAACCAAATATAATCACACATAGTGCAGCTAACAGTGAAAAGAAGATGGTACTCTCATGCAGTTGAATGGGGGAGTACACAAGTGTAACACTCCTACACCTGAAGGGGGGGAGTTCAGGAATACTTTCCAGAGAATTGTCTCTCCTTTCAGCTGAAAAAGGGGGGAAAATGTCAATGAAATTGATGGTGGTTGTCAGATTGAAAATTTCAACAAAACCAACAAAAGCAGCTAGTGGGCAGCTTCCATAGCCAGTGGGCATCTTCAACAGCCAGTGGGAATCAACAAGTTTTCCAGTGGGAAATTGACAGCAAATCAACAGTGAGCAGTTTTCAACACAACAAAAGCAACAGTGAGTTGTTTTTGACATCATTAGCTAGTGGGCATTCAACAAACTTTGTCAGTGGACAAAGGATGTCGATTTCATGCAAAGGACAGATGGATCCTTTTGCAAATTCAGCACGTGATGGAGTTGTCAAGCGAAATTCAGAGATGAATCATACATGTAGTTGACTCATGGTCTCTTCAGATTGCAGTTTTTCAGCATCCATCTTTGGTGGTTTTTCAGGCAATGTTTTTTAGGATCAACATGAGAACTTGGAAGATGGTTCCTCGTTCTTATTTTGGATTTATCATTGAAGGGGGGGATTTTATCCTCTATCATAACACAATAATAAATAAAAAAATAAAATAAATAAATTAAATATTAAAAGTTAGGAATTTATGCCTAACTCTTTAGTTTGGGTTGTTCCTCTAAGATAGGAGTTAGTTTAGGTAGCTCCTATACTGATGTTTGTTTGGTTGAGAAATTATCTCAACCAAGGTGTCCAAGATAGCATGCACTATCTTGAGACACTGTCCCCTCATCTATTTAATTGTAACATTACATTCTTTAAATAATGTGAAAATATGTGAGGAAGCTGTGAGGCTGAAGCCTTTTCTGCCATTATTTGGTGTCTGGTTTATTATGTGTGTTTTTATGATTTTTAATGGTGTCTGTTTTTTCAATAGAAAAATACCCAAGTTATGACACGATTTTCTCCTAGAAAACCTCCACCAAATCTGGAATTTTTCCAAATAACTCCACTAAAAGTGGAGCTCCGCCGAATTTGGTGCTCTCTGCCAAAATCCTGCCAAATTAACTCATGGTTAATTAAATGTTAACTATGGATTAGGGCATGATTATTGGTAATTAATTTTAACGTTAAGAGCGTTTAGCTTTGGCTCCTGCTCTTGGTTACACCCGATGGTCATGTGGCATGGGGGTTGGCCCCTTTCTCCGCCTGCCGATCTTTTTTAGTTTATGAAAATATGAAAAAGGGAGTGAGGAATTTTCCAAAATTACAATTTTATCATTTTAAGGAATTACATGACTAAAAATTAGAAAACAACATACCTTCACTTACCTTCAATGTGGATGAGTTGTGTTTACTGAAGAGTGTAGATGCTGATGTTGGATCATGGACTGTGTAAAAAAAGTAATTTGATCTACTTATTTTTTCTCTTTATGTTGATGAAAATATTGGGATATTTATTGTTGGTGTTACAAATTGGTTCCTGTTGCAAACTACTGAAATGATACAGTCTTCACTCATTACAAAACCTGATGGTACAATTCTAGTCATGCGAATAAATGTGTTGATGTCGAGCATGAAGAGAATTCATTGGATTATTGGCCATTAATGAATTCCATTAACCAATGTGAGGAAAAATCACCATTAATGTCAACAAGTTCCAAGGTACCTATGTACATCTTACGAAGTGCGAATAGATGAGCTGATGTCGAGCCGCTTGCAAGATCCAACGATCAAGGGACATTGGTGTATTCCCATGTTTGTCAGTGAGAGAACTTTTCATTAAGGCATAAAAGCTTCAAGGTACTAATAAGGACTCTAGCCTTGAACCTAGATAATGTGCTGATGTAGATAGGCCAAGAATTTTTAGAAGGGAGGCCTTACTGAATCCTCCATCATCTAACACAAGCATAAACCAATGATTTAGAAGGACTATGGATGAAAAATTTTGTAGTGCATCAAGGTTTATTTGAAAAAAAATAAAAGGAAATGGAATTAATCAACTTTGTAGAGGAGTTGAATAGTTATTTTGTTGGGTTATAGGTTAGTGAAAGCGAGGTAGGAAAATGATTGTGAAGGAAAATGAGATGAAGATCTTATTGAATGAATAAGTAGTAATGCAATGGTAGAATTGGTGTATGAAGGGCTTTCAAATATTCTGATGGATCTGATTTGACATTATTTATCCAAAAAAAGGTGCTCATGCTTGAATATTTCATCTTTGATGTTGCTCTGATCATGTTCTTTTGAAATAAATGTGGTCTTTGAGAGACATTGTTTGCTTATTGTCATCTTTTTGTCTTCCTGGAACCTGCAAAAACTTAGTACTTTTTCTGAAATGAAATGTAATAATATCAAAAGAGAGAGGTGATCAATCTCTATATTTATGACATTTACACTAAAAACTAAGAATTCGTACAGTAAGAAAAATTCAAGAAATAAAATCAAATGAATTTTTACCTTTTTTTAATCTAGTGCATTAGGTTACCTGTCTTGTCTTGTCAACAATTTATTCATTATTTTATTGTTTAAAATTCCGATGAAAGCTTTCTCACTATGTATATCTCGTCAAGATATTTCCAATAACATTTGAATCTGTGAAAACCAATGTCATATGAGAAAGTTATGCTTAGCTGTAATTTTTGTGAAACAATGAAAACAATAATGCATGAGTGTGACATGGAAACATGATGGTAATGTTAAAGATGAATTAGGTAGTTAAGATGGCATGATGATCATGAATTTTTTATTAGAATGCGTTGTCAACAAAATAGATCATTGAATTAAATACAGATCTGCAGAATTCTTTTTTAGTTGTAGACTTGTTTTTCAACTGCAGAATTGTGCATTTCCTGTATCTCAAAATCCTGGGTGGACAGTTAGTTATACATAGCGATGAAAATAATCAGTCTGATATTAAATTTAATCAACACCTTCTCTAGAAAAATGAGCAAATTCCTACTTGTTTTATTGATGCAGTAAACAAATTTTATTGATTATTTTTTACTTTATTTTTAACTGCGAAAAACAACGGAGAGATTTCCAAAATTTTACTACCTTCATATGTTGACGCCATAGTATTTTTTTCTTCTCTTGTCTCTACTTTTATGCCATGATTGCTATGAGGGTGTAAACCACGATTCTGGTAAAATACAAATAGTTGAAAAAAAAAATGTAAAATTTCCTGGAAAGGGTCCATTTTTCCAAGTTCGTAGCTTCCTTAACTTATCCAAGTATCTGCCTCCAACCAATTTCCTGTTGCACTGATCTGGTCCAAATTCTGTGCCATTTTTGTAGAACCCATTCCATTGAGAAGGAATAGGGTCAAGACCCTCGTCATTGAAAATGGCAGATTCAATCCATGGCCCTGAGTCCATGTTAGCTGCAATCATGAGTGATAAGAGCTGATTGTATCTTTCTTATATATATTAACCTTCAGATAGGGAGGACTTTCTAAAGGGGTTTAATTTCTTGATAGAATTTCCTTGATAGGGGCTTCCTTGTATTGTCTATGGGTTCATTTTTTTCGTCCTTCCCGAGCCTGATGGATTATCCTTAGATCCATGCGTAGATCTATGGTTAATAATTGTTCCTCCAGTTCAAGTTCTAGGTGACGTAACGCCCCTTATTGTTTAATAACTGCTCATTGCAAAGCCCGTTGGAGATCCATGATAACATCTTTCCCCGATTTTTTTTTTTTTTTTAAGTCTAGGAATCACCATGAACGAGTTGTGTGCATACTTATTTCTCAGTTTTCAAATACAGATAATAGATGAGGGTGTTTTGAGAGAGAGTTATTTCTCTTCTTCAAATGGCTTGTCAAGCAAAAGGAATAAAAGAAACTACGTAAACCTCCAATTGTGATTGCTTCTTGAGCATTTGATCCTCTACATATCCTTCAGGAATCTATTTAGGATCTTCAACAATAATACCATATGGATCAGGTATGAAGGTGTTAGTATGATATGTTTTAGACCCAAGGCCAAATATTTGACCAAGATTGTGACATGTAGCGATGATCACACTTTTGCAATGTGACTCGGCTCTTGAAAAATATGTAAATTTATTTTTCCTCCAGATCTGCACCCCTATTCGAAGTCATGCCAAATTTGTTACAGAAAAGCCCAACGATATCCCATTCATCTCAACGACAATGATTTCATCAAATCATAAGCATCCCAACAAATTTATGGCTAAACACAATCTATCTCGAATGAGATAAATCCATTTCATATCCTTGAAACTTTAATTCACATGCAATCCACCTCCTATAGATAAGGGAAATAGGATCACGGACGTAATTGAAGAAGTAAATTTAATTGAAAACCATTTGTCCCACGTAATCTATCAAACTGGGCTACTAAGAAACCATAATATCTCTCAATTGGTTACAAATGTGAGAAAATTTCTCTTCTAGAACACAATTCACCCTGTTCTAAAGAAAGCCCATGTTTTATTTTTTTGAAATTTTTTCATGAAACGAGTTTTAAAATCATGGGTCAAAACTGCTGCGTATTTGGCCTATGCTCAAGTAACTACTTCTAACACTTGCAGAAATTGAAAGCTAGCTTGTGGAATTACTTGGCTTTGACTCTCTTTTGATATAAGTAATGGATTCAGATTATGGTTCCAAGTCTTTGTCTTGTAATGCTTTCCACACGAAAATGAAAAATTGCGGGAAACCTTTCGTGGATACGAGTTCTTTCCATAAACATTCATTTTTTGTTCAATTTCTTTTGGAATTTAATTAATACCCTTCTCCTGATCAATAAGCAATAGCTTGGCTACTTCATTTACATTGAAGAGATTATAGCTCATATTATTTTCTACTAACAAGTTTGTAGGTGCCTTAAAATATGAATGAGGATGGTAAACTCCAAATCCTTCTTTCTATTCAGATTTCTCTGACTAGATCCTCATTCTGCTAAAGAGGATTTAGTTTCAACCAATAGAGCCACACCAATATCATCCCCAAATTCACCTTCCTGAAATTATGAAGAGTTAGTTGGCCCATTCCATTCAGATATGCCAGAACTTGAAGCATAACCCTTTTGTGTGCACTTGAGTTGAACATGATAAAGAGGTTATGAGGTCACCTCAATTTTCCATCTAAAAAAATATGGTTGTTCATGGGGTGGTTGGTTATTTATTTATTTTTGTTAGTTTTATTGTTTTGTTATTTTTTTTTAATATATTTTCCATTTTTGTTTAAAATTTTAAAATCTATTTAAAATGATGAAAAAAAGAAAAATCAATTATTATTATTATTATTATTATTATTCATCAACTATCAATGTATTTTTCCTGTTCATTCACTCTTCAGAACCTGCTAAATCATGGTGGTGGCTACAGAAACAAAATTTAGTTGCATAATTACATGAATTCTGTAGCTAAATACAAGTTTTATCCAATTTATTTATTTTTTCATTTTTTATGCTAACATAAAAATTATTTTTTCTGATCCTCCAGATCACACAAAGCGCAGGAGGAGAGCATACTCAAGATTTTCATTAATCAATTTTTTTATTTTTGTTTTTATTTTTAAGATTGGACTCAGAAAATAAAATGAAAAGAATCAATCTCACACCTGAAATTATTTCTCTTTAATCATTGCTTGTGCTCCTTGTTCACAATCGTTTGTTTTATTGCAAAATTTCCTACCAAGGGTTAGTAAATGGGTGGCTCTTACTGCACCACAAAATTGAAAATTGATCCTAAAAATCACAAAAACTCGTTTTTATTTGTTAGTCCTATTTTATTGAAAAATAAATGAAACATTATCTTAAGTATAAGAGAATTTCCAATGCATCCATATTCATAACAAGATCATGAGTAAACTCATATCCTAGCTTGAAAAATAAACCCTAGTGAATTCTTGGACATGATCATGAATATTTGATGTTAAAAATTGTAGCCTAATGACTCGTTGAGACCAAATTTGAATGTGAGCTTTAGGTTTTTGATCTTCTTCAACTGTCATAGGAAAAAGTTCTTCAGATATTTTTTTTGAAATTGGATTTTTATTGTGTTTTTTTTTACATACACACACACACACACACACACACACACACACACACACACACACACACATATATATTGTGAATGGGGGTTTTGATGTGTGGATGTTTTGTATTATTTATATTTTTTCTATAAGAAAATGCAAATAAAATTAAATGAAAATGCCTAAATGAATTTAACCTTAAATGAAAATGAACCTAAATGAAACATTCTTCCTAAACAATCCTCCTAACTTAGTTACATCTGAGTTTGCTTCCCCGGCAACGATGCCGAAATGTAGGGCGATCTAATTGTATGTTAAATCCCTATTATTTAATTTGTCAACCCAAGGGTTTCATAACCTTAGAAGAAAAAAAAAAATATATGGGACCTTAGATGAAACTGTTGTAGAAAGTTTTTTTAGTATGGAAATAAAGAAAGAAAAAAAATGGAAATTCATATTACAACTAAAACTGAAGAAAACAACCAAAGAAATCGAATGCAAGAAAACTGAATTAGAATATAAGGGTGGAAGTTAGATTCTAAGGGTGGAATGAATGAATTCCATGGCCTTTCTAAGAACTTATAAACTAATATATGAACAATTATAAGAAGCAAACTATGATAATATAGAAAGAGGGTAAACCTAGAACAATTATTGTTTGTGTTATCAAGCAAGAAAATATGAGAACTAATAAATAAGCAATTTAATGATAACTAAAGTTAAAATATATTACAAGAAAACTATGATAATCCAGAAAGCGATAAACCTAGAACAACTATTGTTTTAGTTATCAAGCAAGAAAACCATGAGAACTAGTAAACAAGCAATTTAATGATAAATAAGGTGCAAATTTATTACAAGCAAAATATGATCATTTAGAAAGCGGTAAACTAACCTAGAAAGCAATAAATAGCAACTAGTGATTTAGTTTTCAAGCAAGAAAACTAAGATATTAGTTAGAAAGGAGTTTATTGCCAATGAAATTAAATCTCGGAAATGAAATCACACTTGCGGAAAGTAAACGACACTTGCAGAAAGTAAATCACACTTGCATGAAAGGAAATAACAAAAATCAAACTATGTTCCAGATGTATGTGAATTGTGGTTGATGGTGATCCGTCCATTCCTTAATGAGCACACATGAACAACTATCACATCTTAAGAATCAAACAACACACATAACTCATGATTTGGAGAAAATGATATTACTCATGCTGAATGAAAAATAATAAACTTGATGCTTAATGAATAATTGACAACTCGTTAACTTCCTTTTGAAGGATGCTCCTCTTATTTATACATGAATTAGGGATATATTTTCAATAAATGTAAATCCCTTAAATATCTACTAGATACATACTTGTCTCAACTTATCCCTAAATACAAGATACAAATCCCATGACACATCAAGATCTCCATGATCTTTCTCCTTGGAATATGGTCCACCTCTTGAGTTGAAATACGAATTTGTGCTTGGGAGGCCAAGTAAAACCCTTCTAGAACCTCAAAATAAGCCTCCACATGTCAAAAAACTCATAAAACATATATATGTATATGAAACCATGTTAATTTCCTCGTTTTTAATCATAAATTCACTTAAAAATACATATATAAATAACTTTGGAAAATGATTATTCTAACCCGTATGATTATGAAGATAAATGGTTATGATTATACTACTTGATGTAGAGTTTTAGGCTATATATTTATGAAATGAGGGCTAAATGGTTATGAAATGATGGAAATGTGGATGAATATGGAAGAAAATTTTGAGACTCCAGTGTGTATGACTAAGAAAAAGAATCAAGTAGTAATAGAATGAAAACTATCACCAACAACCACAAAAACCCAAGGACTGGTGAGCATTGGGAGAAATACCTTTATTGATGAAATTATCCAAAAATATTAGTCTCAAGCATCAGTAGGACCCCAAACAACATCTGGGAACAACTCTACCGCAATCCCTCAAGTGACAGAATCACCAACTACATCTCACACTCAAATTCACAAAAAAACTGGAGGATCTCAGAAAATATTTCAAAGCACATTTGTTCAACACTCTAGTCCTCACAAGAGGGAAATTATTGTAATTTAAAAGAAGGAGAAGTATAAACCAGTGGAGTAGATCCATGATCCTCAGGATCTATATCTCTTGTGATCTTGATAGAAGGAAAGACACTTACGATTCAAGACTTAGAAAACGCAGTGAGACCCCTTAGAGAGCCGAGTAGTATCCAAAACTCCCCTGCTCAAATAATACCTACTGACCAAGAAATACCTGAATATTATTGGAATATATTCGATCAGATGGAAACTCAAGCACAAAAAAATCAGACCTCGATATTGGAACATCCCATTGTCGATCTGGTGGCTAATGCCCCGCTGATGGCCATCCCTTTACAAAATATTCAAACTTTTCATGGGATGACCTCAGAGGATCCATATGCCTTTTTATTTGAATTTGATGTCTTTTGTAGAGGGTATGATTACACTGCTGATCCACAGAGATTAAATTTTTTCCCTTCTAATTTGAAGGGGGAAACATTACGATTGTTTATGGGCTTGGGAGGGGGCGGTATCGATTCCTGGGATGCAATGAAAATTGCCTTTCTTACAAAATATCAAGATTGTTGTCGATCTAGGGATCTAAAACATGAAATATTTAAAATGAATAAAAAATAAAATGAAACTTTAGAGGAGTACATTGAAAGATTTCAGTACAACTTACAAATATCCCCATACATTACCTTACCAAAAGAAGTATTAAAAGCGGATTTGATAAAATGAATGAAAGACGAGTGGATAGAAACATTGAATTTAATGGGTCAAGGTGATATTTATTAGGAATAATATGATTTTTTTTTTTAAATGTGTATAAGATGTTCACGTGGTAGTACACGAGCCAGATCTAGAGTATTGGATCCCCTCACCAGAATTATCAAAACTACTGGAGGAGGTGTAACAGACATAGAAATTGGTAATCTTTTAGATTATTTTAAAATTGATATTTCGGGCACACTGACTACACAACTAAATTTTTTGTAGGCTAAACAAAAGTAAGTTGAGGAAGAGCGAGCTTTGGCCATATTATGTCCGCTAATCCTAAAGAAACACATTGACAGGGAATGCTATATGGACATGGTTTGAACCTATGCTATTTTCACTAAAAAACATTCGACAAATTAGTGTCCATCGATTCCAGGATTAAAATCTGTACTCAAGGAAGCCGATGAGGAAACAAAACCTTTATACCTGATAGCTAAACTTCAATAATGGAAATCACGTCCTCCAAGTATGAGGCAAGATCCCTCCTCATTTTATTCTAGACAATACATTCAACAATAGAATCCAGGAAATGCATGGAAGGGACAAACACCCTTTCACTCTGCTTGGCAATCATAGTCATATCCTACATCACCATGGATGAATCAATTGTTTTATAGATCAGGTGGACCAAATCCCCAATATCCTAACCCATTGTGGAAAAATCAAGTTAAAAACTCCTATCCCTCACAATGGTCGAACACATCTACACAGAATTCAGTGTGACCTCCAAATTGGCGGCATCCTGCAAGATTGGGAAATCCACCCCTAGGGTTGACCCCTCAATATCAACCCACACTTCTAGCTCCATTTAATTTACCTCCTAATTCTTAACCTCGTATTCATTCTCAAATCTCAGCTTAGTCAAATCATAACCCCAACAATAGACCTGTCCACTATGTGCAAATCCTTGAAAATCTGGTCTATGAAATAAACCCCTTAGGATATAATGAGCTCTGACTGAGGTTTGGACGCATTCTTTCTCTTGAATAAAATCATAATGATAAAGAGTAAGAAAACAATAAATAAGAACAGACTATGATAAATCCTTCAATTGTGTTTATTTCAAAAACAGAGCCAACAGAAAACACAGTCGAGCAATGGAACCCTGAAAAATCATAGCTACTTCCCCTCCATTCCCTGAAAGAATCATGATAACCAAACAAATAATATACCCCAAGTTTGATATTGTAGGGGAATTGAAAAACTTGTGTATAAAGATTCCACTCCTGCAGGCTATACGAGATATCCCAATCTATGCCAAAATTATCAATGAGTTACATTGCGGGAAAAAGCCTGGTAGAAAACAAAAATATTCACCCAAAGTTCACATTGTAGGAACATTATTCGACCTAATTTTAGGAAAATAGGTTCCTTTTAAATATGATGATACAATAATTCCAGTCGTAACCATCCAAATACAAGGCTGCACATTTCCAAACATGTTGATAGACTTAGGAGAAGTTATTAACCCTCTGACATATGAGACTTTTAAAATATTAGGTATCACAACTTTAAAACCAACCTCAACCCTATTAGAATTAGCCGATAGGTCAATGGTCAAGCCTGAAGGAGCTTTGGAGGAAATTATGGTCTCTCTAGACTCCTGGGAATATCTTGTAGACGTCGTAGTCATCAACCCAAGAAGAAGACTAGATGGACATCCCCTGATACTAGGAACCCCATGGTTAGCAACACTAGATGCATATATAGGATGTTGAGATGGAAACATGATGATTGTAAGAGGAAAAATTGTCAAGAATTTTATTTTGTATCCCTCGGCTAAGCCTTTTTTTCCTGTTGTAAATTTCAGTTACACCCACCTAGATATCAAGAAGAAAATATGTGTTCTCCCCTTTCCTTAGATTAATCTCTAGGACTTAAAAATCAATTAGAATACGATGTAATCAACAAATTCATCAATAAACTAGTTGTTATTGGAATCCCAAGATGTCAAATGCTAAAAGCTTTTCTTGATAATGATGCACAAGGATATCCCTTGGAAAATTTAAATGACAATCATATTCCCACAACTGATGTCCATAGAAAAATTCGAATTGAAATAGAAACAGGAAAACCCCTTAATATTAATGTTGTTATGGAAATACATCATCAACAGAGATCGACTTAGGTTATTCATGAATACAAGCAGGCTTTTTCCTACAAATGTTTGGACATGAAAGGTATTGACCTGCAACTATGCACCCATCACATTTATATCAGGAAATATGCCCACCCTATTTGGAATACCTAGAGGAGGTTGAATCCATACCTCAGAGACATTGTGAAACAAGAATTGCAGAAATTGTTGGATGTAAACTTCATATTCCCAATTTCAAATAACCAGTGGGTTTCCCTGTAGGTAGTCATCCTCAAGAAAAACAGGAAATGGAGTATTTGTGTAGATTATAGAGAACTCAATAAGGCTACCCAAAAAATACCATTTTCCCCTTACTTTCATAGACCAAGTCCTTGATACTTTAGCTGGAAAGAAATTATTTTATTTTCTAGATGGTTTCAGAGGTTACAATCAGATTCAGATTGCTCCGGAAGACTAATATAAAACCACATTTACTTGTCCATGGGGGACATTCCCATATAGAGTTTTAGCCTTTGGACTATGCAATGCTCCGGAAACATTCGAAAGAGAAATCTTGAGCATTTTTTCTGACCCAATTAATGAGGGAATTGAAGTGTATATGGATGATTTTACTCCATTTGGGGATGATTTTGATCAAGCTCTGAAAAATTTTAAAAATTCCTTGAATGCTATATCGCTACCAGATTGTGTCTAAGTAATGAAAAATTCCATATGATAATGATTGAAGGTGTAGTTCTAGGGCATTACATTTTTGTTGTAGGAAGTCAGGTGGATCCCACCAAGATTGAGGTAATTCTTAAATTTCCTATGCCCTGCACATAAACAGAGGTACTAAGTTTTCTCGGTTATGCAGGGTATTATTGCAGGTTTATAGAACATTTTTCAAATATAAATCCACCTTTATAAACTTTAATAGGAAATATAGAATTTGAAAGGTTTGGAAATTGTGATGTTGCATTTGTAGGTCTCAAGGAACTCCTTTCGATAGCATGAGTATTAAGAGGACCAAACTGGGAACTACCTTTCCACATCTCATTGGATGCATTAGGCAAAACCATAGGCGTTGTTCTTGGACAAGAGGAAGATAAAAAACCTTATGATATTTACTATATCAACAAAAATATCAGTCCTGCTGAGTTAAATTATACAGTAACCGAAAAATAATTCTTAGCTGTTATACATGTTATTAATAAATTCTGACATTATTATCCAATTTTTCTGCACACTGACCACCCTACTATTAGATATTTAGCTATTAAACCCATTACTAATGGCCGAGTGACTCGATGGTTATTTTTGTTATAGGAATTTGATATCACCATCAAGGTTTGACCAGGAAAAGAGAAATTTGTGGTGAACTTCTTGTCTCGAGTACCTAAAGTGTATGACCATCAGCTGGTGGACGACCAATTTCCAAATGAGCATATATTTTCCCTAACAATGAAAACACCATGGTACACTAACGTGGAAAACATGGAAAATTATTTGGCAGTAGGGAAATTTCCAACACATATGTCACCACGAGAAAGGAATTTGATCATACAACGTAACACACACTTTTCTTGGATCAGTGGTTATCGTTTCCACACTGGTTCTAATTTTCAAATTTGAAGGCGCATAGGAGAACATGAATTTTATGAAATCATGAGGGCGTGCCATGACAGACCCTATGGAGAAAACTTTTCATAATGCCAAACAAGACATAAAGTTCTTCAAATGGGCTATTATCAGCGCACAATATTTATATATGCAAAAAATTATGTTTAGGGTTGTCATAGTTGTCAAAGAATGGGTCGTACTGGCCAAGATGATGAAATTCCTCTACAACTGCAAGTGGTGGCGGAACCATTAGAAATATGGGCACTGGATTTTTTCAACCCCTTTAACCCGCCATCAAATTAGAAATTCTAGATATTGGTTTTCACATATATGTAACCAAATGGGTCGAACCAGTAGCCTTTCCAAGAGCTACGAAGGAGGCAGTGATTAATTTGTTGTTCGAATTTTTTTTACGATACAGATTACCAAGGGAATTAATAACAGATAGAGGACCTCAATACACAGGTCATAATATTTCAAACACTCTTTGGAAATATCATATCAAGCATAGAGTTACTTCCACATATCACCCCGAAGAAAATAGACAAGTGGAAAGCACTAACAAGGTCCTGCAAGAAATTCTAACTAAAATCGTATCCAAAAATCATCAAAATTGGGCAACCAAACTCCCTAGAGAACTATGGGCTTATCGAATGACATGGCGGAACACTATTGGTCATTCTCCATGTCACCTTTTCATCGGCAAAGAACTCATTTTCCAATATAATTTGAAATAAAGACTCTCAAGACTTCAAGGGAAATCCGATTGGATTTTACAGAAGCCAAAAACCATTGCCTACAACAACTTAATGAATTGGATGAAGAACGTTTGTATTTTGTGGAACAAACTACCATTATACAACAACAAAGAGCTAAATGACATGACCGACTTATTAAAAATAAATCATTCCAAATAGGTGATTGGGTGTTACTATATGATTCCAGGTTCCACAATTTTCCAGGGAAATTACAAACAAGGGGGCTTGGGTCATATGAAATCAAATAATTCCACATAATGGTACCATAAAATTAAACACCATCGATGGATCAGGTACCTCTTTCCTAGTAAATGGACATCAACTACGTCTTTACCACCAATCGATCACAAAGGAGTCTTTTTACCATGAGCTAAGTAATGATCATGTTTTAAAGATATTAGCTGACTAGGGTAGCAACCCAGTAGCGTCATCTTCATAAATATGATTTTATTTATGAACTTTGTATATAATGTACATATGTTTTCTTTAAGAGTTAATTACATTTCTTGTTTTTCTTTCTTTCTTTTGCTTTTTTTTTTTCTCTCTTGATAATAAAAAGAAAGGGGTAAAGAGACCTTGGGCACAATTTTTGTTTCCCTTCTCTTTCACAGTTGTTGTTCCCTTCGGCATAACTATTGTTCCCTTTGGCACAATTTTTGTTCCCTTCAGCACAATTGTTATTCCCTTCAATACAATTGTTGTTCCCTTTGTGCCAAGCTATTTCTCATGTAACTAATTGCAATCTTTGCAAGGGAACTTAAAAATTATTGAAATTTATTTTATCATGATGTTAACAAAAATCCCTTATCTATCACCCTATGAGGAAAATTATTTTACCCTCTGGCACATCCTATTTTAAATATTTTCTTATATTGGAATATTTTTGAAAGAATTATAAATTGTTCATGATTTATCACCACCATAGTAGTTTTTGTCTTTTATGTACATCTTTAAATGGTGATTCTCTTTCAATATAACAAAGGGTTGACACATAATTTATTTAGCATCCTTTTTTTTCCTTACGCCATCCTTAAACTCTTAAGGAGTTGATGAGCCACCTGTGATGAATAAAAAAATCAAATTTTCAAAAAGATATAACACTTAGAGTTAGATTTCCTCATAAGGATAGGGGGTCTCATCACGAGCCAACCTAATACGATCATAGGATAATAAAATAAGTGACATTCCCATTATGGCTACTAAAGCAGCGTTATGGCCTTTTTGACACCAGTGTCAAAAGGACAGGAGGACTCATCATGAGTCGAATTGTTCACTTTCTTATGATCTAGTGAGTAGCATTGTTTCTATCTGGTTACCATGCCAAAACAATGACCTTTTGAGAAAAAATCAGTTTAAAACAATAAATACGATATATCATCCACGAGATACTGGCTCATATACATGTTAAAAATACAACCCTGCCTATGGCATTGGAATATATCTTTAATTTCCTTATCATAATTATGTTGTTAAACCTCTTTCTTTTATAAAGAAATCACCATCATAAATATCTACACCTATTTCTAAAAACAACTAGAGGTGGTATATAAACTATCATATGAACATAACTCTAAACTTTCAGACCTATGAAATTTGTAGATTACCTATAAAGGAATGCTGCAATATATATATTATGTTCCTCAATGATTATTTATCTTAAAAATAACTTTTGTTCACACATGGTATATCATTATTATTATCGTACGTCAAAAATCCACGTCTATGTGACAGTTAATTATCTTCTCCACCTTGCTGCGCCTGATTCTACCATTCCCTTTCGTGTTAATGACTACTTCTACTTGCCCATTTAATTCCCATAATGCTACCTGTCATGGTCGACCTTTTTATTGGGGGGAGGTAAGGCACAACACCTGAATGATGCGACTAAGAAAAAATAAAGAAGAAAAGATACAAGTGGATATTGGTGGCCACCCACCTATTCCAATAGTACCCACACTATCAATTCTTTCATTTTTTCAGTTTCAGCACAACTTACTATTTTTAGCAGTTTTTATGGTCATGAACTTCCAAAGCCATTTTGAGGCCCTAATGATCCAGATGGATATTGGTGGCCACCCACCTATTCCATTTTAACCCCCACCACTAGTTCTTTCAATTTTTAGTTTCAGCACAACTTACTATTTGTAGCAATTTTTCGTTTCTTGAACTTCCTGAGCTGTTTTGAGGCCCTAAACGACATTTTTGGGAAAACCGAGAGCAACTTGGAAGTTCCTTTGATCTTGCTCATGTAAAAAATTCTAGTCCTCAAATATATATTTCTAATGAGGTATTGAGCGTGCCAAATAGAGATTATATGCCGAAGTTATGTCCCCAGGAAGATTGATGTACCAACTTACCCAAACGGGGTCCATAGTTTTCGTGCTTCATCTCCTAGAGTTAGGTTTTTATATTTTTATGATTTTCCATTGTTTATAAAAAATAAATAGGCCTTGGAGCCTCATTGTAATAGAGTTTAGAGGCCTGTAGCTGTTACATATCCTCTCAGAGATAAGCCTACTAGTGCCCTAGCTAGTTTATTTCCCTTATTTCCGTAAGAAATTATATGATATTTATAAAATGAAGTTTTATTTTCACTGCATCTTTGTATTGATGTTTACGCCTATATATTATTGCATTCCTACATAAATATGGATCAGTGGTATCCGAGTGGTCTCCTCTCTCTTTGTTTTTCTTTGCATGTCCCCAATGAGGTCAGGGTATAAGGAGTTACGGCTCAATCTAGTTAAACCCTTGCAAGATTAGCCTCGCAAACCCTAAAGACCTCCCATGGCAGAAGAAAATAAAGAAGAGTGATCGGGAGATCCTATAAAAATATTTCTCAAGTAGGCCATCGAGAAACAGAGGAATGCGATGATGGATAAATTTGTCCAGATCCTTCAACAACTGCCCATCGACGGCGCATCTACATCAAGCAACCACTCTAGAGGCACCTCTCCTTTCAAGGTACAGGTCAACTTCGACATTCCTGTATTTGAAGGCCAGATAGTTGTAGACACCATGGATATATGGTTAAATTTTTTAGGAGGGTATTTCTCGGTCCATGATTTCTCCGACCGAGAAAAGATTACTTTTGCACTCCTCAAAGCTACCTTACATGTCAAAGACTAGTGGAAAACCTACAGTGAGTAGAAGGACGAGAGGGAACCCTCTCTGTTCTTGGTTGCACCCAGTTGGAATTCATTCCGAGATGGAATCAAAGAACAATATTACCTTGTGGGGATCTATGAGGAGAAATACACCCAATGGACCACACTACGACATCAAAGGGATCAGGGTGTTAACAAACTGACAAATTTGTTCCATACCCTACGCACAAAGTTGGGTATTAAAGATTTAGAGAGAAATTTGGAGCTCAAGTATGCATCTGTTTGCACAAATAAATTGGAGGAAATGGAGTTCCTCGACATTACCTCGTGTAGCATGGAATAATTTCATGCTGCCAAGGTCGAGAATAAATTTAAGTAGAAGAAGAGAAACTTTGGATCCGTGAATTCAAAGCCAGAGAAAGGCACCCCCAAACCATAGAACAAGGGGCAAAGACAAAAAGGGTGACTCAAAACAACACCACAAACTGAAGTAAGGACATGGGGATGTGGTGTTAATTTTATAACAGCCCCACTCACATCACCAACGAGTGTCAGGCCAAACAGTTGCTGCTGGCCAAACTAAAGGCACCTGAATCAAATGCATGTTCTGATCCTAAGTTAGAACCACACAAGGGTGATGACAAAGGCAACCAGATCATTGATGCAGATCCCAGTGCCATTGTTTCCACCACCAAGCTCCATAGGGAATATCCCAAGGATCTAGAAGAGGGGGAGCACCTCTTCCATTCGTAGATTTTGGTAAAGGGTTCTCCACTACAATTCCTTGTCGATAGCAGAAGCCAACAATAGAACACACATAGCCGTATACCATTGGTTGGCTTCACCAAGGAAGATATCTCCATGTCTGCCAGTAGTGCCACCTTCCGTACAACATTAAGCCATTCATAGATGAGTCCTTGTGTGATGTTGCTCCTCTTGATGTGTTTGATGTATTATTGGACCAACCATACTTATGGACGCAACATGTTGTATATGATTCAAGGCATCATGCTGTTGTTATTACTTTGGGAAATAAATTGTACAAGATACCAGAGGTAGTACTGCCTCATACCATCTCTTTGACTATTGCAAAACAACGTAGTAAGATTGTTTCCCAAAACAGAAAATTTGTTTTCATTAGAATTCAGAAGACAATTGTGACTATAGCCTCGAAACACGTCTCCCTTACATGGAAACAACATATGGATAAATTCATGGAGGAATACGAGGACATTTTCTCCTCACCCACAAAGGTTCCTCGACACTGTCAGGTGAAGCACTCAATTGATCTGCCCCACGTCCGCCGCTACCTGATGTTGCCATACCTCATGTGACCACATAGACATAATCCACACATGTAATGTCTAAGGTTGGTAAATTAACCAAATTTATTGAACATATCCAACACGTCTGCCAGCATGTCCGTGACATCTTCGACAAATCCAATACCAAGTTCAGTAGAATTCTCCTCATCTCATGGAGGAAATCAATGCAACTGGGAGCATTTCTTACTAAGGGGGGGCATGGAAGTGGGAGGGCAAATGATCTAGGTGGATATTGGTGTCCACCCACCTATTCCATTAGGACCCGCACCACCAGTTCTTTCATTTTTTCAGTTTCAACACAAATTAATATTTTAGCAGTTTTTAGGGTCATGAACTTCCGGAGCCGTTTTTAGGCCCTAATGGTTCAGGTGGATTTTGGTGGCCACCCACATATTCCATTTGAACCCCCACCACCGGTTGTTTCAAATTTTTAGTTTCAGCACAACTTACTATTCTTAGTAGTTTTTCGGGTCTTGAACTTTGAGGGCCATTTTGAGGCCCTAAACGATAATTTTTGGGAAAACCGAGAGCAACATGTAAGTTCCTTCAATATTTCTCACTTAAAAAATTGTATTCCTCAGATACATATTTCTAACGAGGTATTGAGTGCATAAAACATAGATCGTATGCCAAATTTATGTCCCTGGGAAGATTGAAGTACCTATCTACCCAAATGGGGCCCATAGTTTTGGCGCTTCATCTCATAGGGTTAGGTTTTTGGATTTTTAGGGTTTTCCATTCTTTCTCAACAATAAATAGGCCTTCAAGCCTCCTTTTAACATAGTTCTCATCTTAGAGATAAGCCTACCATCACCCTAGATAGTTTATTTCCCTTATGTCTATAAGCAGATTTATGTTATATGATATTAATGAAATGAAGTTTTATTTCCGCTCCATCTCTATATTTATGTTTATTTCTATATATTATTCATGCATAAATATTGATCAATGGTATCAAAGTAGTTTATACATTTCTGCTCCATCTCTTTCTTTGTTATTCTTTTCATGTCCCCAATGAGGTCAGGGTATAAGGAGGTAGGGCTTGATATGGTTGAACCCTTTCAAGATCAACCTCACAAACCCCGACGACCTCCCATGTCAGAATAAAGGAAAGACGATGGAGCAGGAGATCATATCAAATTATTGCTTGAGCAGGCCCTTGAGAAAAAGAGGAACACAATGATGAATAAATTTTCGTAGATCCTTCGACGATTGCCCGCCGAAAACACATCTACATCAAGTAGAAAATCTGGAGGCGCCTCTCCTTTCAAGGTTGAGGTCAACTTAGACATTCCTATATTTGAAGGCCAGATAGATTCAAACGTCATAGATATATGGTTAAATTTGCTGGAAGGGTATTTCTCGGTCCATGATTTCTCCGACCAAGAAAATATTACCTTTTCACTCCTCAAAGTTGCCTCACATGTGAAAGACTGGTGGGAAACCTACTGTGAGTAGAAGGGCGAGAGGGAACCCTCTCTCTTCTCAGCTGCACCCACTTGTAATTCATTCCTAGATGGCATCAAGTAAAAATATTACCATGTGGGGAGCTAATATGAATTTGATTGTTAGTTACTGTTGTGTTAATATCAATTTCATATTTATAATAAAAGTGCTTATGTTTGCTTATTTTACAAGGGTTTATGGATGTGCTTATGATTGACAAACAAACAAACTTGTGGAGATTAAGTTGATTTCATGAACATAAAAGCATGGAAACTAAATGATGAACATCATCATTTAAACACATAACAAACTGTGACAAATGAATCAATAACACATTGTTTTTATGAAGGAGTTCGCCCCTCCTAGGCTACATCTCCTTGGTCCAGCTTCCATGGCATGGGCCTTTGTATTAGCTTAAATTGTGAAAAAATGATATTTACAGTCTCCTGTTGCCTCTGCAACCTACTCCAATGGCTCCAAAACATCAAAATCTACGAAGAATGACTCTTTCCAAGCCAAAATTTGGACGAAAATTGGCTCAGTTATGGAAAAAACCGATTTTCCTACATTTTCTCCACTAAATTTGGAAAATATCCAGCTAATCGTGTTAAATTTAGAGTTTCCACCTAAAAAGGTGCCTCCACCTGATTGACCGCTAGTCTAATCACGGATTAACACACAATTAATGATGGATTAGTGGATAAGCGCGTCATTAACTATGCATTATCCAAGCGTTAATGACCGGATTAGATTACGAATTAAGCGGAGTATATATTAATGTAATCTCAGATTAGTGGTTCATAAAACAAGATTATGGTTATAATCTGCCACCAGTTTCATTAGCCTTGCACCATAGTTCCAGCTTTGATCACATGGGAGGGAGTTGGCCCCCTCTGGACCCTCGTTGTAGACATGTTTAAAATTCAAATACAAACGGTGAGTTAATAGGGTTAAGACCCATTGCAGGAGTGTAGTGGTAAGGTGTCGGAGTAGCACAAAGGTGGTTGTGGGTTCTATCTTGATCCCCGCACCAACATTTTACTCTGCCATACATATAATAACCCATGGTTCAAAATTTTTATAACATTAATATATCCCCTTGCCAAGTTTGAGATTGTCTGCTAGGAATAATGGCTCCTGCCCTATGTAGAAGCCTCCTCCAAATGAAGATGTTTTTTTGCCATGTGTAGTAGATACCTCTGCCACAATAACATAATTATGTCTGCTATATAGATATCTCCACCAAATAGATAGGTTCCATAATACTTTTCCATGGCATAGACTAAGGTCTAAACCTTAGATCCCAAAAAAAATATATGCCATCCATATGTATGTTTGTCCGGACTTTGAACTATGTTGAATTCGAAAATTACCAAGGTTGGATGGGCCCACAGTAGAGGGGGCACGTGGCGGCCTTTGGCTGCACCATGTATCTAGCTCTGGTTGGACTACTCCAACCTAAAAAAAAATCTCATTCAACGTTAGAATTAGAGGTAAAAAAATTTCACTTCGAAAGTTCACTGGCGAATCTGACTGCGACACTTGTCATAGTGCCATTGGGATAAAATTATAGAATATTCCTAGGATATACCTGGAGTGTTGACTGTACTGCCATGTTATCATTCTGTCACTGTTCTACACATTTTTTTACCTATTTGGGAAAATGAACATCAACTCATAACTTCTTCATCTTGAGTCTGATTTTGACGAAACAAATTGTGCCGAAATCCTGGCGACGAGCTCTACCCAGGCATTCTGGTTTGGAGCATTTCTAAGAAATTTAATTTTTGAGCTAAATACTAAGCCTCTAATCATGCCTCCCCACTATAAGCCTTTTGGACCCAAAAATATACTATCAATTGTTCATAAGGTGAGGGTACAACTCCCTCACCCTTTCGTCAGACTCTAAAGTATTCGACATTCCCTCTCCTTGGAGTTCTGGTTCTTCTGTCAAGTATGAGATCTTGCTAAAGTTCATCAAGATATTCTGGTGAGAAATCATCTATTGATGGCATCTGAACATGCTCTCTTTTATCATCAATCTAAGGAGGCTCAAATAATCTCAAATTCTCAACATTAATGTCATAATATATTTTCATATAAGGAGGCAAGTCTAGCTTAAATTCATTGCTACAAATATTTCCTAGAATTTTAAATGGACCATAAAATATTGGCTTAAGATTTTTTCCATCCCCTTGCAATCTTTCTTTTCTAATATATAACCAAAATTTATCTCCAACCTAGAAATTTTGATTAACACTGTGTTTATAATGCCTTGCCTTGTAGCTTCTTTGACTCTTTTCAAGTTATTCTTGCATTGTGTGATGTACCAACTGAATTTGATCAATGAATTCCTTGCCTTATCTATGTCACTATGACCATCTATAGAGACATATTTTTGAAAGATGAATTCCAAATATGATCTTGGAAAGTACCCTAGACATGCCTCAAATGGCGATGTGTTTGTGGAAGAATGCTTTTCCCTGTTGTATGCATGTTGAATGTAATGCAACTGTTCATCCCACAACTTGGGATGTTTGTTGCAATAACCTCCAAGAAGATGAATGGCTGTCCTGTTAACCACCTCGGTCCAACCATCTATTTGTGGTTGAAAGGTTGTACTCTTCTTAAACTTTGTGTCCACATTTCTCATAATTTTGACCAACAATTCCCAACAAATCGGGAATATTGATCATTTACAATAGAAGTAGGAAGAACAAAATGAACCCATACATTTTGAAAGAAAAGATGAGTTGTTTTTTCAGCTGTAATATCTTATTTTTTTACATGGCATCAAAAGACACATTTTGCTGAACATATCTACAACAACATACAATTAATCATGACCTTTCCTTGACATTGGAAGACCTCCTACAAAATCTATTGAGATACTCCCCCAAGGATGTGAAGGAACCGAAAGTGGAGTGTACAATCCAAGTTTCCTATTACTAGGCTTAATTATTGCACACAAAGAACATCCTATAATAAAGTGAGATACACTATCAATCATGCGTGGCCAATAATAATAACTTTGGATATTTGCTACCGTCTTGCCTACACCGAAATGTCCAACAATCAATAAAGTGTGCGCCTCCCTTATGATGTTGTTTCTTTCTCCCTGTGGTATACATAACTTGCCCAATTGATACAACAAACTGTTATGCACATGATAATATAACTCTTTAATTTGGTTTCCTTGACTCAAGCCTTCATACACATTTTGAAAATCAATATCATATACAGATTTTTCAATGTAACTTGACTGCATAATTGAATTGTGCTTGAGTAGAATATATGAATTTGGAATAGGCATAGAGAGAATATCAACTACCTGATTGTAGATTCCCTTTTTATACCTGATAACCAAATTAAATATTTGTAGAAATCCCATCCATTTGAAATTTTTTTATTGCTGCAACTTTGACTGTGATTGTAAGTACTACAATGGATGATTATTGGTATGTATAATGGTCTCTTTCCCCATGAGATAGTGCTTCCATTTATTTACACTTTGTACCAATGCATATAACTCTTTGTCATAGGTGGGATAGTTAGTCACAAATCCACTAAAAAATTCTGAATGAAATGAAATAGGCTTACCATGTTGCATGAGAACTGCTCCCATGGCATAATCACTTGCATCTCTTTGGATATGAAATGGATTTATAAGATCTAGAAGAGCCAATACCGGTGTTTAACTGATATTTTGTTTTAAAGCATCAAATTATTTTTACTACATATATCCCCAATGGAATACTTTCTTCACACTTTTCAATGCATGTAACGGAGCTGCAATGGAAGAAAATTTGGCAATGAATTTCCTCCAATACTATGCTTCCCCAAGAAAGCTTCTTACCTCCGATACTATATTGGGCTTGGGAAAATTTAGAATGATCTCTACTTTGGAATTGTCTATTTTCAACTCACCTCCTCTAACAATGTGTCCCAAATACACTAAACAAGTCTTGCCAAACTCACACTTCGATATATTTAAAAACAACTGCTCTTTTTTCGAGACATCAAGAACCTTGTTTACATGCATGACATTTTCATCTCTTTATTTTTTGAATATCAAAATATCATCTAAGTAAAAAATTACGAAGTATTATAGAAATTGTCTTAGAACATCATTCATAACTCTCATTAAAGTAGCTGGAGCATTTGTTAGACCGAATGGCATAACTAGCCACTCAAACAATCCTTGTCTAGTTTTAAATGCAGTTTTCCAAATGTCCTCAACTATTCTAACTTGATGATAACCACTTCATAAGTGTATCTTAGTGAAATAATTTTCATACCTTAGCTGATCAAGCAAATCATCAATGTGTGGGAGTGGATAGCGATTCTTTGCTGTGATTTTATTCAGTGGACATAAATCTATGCACATGCACCAAGTCTCGTCCTTCTTTGGTACCAAAAAAATCGGTGAACCACATGGTGAAGTAGATGCGTGTATGATACCTTTGTTCAGAAATCCTTGGATTTTCTTCTTGATTTCCAAACTCTCCATAATTGACATGCGATACATACCAATTTTTGGAAGTGGAACATCTTATTGCAACTGAATCTCATGCTGAATTCCCATGATGGAAGGTAACCCACTTGGTTCTTGAAACATATCACCATGCTGACTTACCACATCAAACAAATAAGATTTTAATTTTTCATCACATCGTTCAAAAGATTCATAGTCAACATCATCAATTTTATTGATCATGGGAAGCACAAAAGTTTTACTTGCATTAACTAGTCTCTTCATCTGCCCTGCATTAAGTAAGGAAATATTCAGCTTTTTGTGATGAGCTCTCACAATATATTCCACCCCATCCTTAAGAAAATGATATTTGTTCTCATGGAGATAAAATATTGCTTTCCTGTCATACAAATATGGACTTCCGAAGATAATCCTGTAAATGTCAAGTGGAATCACATCTAACTCGACTTCATCAACAAAATTTGCAGTAATAGAAAATCAAAATATGCATTTCCTTGTAACCTCTAAATTGGCATTCTTAACTATCCAACCCAAAGGGTATGGTTTATGATGTGGTACGGTTTCAAGGTTAAGATTTTTGACCAAGTCTTCCGAAATCAGGTCTTCTTGTGACCTACTATCAAACAATGCATCAATCTTTGTATGATTTGAAATCACTCTTACATGGAACAATTCTATCCTTGTGTATCCATTTGGAGTGTTGTTGTGACTATTTGAGGAACTAGTTCTTGCTATGGCTTCTTTTCCCTTTTTGACCATGCTTACGATCTTGGTCTCATCACCAAAATCAGATCCAAGATCATGTTATGTGGCGGAAACCATATTTTGTTTCCCTTTGTTGTTTGGTTTCTTAGGCTTTAGTTTGGGATGTAGTTTCCAATAGTGCGCTTCATCATGCCCCTCTTTGGAACAATGTTTGCATGTACTTTTATCCCCTTATTTATTAATACTTGCACTCTTTTTTCCCTTCCATTTTCCTCCCTTATCTTTTCCCTTACCCTTGAATGTCTTCTTCTTACTATCATCTTCCTGAATTTTCTTTCCCCTTGCTTCGAGATGTGTGGCTTGCACACATACTTCATCTAAATTTCTTGGGTTAAACATAAGGATATTATGTTTCAAATAGGAATGTAAACCACCAATTTATTTCGAGAGTGTCTCTTGGGAATTTAAGTTTACTCCTAACAACAAAGCTCTTTATCTAAACTCCTGGTTATACTCTTGAACTATTTGGCCCTTGAGTTGCCTAATGTTTTTCCAACTCATAATTTCTTTTTGCATATAGGCTAATGGATAAAACTATCTTTTAATGGAAGAAATAAATTCAACCCAAGAAATGGATATCTTACCATGGATGATCCAGATTTATGCAGGAACGCAATAAAATATAGAAATAGACATAAATACAAAGATTCAGTGGAAATAATAATTCATTTCATTAATATCAAATAACATAAATATGCTTAGAGACATAATGGAAATAAACTAGCTAGGGTGTTAGTAGCTTATCTCTGAGAAGAGATGTGGTGGCTACAAGCCTCTGAAATTTGTTACAATGAGGCTCGAGGGCCTATTTATTATTGAGAAACAACGGAAAAAAATCCAAAAACCTAACCCTAGGAGATGAATTGCCAAAAATATGGGCCCCGTTTGGGTAAATTGGTGTTTCAACTTCCCGGGGACGTAACTTTGGCATACGATATTTGTTTGACATGCACCATAACTTGTTATAAATATCTATCTGAGGACTACAACTTCTAATGAGAGAAAAACCAATACAAGAACAAATGTTGCTCCCAGTTTTCCCAAAAAACGTCGTTTAGGGTCTCAAAACAACTCTGGAAGTTTAGGACCCGAAAAACTACTAAAATAGTAAGTTTTGTTGAAACTAAAAAACCAAAAGAATTGATGGTGGAGGTTCAAATGGAATATGTGGGTGGACACCAATATCCACCTGGATCATTAGGGCCCCAAAACGGCTCCAGAAGTTAAGGACCCGAAAATCTGCTAAAAATAATAAGTTGTGCTGAAAGTGAAAAACTAAAAGAACCGATGATGGGGGTCCAAATGGAATAGGTGGGTGGTCACCAATATCCACCTGGATCATTCCTCCCCCCTTAGGAAGCAATGGTCCCCATTGCGTTGAGATCCTCCATGAGATGAGGAAAATTTTGATGAAAAAGGTATTGGATTTGATGAAGATGTCATGGACCCGCAGGCATACATGCTAGATGCGTTCAGTAAATTTGGTTTCTTTATTAGCCTCAGAGAGTACATGTGTGGATTGTTTCTGTGTGGTCACATGAGTTATGGAAATATCATTTGGCGGGACAACTAGGGTCAGAACAATGGATTTCTTGACTTGATAGTGTAGAGGAACCTCTATGGGTGAGGATAAAATGTCCTCGTTCTCCTCCATGCCTTTTTCCATCTGCTGCTGCTATGCTGGGGAGCCTTGTTTCGAGGCTGTGGCCACAATATTATTCTTTCCTTGTGGGAGAATGGTAATGCAAATAAATTTTCTGGTTTTAGAAACAATCTTACTGTGTTCTTTTGCAGTAGTCAAAAAGATGGTAGGAGGCGGTACTACCGTCGGTATCCTGTAAAATTTATTTCCCAAAGTAATAATAACATCATGAGGCCTAGAATCATACACAAAATGTCACCTCCACAAGTATTGTTGGCCCAATATTACATCATCTACATCAAGAGGAGCTACATCACACAATACCTCATCCGTGAATGGCTTGATGTTGTACGGAAGGCGACACTACTGGCGGATGCAGAGATCTCTCCCTAGGTGAAGCCACCCGATTGTATATGACTGTGGGTGTGCAATTTTCGGTAGGCCAAGTTGCTTCACGACCTCTTCTGACATGAAATTCTTTTGGCTTCTGCTATCGACAAGGAATTGCAGTCAAGAACCTTTTACCCACATCTATGAATGGAAGAGGCACTCCCCCTCCTCTAGATCCTTGGGATCCTCCCCCTGGCGCTTGGTGGTGGAAATAATAGCACTCGGATCTGCATCAATGATCTATTTCCATTTTTCAATTCGCTTCTCTAGTTCTAACTCATGATCATAACATGCATCTAATTTAGGTGCCTTTAGTTCAGACACCAATGACTATTTGGCTCGACACTCGTTTGTGATGTGAGTGGGGCTATTATGAAATTCACACCACTTCCCCATGTCGTTCTTTGAATTTTTGGTGTTCTTATAAGTCACCTCACTTGGGATTTGCCTCTTGTTTTACGGTTCAAGGGAGCCTTTCCCTGGCTTTAGATTTGCAAATCCAAAGTATCACTTCTTTTGCTTAAATTTTTTCTCGATCTTGGCAGCATAGCGATATGCCATGTCGAGCGAGGTAATGTCGAGGAACTCCATTTCCTCCTAAATATATTAGCGTAAATAGCTATGATAATTGAGCACCAAATGTCTCTCTGAATCTTTAATACCCAACTTTGCGTGTAGGGTATGGAATAGATTCGTCAGTTCGTGCGCATCTTGATCCCTTTGTTGCCGAAGTGTGGTCCATTGGATGTAATTTTCCTTATAGCTCCCGATGAGGTAATATTGTTCCTTGATGTCGTCTCGCAACAAATTCCAAGTGGGTGCGGCTGAGAATAGAGAGGGTTCCCTTTCGTCCTCTTTCTCACAGTAGGTTTCCCACCAGTCCTTGACATGAGGGGCAACTTTGAGGAGTGAAAAAATAATATTTTCTTGGTCGAAGAGTTCATGGACTGAGAAATACACTTCCAGAAAATTCAACCATGTATCTACAATTTCTACATTTATTTGGCCTTCAAATACAGGAATGTCAAAGCTGACTTATACCTTGAAAGGAGAGGCACCCCCAGAGTGAATGTTGGATGTAGATGTGTCGTCGGTGGGAAAATGTTGAAGGATCAAGGAAACGTTATCCATCATTGCATTCATTTGTTTCTCGAGGGCCTCCTTGAGAAATATTTTCATAGGATCTCGTGATCCCTTGTATTTCTTTTCTTTTTCCATGGGAGGTTTTCAGGGTTTGCGAGGCTGATCTTGCAAGGGTTCAACCATATCAAGCCCTAACTCCTTATACCCTGACCTCCTTGGGGACATGAAAAGAAAAAGAAAGAAAGAGCATACTGCTCTGATACCACTGATCCGGATTTATGCAAGAATGCAATAAAATATGGAAAATGACATAAATATAAAGATGAAGTAGAAATCATACTTCATTTCAGTAATATCAAATAACATAAATATGCTTACATATATAATGGAAATAAACTAGATAGGGCCTTGGTAGCTTATCTCTAAGAAAAGTTGTGGCGGCGACAAGCCTCTGAACTGTGTTACAATGAGGCTCAAGGGCCTATTTATTATTGAGAAACTATTGAAAAACATCCAAAAACCTAACCCTTGGATATGAAGTGCAAAAACTATGGGCCCCGTTTGGGTAAATTGGTGTTTGAACTTCCTAGGGACGTAGCTTTTGAAAACGATCTTCGTTTGAAGCATACCATACCTCATTAGAAATATATGTCCAAGGAATACAACTTTTGGTGTGAGAAACATTGATGGACTAACCCATGTTGCTCCCGGTTTTCCCAAAAAATGTCATTTAGGGCCTCAAAATAGCTCCGGAAGTTCAGGACCCAAAAGACTTCTAAAAATAGTAATTTGTGCTCAAAATTAAAAACTGAAAGAAAGGATGGTGGGGTTCAAATGGAATAGGTGGGTGGCCACCAATATCCACTTGGATAATTAGGGCCCCAAAATGGCTCCGGAACTTCAAGACCCAAAAAGTTGCCTAAAATAGTAAGTTGTGCTGAAGGTGAAAAACTAAAAGAACCAATGGTGGGGTTCCAAATGGAATAGGTGGGTGGCCATCAATATACACTTGGATCAATGGATTCACATTTCCTCTTGAGTCCTTGCTTCCCACCAAATTAGTGCTGCTCCTTCTAGCCTTAATGAAGCCAACTGGATCTTTATGTCATCCTCTTGCAGAGTCTGAATTCTGCAGTATACCTCCTATTGACGGATCCAATTGTCCAACTTCTTTGCATTTACCTCACCATTGTACATGGAAATTTCAAACCTAATGTCCAATTCGAGTAATGGAGTTTTTACTTTGGGGTTTTGAATGAGTGTGGGTGGTTTTTATGGTGGAAGTGGAAGACGATGTTGATGAAGATGATGAGGATGAGGATGGTGGAGATGGAGACGAATTTCCTACACTATCCATCGAACTCTTGTTTTCATCCTTCTTATCATCTGAAGTTCCTTCTCCATGTGGAGGCTTAGAACCTTCTCCTTCTCTTTCAACAATGAATGCATCAAACATGATTTTAAATGTCCTCTTAATGTCATTGAAGTCTCTCTTTACATCTTCCTCTTCTAAATGTTAGTGAGTCTCTCCGACACCTAACATGATCTCTAAGGATTCAAGCTCAACTTCTGATGCTTATACCTTTTCAATCAACTCAACTTCTTGTGCAATTTGTACCTCTTCAATCTCATTTTCTGGAGACAGAACTGGAGGTTCTTCAAGTCTAGGTATGAGTGGAACTTTGCGTGAAGATGATGCTCTCTCTCAGCTCTCCTTCTTCTGATCCTAACCTCATAACTAGAAACCAATAACTTCCCTTCTCCTCTCTGCAACTTAAACCTTGTAAGCATCACAAAATTGCAACAATTAAAACCCTTCTTGCACAATCTCAAGGAAAGCAAGCAAAGAACCTTTTCTCTGATTCCATCTTGATCTGAATTTGATTGCTATTTATTCCTGTTCTAATATCAGTTTCAGATTTATAATAAAAGTGCTTATGTTTACTTCTTGTACAAGGGTCTGTGGATGTGCTTAATATTGATAAAAAAACAAACTTGTGGAGATTAATTTGATTTCATGAACGTAAAAGCATGGAAACTAAATGCTAAACAACAACATATAAACACACAACAAACCATGACAATTGAATCAATAACACATTGTTTTGATGAAGGAGTACACCCCTCCTGGCTATATTTCCTTGGTCCATCTTCCATGGCATGGGCCTTTGTATTAGCTTCAATTGTGAAAAAATGTTGTTTACAGTCTCCTGTTACCTCTACAACCTACTCCAATGGCTCCAAACATCAAAATATACAAAGAATTTCTCTTCCTAAGCCAAAATTGGTCGAAAATTGGCTCATTTATGGAAAAAACCAATTTTCCTACATTTTCTCCACTAAATATGGAAAATATCTAGCTAACCCTACTAAATTTAGAGTTTCTTCCTAAAAATTCACCTCTGCCAGATTGACCACTACTATAATCGTGGATTAACACACAGTTAATGATGTCTTAGTGGATAAGCACATCATTAACTATGCATTATCCAAACGTTAATGGCCAAATTAGATTAGGAGTTAAGCGTGGTTTATATTAATGTAATATTAGATTAGTGGTTGATAAAATAGGATTATGGTTATCATCTCCTGCCAATTTCATTAGACCTACCCCACGGTTCCAAATTTGATCACATGGGAGTAGGCTAGACCCTTTCGGACCCCTGTTGTAGTTGCGTTCAAAATTCAAAAAAAAATGGTGAGCTAATAGGTTAAGACCCATCGAAGGAGTGTAGTGGTAAGGCGCTGGAGTAGCATGGGGGTGGTCATGGGTTCGACCCCGATCCACGCAAAAACATTTTATTCTGCCATACGAATAATAACCCATGGTTCAAACTTTGTATAACATTAATATATCCTCCCACCAAGTTTGAGATTATCCACTAGGAATAGTGCCTCCTATCCTATGTAGAAGCCTCCTCCAAATGTAGTTGTATGTCCGCCATGTGTAGTAGATACCTCTTCCACAATAACATAAGTCTATATTCCATATAGATATCTCCGCCAGATAGATAGGTTCCATAATACTCTACCATGGTATAGACTAAGGTCTAAACCTTAGTTCCCAGAAAAAATTTATGCCATCCATATGTATGTCTGTCTAGATTTTGAAATATGATGAATTCGAAAATTACCAAAGGTTGGATGGGTCCACACCAAAGGGGGCATGTGGCGGCCTCTAGCTGCACCACGTGTCTAGATCTGGTTGGACTACTCCAACCTAAAAAATTTATCATTCAACCTTAGAATTAGAGGTAAAAAAATTGCACTTCCAATGTTCACTGCTGAATCTGACTGTGGCACTTGTCACGGTGTCATTGGGCTAAAATTTGAGAATATTCCATTGATATACCTAGATTTATGACTCAACTAGCATGTCATTATTCTGTCACTATTCTGCAAATTTTTTGCATGTTTGGGAAAACGAACAACAGGTCATAACTTCTTCATCTAGAGTCAGATTTTGATGAAACGAATTGCGTCAGAATCCTGGTTTGGAGAATTTATGAGTACTTTAACTTTTGAGCTAAATATTTAGTCTTTGATCAAGAGATATGAGGAAAAATACATCCAATAGACCATGATGTGACAACAAAGGCATCAAGGTGTGGATGAACTGACAAATTTGTTCCATACCCTACACAAAAAGTTGGGTATTAAATTTTCAGAGAGACATTTGGTGCTGAAGTACCAAAGTTGGTTGCACAAATACATTCAGGAGGAAATGGAGTTCCTCGAAATTACCTCACTTGACACAACATATTGCTATGCTGCGAAGATCGAGCATAAATTTTAGTAGAAGATGCGAGACTTTGGATCCGCGGATCTGAAGCCAAGGAAAGGCGCCCCCAAACTGTAGAACTAGGGGCAAAGCCAAAGCAGGGCGACTCAGAAAAAAGCCACAAATCCAAATAAGGACATGGGGAAGTGGTGTGAACTTCATAAAAGCCCCACTCATAGCACAAATGAGTATCAGGCCAAACAGTCGCTCGTGGCCGAACTGAAGGCACCCGCATCAGATGCATGTTCTGATCCTGAGTTGGAACCATACAAGGGCGATGCCAAAGGGAAGTAGATCATTGATGTGAATCCCAGTGCCATTATTGCCACTACCAAGCTCCAGAGGGAGGATCCCGTTGAACTAGAGGAGGGAAGCGCATCTTCCAGTCGCAGATGTGGGTGAAAGGTTCTCCACTGCAATTCCTTGTCAATAGAGGATGCAAAAATAACCTCATTTCAGAAGATTTCGTGAAGCATCTCGGCCTATCGACCATAACACACCCATAGCCATATACTGGTTGAATTCACCAAGGAAGACATCTCTGCGTCTGCGAGCAATGTCGCCTTCCATACAACATTAAGACATTCATGGATGAGGTATTGTGTGATGCTTCTCCTCTTGATCTATCAGATGTATTATTGGGCCAACCATACTTACGGAAGCGACATGCTATATAAGAGTCTAGGACTCATGTTGTTGTTATTACTTTGTGAAATAAATTTTACAGGATACTAGAGGTAGTACCACCTCTTACTATCTCTTTGAATACTGCAAAAAAAAGCAGTAAGATTGTTTCCCAAACCGAGAAATTTATTTTCATTACAATTCAGAAGAATATTGTTGCTACAGCCTCCAAACATGGCTCCCCTGCATGGAAACATCATATGGACATAGCCATGGAGGAATACAAGGACATTTTCTCCTCACCCACATAGGTTCCTCTACACTCTCAAGTTAAGCACTACATTGATCTAACCCTAGATGTGCCACTGCCTGATGTTTCCATACATCATGTGACCACACAGATAGAATCTAAACATATAATTTCAAAGGATGATAAAGCAACCAAATTTATTGAATGCATTCATCACATCCACCAGCAGGTCCATGACATCTTCGATAAATCCAATACCAAGTTCAGTAGAATTTTCCTCACCTCATGGAGGAACTCAATGCAATGAGGACCATTTCTTCCTAAGGGGGGAGGAATGGTCCACGTAGATATTGGTGGTCACCCACCTATTCCATTAGGACCCACACCATTAGTTATTTCAGTTTTTCAATCTGATTACAACTTACTATTTTTAGCAGTTTTTCGGGTCATGAAATTCTAGAGCTGTTTTGAGGCCCTAATGATCCAGGTGGATATTAGTGACCACCCACTTATTCCATTTGAACCACCACCATCGATTCTTTTAGTTTTTTAGTTTTAGAAAAACTTACTATTTTAGCATTTTTTGGGTCCTGAGCTTCGAGAGCCATTTTGAGACCCTAACGACATTTTTTGAGGCTCACATCAAAATAGTATTCCTCATATAGATATTTATAAGGAGGTATTGAGCACGTCAAATAGAGATCATTGCCAAATTTACATCCCTGGGAAGATTGATGTATCAATTTAGCCAAAAATGGCCCATAGTTTTGGTGCTTCATCTCCTACGGTCCAGTTTTTGGATGGTTAGGGTTTTCCATTTCTTCTGAACAATAAATAGGCCTTCGAGCCTCATTGTAACACAGTTCAAAGGCTTGTAGCCACTTCATCTCTTATCAGAGATAAGGCTACCAACGCACTATCTCGTTTATTTCCATTATGTATGTAAGCATATTTATGTTATATGATATTAATGAAATGAAGTTTTATTTCTGATGTGTCTTTGTATTTATGTTTATTTCCATATATTATTGCATTTCCGCATAAATCCAGATCAATAATGATTTCCATTTCATGAAATTACATTAAAAAATGTTATTTTGTCACATCTCTCTTTCAATTTTTTTGGTTTGAAATAAATATGTGTATAGTTTGTACAACAATAATTTCCCAACCAGCATTGTGTATAGTTTTTGTAGCAATTCCTTCCAAACTAGCTCTGTGTATAGCTTGTTGCAACAACTTTAGTTTCCAAACCAACAGAAATGGGAGTTAAATCCATCTGTAACGACCCTGTTACACTGTGGGTAACTGAACAATCTCGACAGTTCCTGAAAAGGGTGGGTTGGCTTGAGTATTTCACCAAGTTGCAAGGATTTGATAATGTTGTGGTGTTGGAATTTTTACAGAATTTAAGGAATGAAAACACAATGGTCAAAGGAAAGTTGATAATCAATAATGAAACAATCCTGGTGGACGTTATAGGTCTCTATACGGAAGGAGAGAAGTGGAAAAATAAGCATATTGGCCTCCAGAGTGCAATGGAATTGTTTATTGACCTATTGATGAATTGGCCCACAAAGGAAAAGGATTCCACCCCGCCTTATTTAGAGAACCTTAGCAGGAGCTTGCACATATAATCCAATGGTACATTACATGCAACTACCTTCGTGATGTGGCAAGACCACAATATCTCAAACCATTAGCAAGTTTAATACATAAGATAGTGCTAAATATGTCCTTATTTTTAAATTTTCTTTTACATGAGGTTTCTAGTAGAATGAGTAAAGATAAGGACCCAAGAAACATAGTTAGTCACCATTGTTGAATTAAACTGATATTTAGTAGAGAATTGGCATTATCAAAAACATGTTAGGACAATTTTTTAGGACTGAATGGCCTGCCACTTGTACAAGAGAGGCCTCAGAAAGAAAATAGCCATCCTGACACAGAAAATATTTAGCCAAACGTGGGAAATATTCCCCCTGAAAATAATCATTGAAGAGAAGAAAATGTTAATCAAACCCAAACTTTCAAAAATTTGTGTAGAGATGAGAGGAGGTTAGTCTCTGTTATAGTTTCCTTGCGAGCTAAGCATAGAAGTCTAAAAGGCTGACCAGGGAAAAACAGACAGTAGAGTCTATTGAGCATGTGCGAGAGAATGAACCTCCAATGGAACAAAAATGTAACTCGCCGCAAATTAGAGTAGAGGAAATAGCCTAGGTTTTGGAAAACATGGGAACCCTCTTTTCTTGTGAAGAGAATGAAGATTGTTTCAGGAATTCAGCTGAACCGACTGCTAATTTTTCAGCCTCTACCCCAAATTCTCATAATACGGAAATCTTTCCATCCTTGCCAAGAATGCATGACCAATACTATCTAGAAGAATCAGCTAGAATGATGAATAGACAGGCTTTTCTAGAGATGGGACTATCCCATTAACCCCCGATGATCAAAATTCTGAAGGTAACTCCATTGCTATTTTCCTGATTGATGAATAAATTGAAGTTCCTCATAATTTTATTATTATTACATCTTCAGTTACATCACCAATTGTATAACCGATTCAAGGGTTGACATGAAAATATAAACGAAGAATCAAGTTATTGAAACAAGAAAACCTGAAATTGCGGAAGAAGATGGAACAACTCATAAAAAGACTTAGTTATTATGGTAGAAAGAAAATACAAACTATGAAAATTGGAGTCCAGAGCGAGAATTTCTCGAATCATGTAGAAAATCAGACTCAGGAAATGCCCATTATTTACGGGGAAGTATAGAATGAATAAACCCCCATTACCTATGCAGAAAATCAAACTGAGGATATTGCCACCAATTATATGGGAATTAAAATAAATATCAATTTTTCTATGGTTATAGTTCAGGTAGCGAGCCAAACATATCTACTGATGACTATTTAACAAGCTACATAAACTGAGGTGGTGCTTCCTTACTCTCATTTCATCAAGGATGTCGCTATTCAAATGTTAAACTAGGAATTGGAAAGGCAAAAGCATCTTTCGGAACAATTACGAGGAGAAGTGATACCTCAGTAAAAACACCAAGTGTTGCTACGAAAGTTCAAATCCTTGACTGTCACTGAGGACGAAACTCATGCCAAACTTAGAAGAGAGAAAAATAAAATGTAGAAATTGCAAGGCTAGCTTTAGAAAACACTAGAATAAACAAAGGAGATATGTTCTGTATACTTTGATGCATTGTCTTATAGGTTTCTAACAAAAAAATTTGCCCTTTTTTTTCTTGAACAATACTTATTACTGAAATTAAAATCCATACGGGCTGGTCAACCTATTCAATTCAATATTGTTTATGATTTTATTAAATGTTTTCAAGAACATGAAGATAATGTTAGGTATCTCTTATGTGAACTCTACATGCACAACTTCTTCTTGGAAGAATAGAGGGATGGAAACCCTAACCCTTTCATTGGTGATGTACAGTTCCAATCTGTCATATCCTTTGCGAGAAATAAAATCAAGTGGAACAAAGCCTATAACATATTCCAAAGGAGAGAAATTTTTTTAGACCTTTGGGTCAGAGGAGAACCTAGTAGCCCACAACAAACTTTTATAAAACATAAAAGGTTCATGCAATGACCCGGAGTCATTTCTACTTTGGCTCCCACACATAAGGATGTTATTATTGCGAGACTTGTGTTCTTTGAAGACATCAAATAAGAAGCCCTATAGGGAGAAAGGAAGCAATGCAGGGTATCTCCTAAGGAGGTTAAAAATCAAGAGCATTTTGGGTACAAAAAATTAGAAGCAGAAACTAACTGAATACAACAGTATAATCATACGATTCTATCTAAAGGACCCACTTGTATTGAATGTCGATACATATGTCATGTTATCTGGCATCTCCTAGATGGATATAATGTCGAGTATGAACTCACAGAAGGAGCAGAAAGTTCGGAATTAAAGGTTATTTGGAGTAAAAACGAATTTCAGACTTATGCTGAACAATCTTACCTAACCTACTCTTTAAATTTTATACATGTCAATCATATATTTGCATGAGGACATGCAAATAGGTAAGTTGCGGGGTGATGTTGGGCCACATAAAAGATATCATTCCCCTCATTTCCTTCATAATTTTTATGTTTTTAGGAAATTTTATCCTTAATTCATAATAATTCAAGAGAAAAGAATGGTAAAAGTAAGTTGAAAATAGTATAGTTAATGTGAGCTTTTCCGATATCAAAAATGTTGATATTCGGGTAAATCGTTATGTAGATTAGTCTAGATGAACGACTGATGTTCCTTGAGATATTCAAGAGATATATTGATTGAGCCAACATCATATTTATAGTAGGTTACAGCTTGATGCCTGAGCGCGGTTGGAAAATGAAGGCAATAGGAAACAGATTGTTACTATAAGAAGATTTATGGTTGAAGGAGAAATCCTAAGAATATTTCAATTCTTAGGATAACTCTATATTCCATTTTCAAATGTAATATATAAGAAAACAAAGCAAAAGAAAATTGTTGTTCGTTCATTGTTAATGTTCCAATTTATTTTTTAAATTTTACTGTATATTACATACAACGATATGAGTTGAAAATTTTCTAGGTTAATCTGTTAAAAAATTTGAGTTAATGAAGTTGCATGATATTTTAGTTTAGTCATCTCGATTGAGTTTATCTAGGTAGTACTTCTAGAGACCGTGGGCCCAGTCACCGAAGGTTTAACTATCTATTTGGTGGCCTTGTTAGTCAGATTACATTTCCATGATTTGGATTAGTTATATTAATTTTTAATTTCCTTTTCTTTTATAGTAAGTGATTGATTGAATCTTGTTTCTTGAATTTTGTTAAGTGTTTTCCGAAGTTATCAATTGGATTGTGTTACATATATGAAAAGTGTGAAACTGTGATTATGAGAATTTACTTTTGAAGTAGATATTTTCAGGCATTCGTGTGATTAATAGTTTTTCCTTATGCATATTATTTTCCATGCAATAGATCAAAAGCGTTTGTGAGTTATAACAATTTATTTAATCAAAGTTGTAATTGTAAGAGTAATTTTTTTTTGTTATCATTTCTTTTTGCAACTGTTGAATTAGGGTAAGGGTTCATGTGATAGTTATCACACACTCTGCCATAGTCTAAGAATTTATTCTTGCATGTACTGTAATATTCCAAATTACGAAAAATCTACACTATTGGGAATATCTTAAGATATTCCAAAAGTGGATCTACAACAATACATGAACACAATATTGTAAACACAACAAATATGGTCATGTCATGAGAGAGAAAAATATTCAGCCATCATTCTATTAATGTATCAGCAAAAATGTACAAAATATCATTAGGGACATGCCACTCAAACCATAAGAACAAGTCTCCAATGATCAGATCAATAAACACATGAGTTGTTGCTACTGTATAGAATGTCGGAAAGCAGTGACAGCGCTATCTATATCAATGTAGCTACTATTGTAATCACACATAAATGTCATATGGCTAATAGATAGAAAATAAATTCCCAAAGAAGAAAATACAGTGCTCCAAAAGGAATTCATTCAAGCCACAAGATGGCTTCAATACACCAGAGAACCAAGCACTGGAAATGTGTACTTCTACTGTTGCTGCTACTGGAAACTACTACTTCTAAGGCAAAAATCATGTGTGGAAGGCTATTATTGTACTCAGAGTGATTTAGTATTTTAACCACGAATTCTAATCTGAAAACCCAGACAAACCAAAAAATGTTTTGGTCAGATCTTAACTTTGGATTTTCGGCCATTTTTAGGTTACCCACTGCAACAACTCACTAAAATAACACAATCATGGACTGGAACTCCACTGTGAGGGATGTTAGATGGTTGAAATAATTCCAAAATTATAGAAATATGCCCAAGAGCCCTCCTTGTTGATCCTCTAATGGGTAGGCTACCTCTCCACTGAAAAACAAGCCCAGAATTGGCTCTATGTGATCCTCCTTTGTTGCACCCTGCAACACAACCCAGATCTAAACAGAAACTGCATTGTAGCTAAAGGAGGTAGCTTGGAAAAAATTCAAGAATGAGGAAATTCAGCCCAAAGACCCTCTCCTTCCCTGAGGATGAGGTAGGGATTCCAGACCAGGAACACCCTTGTGCTAAACAGCACTGCAACCCTGCTAAAAAGAAAGAGGAAGAAAAGTCTCAACAGACCAAAGAAAATAATAATCCAATCATGAATACAATGGCTATCCTCCTCTCCATATACAGCAAGTTCTCCTCTCCACAATGGGTCCCATCCATATGTGCCACCTAGCCCATGCAAGTTGTCCTCCATTAGAACTGCGCAGTCCATCATGGAGATACAATGTATCTAGACAGTGCATGTGGATTTGGTAAAATATGACTGAATCAAGTTGATCCAATCCTGTTCACACCTGTAGGTGCTCAATCCAGCTGCTTATTCTCCCCCTTTTCACATGAGGAATGTTATTTTCTATTCTGAAGAGGTTAATGGGCCTCCCTACCCATTTTATTCATCCACTGCTTACTATAATGTTCCTTTTAGCTTGAGGCTAAAAATTGGGAACATTACAGTCCTCCCCTCAAAAATGTTGCTTTTCCTCAAGCAACTATATATAGAGAGAAAAGTTCCTTCCCTTCTCTTGTTTTGGCCTCCTCATCAATAGTCCCCACCACTGCTCAAGATTATCTGCAACAAATCTTCCCTCCATTGTCTCCTCCCAAATATGCATGACCAAATGGCTCACATCATGAAAAGGTGGAAGGTGTAAGTGGAAAAATTCTTGCTATCTCATGGCCTCCTTAAGGTAGGAGTGATGATACACATGGGCTCATTCCATGCTATCATCCAAATTAAATAAGCCATCCTAGGTAGCTCATCAAAGAAATCTGCAACCCCGGTTTTATGCAATGTGCTGGGGCTGAATGGAGAGTTTATGTTTTCCCATCCAAGTAGTTTCTCTCTCCACTTATGGTAAGTATGAGGGGGCTGCTGATATTGGGCTGCAATGTCATGGCCTTCAAAAATGGCCCAAGCTACCCCACAAGATAAGTCAACCATGAAGTGCCTCCTCCAAGAACGCAAGTTCACCCAAGGTGTCCTCCTACATGAAGGAAAGAGGTGTGTTGTCGCAATCATGGTGTGCCCATTATTTCTCCTAAAATATAAAACATGTAAAATAGGGAGAATCATACTCCCAATGGGCATCTCCATCTCAAATTATACTCTCCAAACAAAGCTTCCCATGAGCACAAACATATCAGCAATATATGGAAGAAAAATACTATGAAAATGAGTTGTCAAATGACAACTGGAGAGTGAATCAAAGTTCCACACAAGGAACCAGAGTAGGGCATTCCATGCCTACCTCGAACCAAAAAATAACAAGTGCTTCACTAGCCACTTGTTTGCTGCCACAGTCATCTCATAAGATGGAAACATGAAGATACAATGTGGTGTCAATGGTGCACACCAAGAATCATGTGGCTTCCCCCACAAACCACCAAAAAGATAGCCAGAATCAATGCTACAAGTAGCTGCAAGTGCATCATCATAAAATATGCAAGAAGAGATAATTATTCTTGATACATCATGATGCTCAAACAAGGAAAATAAGTACAATACAAAATGTGAAATTTTACCTCCTCCATCATGTACTTGAGATCTTGAGCTGAAATGGCTCAACGGGAATCTTTGCCTCACCTCCAATAACTAGGGAAGTGGATGGGACCTCCTATCTATCAACATTTGGGCTATGCATCTCTCCATATGATGAAATGTGTCATGATGGATGCCCTCCCAAGTGATCTCCTATGCCAAAGAAAGATATGCATCATAATGCATGGAAAGGAAGTCCTCATGTGCTGCAAGTAGCAACTTCTCCTTGAGACTAGAAGCTCTATTCAAGAGGGCTCTGACATGTGAATAGATGACCATATCATCCACCATATACTCATCATCTCTATCTGGGTCATCGAGAATCATGCATGCACCAAGATCCTTGGAGTACTCTACTAAGAGTTGAGATCTCCAGTAAGGATCAATCATCCTAAGAGACATCGTTGGTGATCTCGCATGTGAAGCTCTCCTTATGCTGTTTCCGCAACTCTGATGGCTTCATATTTAGAAATGTGGTGCTGCTGAAAATAGGAGTCTAGCTCCTTCACCCAAGCTCCAGCTGAACATGTAGGTGATCCTGCAAAAGTAGATAGAAGAAATCTACATGTATCTTGTTTTTTTCTCTTCTCCACCTAGATTTGGAAAAACTCTTGGAAATTAGTATGATCTCTAAACCAATCAGCTTGAGATTCATACTCCTGCAACAAATCACTAAGAGTCCTCCTCTTCGGCATTCTTCCTCCTTTCATCCATCTCAAGATAGACCTAGGAACTTGACTGCATTGTGCATCATGGTGTGTAGTTGCATGCTCACACTCACCATGTGAAAATCTAGATTTAGCTCTAAATCCAAACTCCTTTGGAGATCCCATCTCCATTCTCATTTTCTTTAGCTCTCCTTGAAAGCTCTACATAGATTTTGGAAGAAGCTTTGTAATCTTGTCTTCCTTTCTCCCTTCACATACTGAAGCCTTATCTTTTTGGTCTATCTCTCCTGAAATTTTAATGGCTTGATATCCACAGGCTGAGCCAAGATTGAAGCTTTGATACCACTGTAATATTACAAAATAGGAAAAATCTACACTAAGGGAATATCTTAAGATATTCCAAAAGTGGAGCTACAACAATACATGAACATAATATTGTAAACACAAAAACTATGGTCATGTCATGAGAGAGAACAATATTTAGACATCATTCTACTAATGGATCAGAAAAAATGTACAAAATATCATGAGGAACATGCCACTCAAGCCATACGAACAAGTCTCCAATGATCAGATCAATAAACACATGAGTTGCTGCTACTGTATAGAATGTCGGAAAGTAGTGACAGTGCTATCTATATCAATGTAGCTGCTATTGTAATCATACATAAATGTCATATGATGATAGATACAAAATCAATGCCCAAAGAAGAAAATGAAGTGCTCCAAAAGGAATTCATTCAAGCCACAAGATGGCTTAAATACACTAGAGAACCAAGCACTGGAAATGTGTACTTCTACTGTTGCTGCTACTGGAAACTACTACTTCTGAGGAAAAGAACCATGTACGGAAGGATGTTAGCATGCTCATAATGATATGGTATTTTAACCACGGATTCTAACAAAAAAAATCAGACAAACCCATAAATTTTTTTGCCAGATATTAGCTTTGGATTTTTGGCCATTTTTAGGCTACCCACTGCAACAACTCTCTAAAATAATGCAGTCATGGACAGGAACTACATTGTGAGGGATTGTAGATGGGTGGCCTGATTCCAAAATTATAGAAATATACCTTGGATCCCTCCTTGCTGATCCTCCAATGGGTAGGCTACCTCGCCATTGAAAAACAAGCCCATAATTGGCTCTATGTGATCCTCCTTTGTTGCACCTTGCAACACAACCCAGCTCTAAAGAGAAACTGCATTGTAGTTGAAGGAGGTAGCTTGGAAAAAATTCTATAATGAGGAAATTCAGCCCAAATATCCTCTCCTTCCCTGAGGATGAGGTAGGGATTCTCGACTAGGAACACCCTTGTGCTAAACAGCACTGCAACCCTGCTAAACAACAAGAGGAAGCAAAGTCTCAAAAAACCAAAGAAAATAATAATCCAAGCATGAATACAATGGCTATACTCCTCTCCATATATATCAAGTGCTCCTCTCCACAATGGGTCCCATCCATATGTGCCACCTAGCCCTTGCAAGTTGTCCTCCATTAGAACTGCGCAGTCCATCATGGAGATACAATGTATCCAGATAGTGCATGTGGATTTGGTCAAATATGACTGAATCAACTTGATCCAATCCTGTTCACACCTATAGGTGTTCAATCTAGCTGCTTATTCTCCCCCTTTTCACATGAGGAATGTTATTTTCTCTTCTAAAGAGGTTAATGGGCCTCCCTACCCATTTTATTCATCTACTACTTACTATAATGTTCTTTTTAGCTTGAGGCTGAAAATTGGGAACATTAGATATACTTTGCCAATAGCATTGAAATAAATCGAATCTCAAGTTCATAAAATTAATGAGATGGATTAAGATTGATTTTTAGGAGTCATGTTAGTGCTCAACAACCACACCAAGGTTAAATCCTAAAAATAACTTGCTAATGCTCCACCGATAAAGGGACCATTGATCTACCCTAAGGATCATTTAGTCAAACCACTAGAAACTTATAGTTAATTTTCAACAACAAATAATAATCCTCTTAAAATTATGTAGGGATTAACAGTGTTCCAGCCTAAGCTTAATGAAAAAGGATCAATCTAAATAGATAAATATGACACAATCTCGACTAAGCCTATACATATACATTTTATACTTTACCATTTTGGCCTCTATGATATATTTGCAATGGTAAACTGCTTCTTGTTTTTAATATTTCTATTTTAGTAATTCTTAAGTGGGGCGACTTGCTCATAGGCATGGAAACTCGTTTCCAGTTACATTAGGATTATTTGGACTTTCATCAAGATTGGTATGGCTGCACATTCAATTCAGACCTTATTTAATGGAAAGATGACACGTGGGGTTTTCATTCTACCTTCATTGGCAGATAGCGTGCCAAAATATCCTTTTCATCAATGATTGATGTGGGATTAATGTACAAGAGAATGGTTATCTTCATGTGATATTAATTGTACTCAAAACCTTCAAGTTGTTGGTCATTATGCATTCCTGGCATTGTTTTAGATGGTTCTTGATGATTGTTCACTTATATCACTTGGGATTCATGATAATGTGGTCAACCTCTTAAAATCCTTGTATACTCCAACATTATAGATAAGGGTGCCTAAATTATATTAGCCACATAGAAACATATTACATATCTTCTAGAACCATTGTTCCTAAGTTCTTATGGACTAGTACTAGATGTTTATATTTTTATTGTATAGCCTCAACTTGGGCTTTATTTATTCATAGGGCCTTGAATTAGGGTTCGATGGCTATAATGTTTGAATTTAAAAGCCCTACATAACAATATTGAAATATATTATTATAGTTTAGTGTTTTCAACTTAGGATCTAATGGATATTTTTCTCTAACTTGATAAAACATATCCCAAAATTACACCAATTATTCCATGAAAAATGAAATTTTTGCCTAGCTATGGCTTTCAATTTCAAATTCAAGTTGATAATCATGGAGACCTGTGGTTAGCCCCGAAAATCGGGTCTACAACAAGGGGGATACCCACCCGGTCCGGACCTTGGTTAGCAGCTCCTTTTCCGTTTGGTGTAGTGGGTCCGACTGGGGATAATGGGACCAGTTTCCCAATATGTGTGTGTGTGTGTTTGAGAATTGATATTTCTTATCTAAAATTCCTAAGTAAAATGCTTTTAATCTATTTCTAATCTATTCATATGCAAACTGTATTCTAAGAAATATCTAACTCTAAAACTAACTCGGGATGTAAATCTTTCTATTTATGCGATCTAAAATGATTTCAGATAACAATTGATAATAAAGATCATTCAATTATTATGAGAAAAGAATTCAATAAATATAAACCATTTCATATAAAAAGTTAGATGAAACAGTTGTGAAAAACATATCGCATAATAAGCTATTCATACATCAAGCACAAATAAATAGCTATCACCGTACAAAAATGCCAAATGATAACTCAAGTATTCAAACATCAATATATAAATAACTGAACATAAGTATCACTTTTAACACAGAAACAGAAACAGTTAAGAGATAAAAGTACCATTTATAATTGGTTCTACTCATGAGCTAGAAGCAATAATGATTTATCTCTTCCTAATCCAACATCTATCAAGAGTACAGAAATGCAACATCAGTAACAGATATTAGACACAGATATCAATAAATCTCGTTCCATTCATTCATCAAAACCTCCTCTGAGGGTGCAGAAGTGCATGTTCTGAGGATAAGTTTTTGACAAATTTCAGGACCTTTCTCTAAATGCATGAGAAGGGTTTAAATACTACTAACTAAATCTAATTATAGTTTATTACAAAAATTTAGGATTCGGTTTAAATGACCGTCCTTTTTCTAGGCAAAAATAAAGTAAAACTGAAACTAAATCTAAAATTGAAAACTATCAACTAACTACTTATGAATTTGATCTCTGAATTTGCAAGCATCCAACATTGTTTTGAGAAGAGGTGGCTGGCCGACTTCAGATTTCAATTGTCCCGAAAAGACAGAATCGGCAAGTGTAGGCGCAATCTTCTCAGCAGAATTAATGATGCAATTAAGAGTGCTGCATTGACAGTGTGGTTTTACTAGATATGTCCAGTAAGAATCCCAATTTAATCTTGTCAATCCTTGAATTGATTTTGCTTTTTCTTCCGCCTTTTGTTTCCATTCTATTTGCAATTGATGTGCCTGTGGAAGATATCCCAGAATATTTTCTGAAATCAAATTAGCCTTGTGCAAATTCTCATTTACACAATCAGTAATATTTCCTGCTGCTGTAGCTGACTCCTCTGCCGCTTTCTCTGCTTCTCTGATTTGTGCATCCCAATTATTGAAAAGTATTTCTTTATGACTGTTATTGATAATTGGTGCACCAACTCTTTTTCCTTCCTCTATCTTTTTCCATGCCAAATAATTAGTAACTCTTTCATTAGTTAAATCATAATCATGTCGTAATTCTACGACATGATTAGTGATTTTATCACTTTCTAGACAAAAAGAGTTCCATTGCGAGATTTTCTGGCATAATACATCTTGTTGTTGCAGTAGTTGATTGTTTAAAGAAATAGATTCTGAAATAAACTCTGGAAGTTTTGGATCATCTTTGTGCTCTTCTCGGATAATCTGTATTTGTTTCTCTTTATCAGCCAAACTTTTTTGATATCCGATTTGCATCTCTTGAAGCTCTTGCTGTAACTTTTCAAGTTTTACCTGTGCTTCACTGCTAGCATGAGATTGTTGCAATTGATGTTGCAGAACTTGAATCTGATCTTCTTTTTCATTTAATAATAGTCGTACCTCAGATGCTTTGTCAATAGTTGCGGAGGCATAAGCTCCTGTAATCTGAGATAACTTGGTAAGATTCTCAGTAGGATCCATAGTAGGATCTTTCCATAAGACATCTAATTGTTCTGCATTAGTAGAGATTGCGCTCTATAACTTTCTCTTTTTCCTTTGCTTCCTGACTACTGCTTTATACTGCGGGCTGTAGAATACATCCAGAGGAGGAATGTCTTCTATATTAAGTACAATTTCAGAAGAGGGAGTGATAGGTATATGCTCTGTTTTTGTTACATTGCCGCTTATTCATGTGCTTAAAACTTTTGTTGTCTGTACAGGGGTTTGTGTATTCTGTCCTTCAACATTAAGCAATTCATTAAACGTTTCCCATTCTTTATCTAATTGAGTGCTGGTGGATGGTTGCTGTACAGTGAGAGGTGGAAGATTCAACTGTGGAGTGGTTGAAGTCTGTAGTTGTGAAAGCTCATTTTATTGAGCTGTATCTTTTACTGAGCCTTCATCATTATCAGTCTTTTTAGAACGTTCAGAAGTTTCTTTGTCAGACTTTGACTTAGACTTTTCTGTATCTGAGCTGCCACTAAGACTGACACTAGGAGTTGGTTCCCTTGCGGGTTCCAAGCGTAAATTTTCCAAAGGGATAGTGGTCAATCTTCTTTCTCTGTAGATTTTAAATTCTTGAAATTCTTTTGGGGGAAGCTGTTTTTGAGCTAAATGTAAAACTTCTTTAAATGAACATTTCTCTTGAAACATATCATCAAAAAGATCTTCTTCTCCAAAAAATACTCTCACTTTGATTGCAGTGGTGAAATCTTTGACAACACCATATGGATCGAATAGCCTTCTCGAAAACTTGAACAATTGTAAGCATGTAATATTGCTTACCTCTTTGAATGCATGACCAACATCAAACAATGAAAATTCTCCACAGGCTACGGGAAATTGTGGCCAGATGGCCTTCTTCTTATCCTTTAATTCCTTTGTCAAACCTCCTTCACCACAGGTTTGGTATGCAATTTCCCGAGCTATAAGTTTATCCGGAACATACAAGGGTAAAACATGAGGAGAAGCAGAGCTTCCAAAAACCCTCACATAGGTAAACCACTCTTCTCCAAACCATCGTGCGACAGGGAGAATGTCGACTTCTGCTTCCGGGGAAAACCTTGGAGCATCCTTATTATACAATATTCTGTACAGCGGCAACATTATGCCATGGAAAATCTTGTAAAAATGAGGAACAAATTTTGATTCCCACAGTTCTTTGTGATACACATGAATAGGCAAAGGATCATGAATTGTCCATTGCCAACCCATTAAAGGGAATTTAGAAACAAAGCAGATAGAATCCATAACATAGGCAGACAGATAAAAAGGAGGATAAATCCTCTGAGAGACAGTCCGTTTAGACCGGTAATTGAAAATAGCAGTGGCTAAATTATCAGAAAGTATTTTGGCCCAGTCTACAATGGTAGCATTAACAACAGCATTTAATAACGGAAGCCATTCAGGCAAGACCTTATTTATGTCAGGCTTTCCAAAAAGCCTACATAACATAGCAGCAGCAAAACAATAGGGAGAGGTGAGTGAACCAGTACTGTACATACCGTGTTTGTATTTCTTTAATGGTTCATCTCTTTTGGTCCATTCCTTTGTGCATTCTGCCAAATTTTCATTTTCCCTGGAAAATTTCTCCATAAATTGTTTGTTGTAAGTCGCCTGAGGCTCTGACAAGTGATACATAAGCCTCAAATCTTCTGTAGTGAATGACCCGATGAGCTCTTGATCTGGAGTTCTAAATTTCCTGTCTGAAATATCGGTGCTATCTAGCACCCATTTTACCATGTATGTATACGGAAGAATTCTCGGACTTGCCGCTATCCGGTGCAAAAATGAACAAGCCAATTCTGTAAGAGATGCTTTAGATGAATTACTTGAACCTGTAGTAGCCGCGACTTCCATTACCCTAGGATTTTCTTCTTCGATCAGATTATGCATTCCCTCCCAGGTGGTGATACCGGCATCCTTATTGCAAGCAGTATCTGCATACAGGGAAGCCATCTCTTTGTTTTCAGAACTTGGAGTTTTCTGTTTCTTTCCCATAATACTCTGTGAATGCTTTGTATAGTCTTCTACTCCTTCGCACCTACAATTTTACGAATTAAGTAAGAGTAATGACATGAGAAAGGTGACGGGATAGTTTTAAATGCTGAAGGTGGATGAAATATATTATTTTAACATGAAAAAACCTTTCAATCAAAACAAAATCCTTTTTATCGATAATTGACAATCCATTCATTAATTCAATCATTAAAGCGCATAACGGATATTGATTTATGAAAAGATTTTGTTTGGACAATGAGCTTTCAAGAATCTGTGACATTGTGATCTGAGATTTTCTGTGCAATATCGCAATATTCCTATATCGCAAATCACAGTTTTCTCAAATCGAAATCATCGCAAGATCGCAATTATCACCAATCGCAATATTCACAAATCGCGGTCTCATAGCATCGCGAAATCGCAATATCGCAAAATATAATATATGAAAAGTATTTGTTAAACATATTTTCTGTGATATGCGGTTTGCGATCAATATTTTAATGCATAGTTTTTTGGGATCGCGCTATCGCAATATCGCGAAATCGCAATTTTAGAGATTCTGCCTTACAAAAGATGTCTACTTATTGCGATGGATGCGATATTTTCTTCAAAGAAAAGATTTTATTCTAATTTATCATAAACTTAAGTGTATTTAATGATTTCCTAAGGAATTTCCATAAGTTATGATAGTAAGTTTTATTTGAGAAAGGAAACAAGCACTAATTAATTTTTTTTGGATTTTTTTGACTAAGGGTCCCCTCATATTTAGTATTATTACTAATACTTAAATAAAAAGGGGGGTTGTTGCTGGCCACAACAATTGGCGATTCACTTGGAAGAACCAGTTATCTCTGCTTTTCTTTTGAATTTTCTAAACTTTTCAAAACAGAAAATTTTCCAAAAAATCAAACTTTATTATGAAAAGACAAAGTACATTATGCTTTAATCTATAAATGATATTTCATTTCTTCTATATTCAACTTTGATTATTCACTTCCTCAAGCTAGTCCTTGTATTTACATCAGTCATTACTTAGTTCATAAAGATAAAAACAAAGGCTTCTCTGTAAATCAATTTAAAATATGCTCATTTGTCGTAGGTAGAGCCACTGCTGCCAGCAAGCGTTTATAGCCTCGACAGGGTTACCTGTTACCCAACAATGATTCTGTATCCTACTTAGAGAAATATACAATTTTCAAAGAGAAATCCATATTCACACTTATTGCTTTTATTTTTCTTTTTCTTCTTAAAGAACAATGTCTTGGTTTGGTAGCCAATTTATGACAGTGCCATTCACTTGATTTATAACTTTGCTAAACAAGATGGCTCGTGATGAGACCCCTTGTCTTTTGATTTATAACAATCTTGAGTCATTGCCCTGTTGTGGTATGCAGTATTGGCAAAGTCAGCAAGCTATAATATCTATGATCATGATAAGTCGGCTCATGATGAGACCTCTTACTCTTTAAGTTAAAAGTGTATCATTGGATAATTCTTTGAACATTGTAATTTTCTAAGCAGGGAGGATATCATTGTTTCCTTAAGATAGCTCTGGACGACAATGGTAGAGTTTTTAGAAGGAAATTTTCTATAGAGAAACTTTGTTTTGCTATTGATACCTTTCATTGAACTGATATAAAACAATCTTTCACCGAAAGTTGCCTTTCATCAAAGTCTTCAAAGTTGAAACTAGTATCATTTCAAGATTAAAGTTTTTTAGCTGTATCTTTGAACAATAATGATCAATATTCTGACAAGAATTCTATTTATAAAAATGAAGAAACAAAATCTAAACAGAGAATTTATATCTTCTTTGTAAATTCCAAATGTAACCATTAACAACTCGTTTTATTTTGACAATAAAGAAAACTAATATACAAAATAGAAGAATGATCTCCTATGGAAAATATTTTTTGAGAATTTGTCCATTAACAGGTAAAGACTCTCTTTTGCCTGTTAAATCCTGTAACATAAAAGTAGATGGACCTATGATTTCTGAATTTTGAAAAGGACCAAGCCACATTCGTTGAAATTCCGTATGTTTTCCCTTTTCCTCATGAGCCTTGTCCCATTTTAAAACAAGATCTCCAACCTGAAAGTCTTTTCTAGTTATCATGTTTGAATCAAAGGAAGCTTTTACTAATGCTTGATGATGAGCATGAGTTATTTTGGCTTTTTCTCGTTGTTCTTCTAACTTAATTATTTCCATCCGTCTTAGTTGTATGGAAGAAGTTGGTGCTTCATCAATATATTGAACTAAGGCTAAAGAAGGAATTGCTAAATGAGTTGGAAGAACTACTTCTTTCCCATAAACTAAATTAAAGGGAGAAGTACCAATAGAAGCCTTCTGTGTTATTCGATCTGCCCATAAAGCATATGTTAAAGACTTATGCCAATTTTTATGATTTTGATCAATGGTTCGCTTAATGATTCTAATTAAGTTTTTATTTGTGGATTCAACTAATCCATTTCCCTATGGATAATAATTGGCAGAGTATTTAAGTTTAAAACCTCTCTTGAGTGCAAATTCAGTCATAGCATTACCAGAAAAATACGATGCATTATCAAACATTAAAGCAGAAGGTAAACCAAACCTGGTAATTATGAACTGATCTATGAATTCGATGATATTTTCAGCATTAGCAATCTTGAGAGGGACTGCTTCTACCCATTTCGTAAAATAATCAGTTGCTGTAATGATATACCTATGTTTCTGAGTGAGGAACGATCTCACCTATTATGTCCAATCCCCATTGATCAAAAGGTTGTTCAATGTTCACTGGTTGTAATGGCAATGATGGTTTCTTTTGTCTTCCAGCTACAGTTTGAAAAATTTGACATTTTCTTACATAGCTATGTGAATCTTTGAATAATGTAGGCCAGTAATAGCCTGCACGAAGAATTTTTTGTGCAGTAGCATCTCCAGCATAATGTCCACCTGCTGGCCCATCGTGAAGTTCCTGCAAGACTTTTTCAGCTTCAGATTTCTCCAGATATCTAAGAAGAACAAAATCGTAATTCATTCTAAAAAGAACATCGTTTACAAGCTGATATTGTTTAGCTTTCAACCTTAGAGCTATTTTCTTGGTGTGATCAAGATTTGGAGGAGCATATCCATTCTTTAGATAAAAAATTATATCAACATATAATGATTCAACATCGTTTAGGCTTACCTCATACGTTTGTATCTCTTCAGATGATTTTTCAGAAATCTGTGATGCTCCAGCTAGTATTTTGCAAAATCCTTGACCTCTTACAATATTTGTTGGTTTGATCTCAACATCATATTCTTGTAAGGCAGTAATCCAATTAGCTCTTTTCTCACCCACATCTTTTTGGACTAAAATATTTCTTACCGCTGGAAACGGTACTATGATTTTTGTATGGGTTTTAAGTAAAAAAGGTCTGAAATACTTGATTGATTTGAAAACAGCATAAGCTTGTTTCTCCACGTCTGAGTAATTCAACTCAGCTCCCTGTAAATTTGAACTGAAGAAAGCAATTGGGGCTTCTGCTTTGTCTTGATTTTCTTGAGTAAGTATTGCAGCGTAAGATTTATCAGAGGCAAATGTATACAAAATAAAAGGATCGGAAAATTTTGGAGTTGCTAAAGATGGAGCATTAATAATTGCTTGTTTGATTAAATTGAATGCTTCATATTCGTTTTGACCCCATTTAAAGTTTGAATTCTTTTTAATCATTTCTTGTAAGGGAGATACAATTCTTGAAAATTCTGGTACAAATCTTTTTACAAAATTAATCTGGCCAAGGAAAGATTGCATAGCTTTCTTGTTGTGAGGTAAAGATATTTCAGAAATCTCCTTGATTCTATCAGGATCAATATGAATTCCAGATTTTGACACTATGAATCCAAGAAGTTTTCCTTCACTTAATGCAAAAAAAGATTTTTTTGGGTTAAGTGAAATTCCATACCTTTGACAACGTTGGAAGATCTGCTTCAAATCTCTAAGATGATTGCCTCGTTTTTTGGAATATACAGTTATATCATCCAAGTAAATTACCATTGATTTGTTAACTAATCCCTTAAAAGTGATGTCCATGGCTCTTTGAAATGTAGCACCAACGTTGACCAGACCAAAAGGCATCTTTTGATATGCATAAGTGCCCCATTTGGTTCTAAATGTAGTTTTCAATTGATCAGGATGGACTAACACTTGGTTGTAGCCAGAGAAACCATCTAAGAAAGACATTAATTCTGATCCCGCAACTGCCCGTAATATTTGCTCCATGGGAGGCAAAGGAAAATTATATTTTTGGCAGGCTTTATTAAGATTTCGAAAGTCAATGCAAATTCTAATATCTCCGTTCTTCTTTCTAACAGGAACCATATTTGAAACCTATTTAGAATGTCGAACAGGAAAAATAATTTTGGCTTTCAATAACTTATTGAGTTCAGATTTGATCTGATTTTCTAGATTGGGATGGATTTTTCTCAGCTTTTGTTGTACAGGTTTTTCATCATTTATCATTGGGATAGTATGTTGGATGATAGAAGTGTCATAAGTTTTGAGTTGATCTTAGTTCCAAGAAAAAACACTCTTATATTGTTTCATAAGACGAACATATGCTAATTTTTCTTTAGGAGCTAGACCAAGGCCTAGGTTGATATTCTGTGGTTTGGTATCAGTTCCTAGATTTACTAATTCATAATTCAAAGTTGAACTTTGTAATTTTGAATTGGTAGATATTTTAAATCGGTCTTTCAAATCATAAAGGTCTTCTAGCTTGACTATTGACTTTGGAATAGCATTATTAGTGCTATCATGCCGTAATTGTTTGTCATGTTGGTCTTCATCAATTATCTGATTGGTATAAGATCCTTCAGATGTGAGGAAGCTTACAATATCAGGATCATCGTTGAAAATTCTCCAATTGGTAACGTTATCAGGAATCAAAGGTCTAAAGATTAATTCAATTGAAAATTGATCAGGACTAAAGTCTTCTATGGGAATAAGCTTAGAGGCTACATTGGCTAAGAGGTCTGCACCACCATTCTGGATTCTAGGAATTGGTGAAATATTGAATGCTATAAAATGTTCAGTCAGATCTTGAACTAAAGATTGATAATGCTTTAAATGACCTGATAAACAATGTATAGTATTGTGTACCTGTTTGATTACAATTTCCGAATCTCCGAAAACTTGTAGATATTTGATGTCTAATCCGATTGTTTTGTATAATCCTTGAACTAAAGCCTCGTATTCTGTGGTGTTATTAGTGCAATCGAATTTGAGTCTGCAAGTTAGCATAATTTTGTTTCCCTCTGGACTAACCAATATGCATCCTGCTCCTGCTCCTTCATTAGACTTAGAACCATCAAAAAATAATTTCCAAAATAAAGATTTATTTACAGGGGTATCTACAAAATTAATACATTTAGAACTATCTGTTTGAGAAAAATTTTCTATTTGAGATAAAACAGAATGTTCTAAATAAAGTGAAGTATGAGCATTAAAATTTCCTAAGAAAGAATCAACTAAATAATTGCCAATGATATTATTGCTGTATGCAACAGGTTCATTCTCTCCTTCCAGTTCCATTACTATGTATTTTTGATGCTTTTCTCGTTCAACCTTTATCTGATTTGGTTTTCCATTGTAAGGAAGCCACATATGCGACCAATCGGTTGCAAAATATCCATGAAGTTTTTCTGACCAATCTCTGCTAAGAATTAAGCCATAAAATTCTGGAATATCTGCAACTAAAATATCGATGACTTGACATACCTTTGGATTTGATGACAGCCTTATGGTAACCGGATTTAATTTTCCAATCACTTCAACTTGCGATCGATCTAACTGTACTATGCGCATAGAAAATTTTTGAGGTTGAATGTTCAGCTTTGCACATACTGATTTTGGTAGAATATTAGATGAAGCTCCAGAATCCACTAAACAGTTATGCAAATTTTTATTGAAAACATCATAAGTAAGAAGAAATGGAGGAGTGTGAGACCTCGACCTTCCTCCAATTAAAGCGATATTTTCAAGATCAACTTTACTGATCGCATTAGCTGGAGGTCTTCCCATCTCGTTGGAAGCTTGAGAAATTATAGGATCGGGCAAAGGTTTTTCTGGTACAGCATGTAATTGTTTCAAAAGTACCTTCTGCTGATGCTTTAACTTGTTCAGTTCATAAAAAGTGATGTTAGCCATAGTCTTCTTCATATCTTCTATAATGTTATATTCCATTTCATATGAAACAATCAGTGTTCTTGATGGAATAGATGAATCTATTTGGACTGGGCTAGTTTGAATTGCTTTAGATGTCTTTTTCTTGGGTGCAACTTTTTCCTTAGTCAATGGGCTTGCGCTCTTTGACTTAGGAGTAGATTGAGGAGGATCAAGTTGATTTCTACTTCGAGTGCTAACCGGGGATTCTTCTTGATCTTCTTCATCTGGGAGGATGAAATCCCACATACCTTGTACTTCTACAACTTCTTCTTCATCAGTAGTTTCTTCAGTAGCAGTTTCCTCTTCTTCTTCTTCTGATTCAACATTAGTTATAGCATTTGGTGGCTTTGGATCATTTGAAGGGTTTCTTCTAAAAGGCTTGAAATACTTTTTAGAAGAAGTTTCTGCCACTTGTTTCTTAATGTCAACCATTTCTTTAGACATGGTTTTCAAAAAAATTTGTAGTCCTTCTAAATCAAATGGGTCTTTTGATTGCTTTTTTTTGGATCTTCCTTAAAAGTGACTTTCTTGGATTTTCGTTCTTCTATCGCATTTTTCTTGTCTAAAGCAATGATACATTTCTCTACTGCTATTGCCTCCCTCATGTTTTCTGCTAAAGTTGGTTTGTTAGCCCTATCAAAAAAGATTGCTATGTTTTATGGTAAAGCAGAAATGTACCATTCACTTCGCACCTCTTCGCTAGGTTTGGAAGCAGTAGGAATTTTGTTTAACAATTTATTGAAACGTGAATTGAAATCTTTGACAAGTTCCTTTCAGTCAGCTCTAAGATTAGATAGATCATTGATCAATGTTGTTGTAGACCTATCATCACCAAATTTAGTCAAAAATTGATCTTGAAAGATATCCCAAGTAGTGATGGATCCAGCAGCTCTTTGTAGGGTATAAGGAAAAATTCGGACAGTAGCATCTTCAGTAACTCCATTGAGATTTATGGATAGCATAAAATTATTTATATGTTTTTCTGCTAGCATGTCTGCTTCAGGATTAAACTTAGGCAGCCATTTTTCAGGATAGGATGGTAATTGACTCAAGGGTGCAGGCATTAAGACTGCCCCTGGATTATTCCATGGCATTTGGGCCATCGCTGAACTACTAACAGAGGAAAGTGTAGAAGATGATATTTGTGACTGAGAAGATGAAGATATTATGATTTGAGAAGGAGATGTGGAAGATTGAGTGGACTGATGGACAGTAATCTGGGATGGAGGAGTGGGTGGTTGAATTCGCGATGAAAAGTTTGAGATGGATGATGATGATGAAAGAGTCTCACTATCATACCCTTTAGGTGATTTCCTAGCTCTCTTCCTTGTAGGTACAGGTAACTCGGTTGGCTGAATGCCAAGCTTTTCACTCTGTAATCTGGTAAGAGGATGAGCAGGATTATATTGCGAAGTTACATTGCCTTGAGATTTATCAGATCTTTGAGGTGATATTGAGAATCGTTGAAGTTTATGAATCAAATATTCAACTTTAGGAGATTCAATAGTAGTTTCTTCTGAAAATTCAGGGTTTGTAGCAGTGTCTGTTCTTCTTTCGACTTCAAGTTCTAGATTTAAAATTTCCGAATGTGATGGAGAAGTCGGGGAAGATGGTGAGGGTGATTTACTCTCAGAATGGTATTTAGATTTAGATTTACTTGCCATTCATAGCTTGTGGCCCTCCTTCTAGCGCCAAATATGTTGAAGCCCCGAAAATCGGGTCTACAACAAGGGGGATACCCACCCGGTCCGGACCTTGGTTAGAAGCTCCTTTTCTGTTTGGTGTAGTGGGTCCGACTGGGGATAATGGGAACAGTTTCCCAATATGTGTGTGTGTGTTTGAGAATTGATATTTCTTATCTAAAATTCCTAAGTAAAATTCTTTTATTCTATTTCTAATCTAATCATATGCAAAGTATATTCTAAGAAATATCTAACTCTAAACTAACCCGGGATGTAAATCTTTCTATTTATGCGATCTAAAATGATTTCAGATAACAATCGATAATAAAGATCATTCAATTATTATGAGAAAAGAATTCAATAAAGATAAACCATTTCATATAAAAAGTTAGATGAAACAGTTGTGAAAAACATATCGCATAATAAGCTATTCATACATCAAGCACAAATAGATAGCTATCACCGTACAAAAATTCCAAATGATAACTCAAGTATTCAAACATCAATATATAAATAACTGAATATAAGTATCACTTTTAACACAGAAACAAAAACAGTTAAGAGATAAAAATACCATTTATAATTGGTTCTACTAATGAGCTAGAAGTAATAATGATTTATCTCTTTCTAATCCAACATCTACTAAGAGTACATAAATGCAACATCAGTAGCAGATATTAGACACAGATATCAATAAATCTCGTTCCATTCATTCATTAAAACCTCCTTGGAGGGTGCAGAAGTGCATGTTCTGAGGATAAGTTTTTGACAAATTTCAGGACCCTTATCTAAATGCATGAGAAGGGTTTAAATACTACTAACTAAATCTAAAAATAGTTTATTACAAAAATTTAGGATTCGGTTTAAATGATCGTCCTTTTTCTAGGAAAAAATAAAGTAAAACTAAAACTAAATCTAAAATTGAAAACTATTAACTAACTACTTATGAATTTTATCTCTGAATTTGCAAGCATCCAGCATTGTTTTGAGAAGAGGTGGTTGGCCGAATTCAAATTTCAACTGCCCTGAACAGACAGAATCATCAAGTGTAGGTGCGATCTTCTCAGCAGAATTAATAATGCAATTAAGAGTTTTGCATTGACTGTGTGGTTTTACTAGATATGTCCAGTAAGAATCCTAATTTAATCTTGTCAATCCTTGAATTGATTTTTCTTTTTCTTCCGCCTTTTGTTTCCACTCTATTTGCAATTGCTGTTCTTGTGGAAGATATCTCGGAATAGTTTCTGAAATCAAATTAGCCTTGTGCAAATTCTCATTTACATAATCAGTAATATTGCCTGCTGCTGTAGCTGACTCCTCTGTCGCTTTCTCTGTCTCTCTGATCTGTGCATCCCAATTATTGAAAATTATTTCTTTATGACTGCCGTTGATAATTGGTGCTCCAGCACTTTTTCCTTCCTCTGTCTTTTTCCATGCCAAATAATTAGTAACTCTTTCATTAGTTAAATCATAATCATGTTGTAATTCTACGACATGATTAGTGATTTTATCACTTTGCTGACAAAAAGAGTTCCATTGCGAGATTTTATGGCATAATATATCTTGTTGTTGCAGTAGTTGATTGTTTAAAGAAATAGATTCTGAAATAAACTCTGGAAGTTTGGGGTCATCTTTGTGCTCTTCTCAGATAATCTGTATTTGTTTCTCTTTATCGGCCAAACTTTTTTGATATCCGATTTGCATCTCTTGAAGCTCTTGCTATAACTTTTCAAGTTTTATCTGTGCTTCACTGTTAGCATGGGCTTGTTGCAATTGCTATTGCAGAACTTGTATCTGATCTTATTTTTCATTTAATAATAGCCGTACCTCATATGCTTTGTCAATAGTTGTGGAGGCATAAGCCCCTGTAATCTGAGATAACTTGGTAATATTCTTAGTAGGATATGTTGTAGGATCTTTCCATAAGACATCTAATTGTTCTACATCAATAGAGATTGTGCTCTCTAACTTTCTCTTTTTCCTTTGCTTCCTGACTACTGCTTTATACCGCGGGCTGTAGAATACATCTAGAGGAAGAATGTCTTCTATATTAAGTACAATTTCAGAAGAGGGAGTGATAGGTATATGCTCTATGTTTGTTACATTTCTGCTTATTCCTGTGATTAAAACTTTTTTTGTCTGTACAGGGGTTTGTGTATTTTGTCCTTCAACATTAAGAAATTCATTAAAAATTTCTAATTCTTTATCTAATTGAGTGCTGGTGGATGGTTGTTGTACAGTTAGAGGTGGAAGATTCAACTGTGGAGTGGTTGAAGTCTGTAGTTGTGAAAGCTCTTTTGATTGAGTTGTATCTTTTACTGAGCCTTCATCATTATGAATCTTTTTAGAATGTTCAGAAGTTTATTTTTCAGACTTCGACTTAGACTTTTCTGTATCTGAGCTGCCACTAAGACTGACACTAGGAGTTGGTTCCCTTGCGGGTTCCAAGTGTAAATTTTCCAAAGGGATAGTGGTCAATCTTCTTTCTCTGTAGATTTTAAATTCTTGAAATAGTTATGGGGAAAATTTTGTTTGAGCTAAATGAAAAATTTCTTCAAATGAACATTTTTCTTGAAACATATCATCAAAAGAATCTTCTTCTCCAGAAAATACTCTCACCTTAACTGCAATGGTGAAATATTTGACAACATCATATGGATCAAATAGCCTTCTCGAAAACTTGAACAGTTGTAAGCATGTAATATTGCTTACCTCTTTGAATGCATGACCAACATCAAACAATGAAAATGCTCCACAAGCTACGGGAAATTGTGGCCAGATGGCCTTCTTCTTATCCTTTAATTCCTTTGTCAAACCTCCTTCACCACAGGTTTGGTATGCAATTTCCCTAGCTATAAGTTTATCCGGAACATACAAGGGTAAAACGTGAAGAGAAGCAGAACTTCCAAAAACCCTTACATAGGTAAAGAACTCTTCTCCAAACCACCGTGCGACAGGGAGAATGTCGACTTCTGCTTCTGGGGAAAACCTTGGAACATCCTTATTATACAATATTCTGTATAGAGGTAACATTATGCCATTGAAAATCTTGTAAAAATGAGGAAAAAGCTTTGATTCCCACAATTCCTTGTGATAGACATGAATAGGCAAGGGATCATGAATTTTCCATTGCCAACCCATTAAAGGGAATTTAGAAACAAAGCAGATTGAATCTATAACATAGGCAGATAGATAAAAAGGAGGATAAATCCTCTGAGAAATAGTCCGTTTAGACTGGTAATTGAAAATAGCGGTGGCTAAATTATTAGACAATATTTTGGCCCAGTCTACAATGGTAGCGTTAACAGCAGCATTCAATAACGAAAGCCATGCAGGCAAGACCTTATTAATATCAGGCTTTCCAAAAATCCTACATAACATAGCAGCAGCAAAACAATATGGAGAGGTGAGTGAACCAGTACTGTACATACCGTGTTTGTCTTTTTTCAATGGTTCATCTCTTTTGGTCCATTCTTTGGTGCATTCCTCCATATTTGTATTTTCCCTGGCAAATTTCTCCATAAATTGTTTGTTGTAAGTCACCTGAGGCTCCAGCAAGTGATACATAAGCCTCAAATCTTCTGTAGTGAACGACCCGATGAGATCTTGATCTGGAGTTCTAAATTGTCTGTCTGAAATATCGGTGCTATCCAGCACCCATTTTACCATATCTGTATACGGAAGAATTCTCGGCCTTGCTGCTATCCGGTGCAAAAATGAACAATCCAGTTCTATAAGAGATGCTTCAGAGGAATTACTTGAACCTACAGTAGCCGCGGCTTCCATTACCCTGGGATTTTCTTCTTTGAGAAAATTATTCATACCCTCCCAGGTAGTGATACCGGCATCGTTGTTGCAAGCAGTATCTGCATACAGGGAAGCCATCTCTTTGTTTTCAAAACTTGGAGTTTTCTATTTCTTTCCCATAATACTCTGTGAATGCTTTGTATAGTCTTCTACTCCTTCGCGCCTGCATTTTTATGAATTAAGTGAGAGTAATGATATGAGAAAGGTGACGGGATAGTTTTAAATGCTGAAGGCGGATGAAATATATTATTTTAACGTGAAACAACCTTTCAATCAAAACAAAATCCTTTTCATCAAAAATTGACAATCCATTCATTAATTCAATCATTAAAGCGCATAATGGATATTGATTTATGAAAATATTTTCTTTGGAAAACGAGCTTTTAAGAATATGCGACATTGCGATCTACGATTTGCTGTGCAATATCGCAATATCGCAATATGGCAGATCGCAGTTTTCTCAAATCGAAATCATCGAAAGATCGCAATTATTGCAAATCGAAATATTCACGAATCGCAGTCTCATAGCATCGCGAAATCGCAATATCGCAAAATCGCAATATCGCAAAATATAATATATGAAAAGTATTCCTTAAACATCTTTTCTTCGATATGCGGTTTGCAATCAATATTTTAATGCATAGTTTTTTTGGGATCACGCTATCGCAATTTTGAAGATTTTACTTTGCAAAGGATATATACTTATTGCGATGGATGTGATATTTTCTTCAAAGAAAAGATTTTATTCTAATCTGTCATAAAATTAAGTGTATTTAAATATTTCCAAAGGAATTTCCCTAAGTTATGATAGTAAGTTTTATTTGAGAAAGGAAACAAGCACTAATTAATTTTTTTGTATTTTTTGACTAAGGGTCCCCACTTCTTTAGTATTATTACTAATACTAAATAAAAAGGGGAGTTGTTGCTGGCCACAACAGGATGTTAATTATATATATATATATATATATATATATATATATATATATATATATATATATATATATATATATATATATATATATATATATATATATATCTATATATATATATATAGATATATATATATATATATAATTAACATCCTGTTGTGGCCAGAAACAACTCCCCTTCTTATTTATTATTAGTAATAATACTAAATAAGTGGGGACCCTTAGTCAAAAAATCCAAAAAAAATAATTAGTTCTCTACCCATATCTTGCCTTCACATATAACTACTACACAATTGTTTGCAATAGGGCGTAGTTATCCATGCAGATGTATGAAAATTAAAGAGTGAGAAATCCACTTAATCCTTTCAAGATAATTTTTTCATGTGCGTGAGGGTTTGAGCATAAACTTTCATATTTTTGGTTCCCTTTATTGATCTGGGTTTATGCAGGAATGCAACCGAATACACATATAACCATAAATATAAATATGCAGTGGAAGTAACATTTGATTTCATTAATATCAAATAATTAAAATTTTCTTACGGAAATAATGGAAATAAACTTGCTAGGGCACTATTAGCTTATCTCTGAGAAGAGATGTGGCAGCTACAAGCCTCTGAACTGTGTTACAATGTGCAATATCCCCAAATTGGGATTGCTATCAAGGCATGCCTGAAAAATGAATTTTTCAGGAATGTATGCTACATAAAACAAGATTAGCCCTTGGCTCTTATATCTGATCATTTAAGATACAAATCCAAGAGGAAATCAGAAACCAAGTAAACTACGTGAGATAAACAAGCCTCTCACACCTAGAATGGCCGGAAAATGCTCAATAATGGGACTGCAGCAATATGTAAACACAATGTTGTGGCTGCAGTAATATATTAACTCATGAAATGTTTCAAAAAACACATTATCATCATTTGGTGTCTTAGCAGCAAATTTTACTTCCTTTTATGATCCAAAAGTTGGGGAAAAACATCAAAATAAGCCCCAAAAATGTTATTCCCAACTATTTGCATAATAAAAGAGGAAATTAATGGTGGCATCCCTTACAATATGTCATATCGGACTCACATAACAAATTTGAGCAAAAAAAAAAATCACTCTAGCTAAGTTAAACAGATCTCTCGGTCCCGATATGGCTCAAAAAGGCCCAAATCCCATGACTTAGCTTATGTAGAATTTACTGAAGCTTTTATAGCATGATTTTATGAGGTTTTATGATGAAATATTATGTTAATAACATCCATGGAGAATATTACATTATATCATGAAGAAAAATGGAGAAAAATCCTCTTTTACACATTATAGAAATGACTCGGCAAGGGTTTCATGAAGGTACAAGTGTAAAATGTCAGATCTGCAGATTTAGATTTGGAAAACATAGTATAACTGAAGCTCTGAGTATATATAGCTGAAAAATAAATAAAATTAATGAGAATCCTTCTTACAAGGTTTCTGGGAGAAGGGTTGGCCCTTTCCCTAAGAAACAAGCTCAAGATGGAGGGGATTGACCCTCACACTACAAAAATACAAAGAAAGACGCAATTCCTGCAAAGGACTACATTGTTGATGTTGGGAGTACTTTAGAAAAGTTCCAAGATGTGCAACACTTCTCCGAAATTCTTCCCCACTGATCTCTCAAAGGAAAGAGAGCCTCCTCCTCTGAAAAACAAGTGCCGGAAGAGGTGTTGTGAACCTTCACTGCAACACCCTGCAACACAATGCTATACTGCTACAGAAATAATGTTGTAGCTGAAGGAGGATGATTGGCCTCAAGCCTGGATTTGAGGCAAATAAATACCCTCCTTCAAGAGGCCTCTCAAGAAAGGAGAAGGATTCCTAAACAGGAAATCCTTGTGCTAAGCAGCACAACAATCTCAATTAAACAGTTGCAAAAAGAAAACAGTCTTCAAGATCAAAATCAAATCATAAGCATAAAATTTTTATAGCTTCCTTGCCCTCCTTCTAAACATGTGTGAACCTCCTTTCCTTGGGCCCCACTCATTAGGGTTTCCTTCACCAAGGAATCTTCCTCCCACTTGCACTGCGATGTCTCTATGGATGATTTCCTCCTCTCATATATGCGTTGTTGACTTGGTCAAACTTGACCATGTCCACATGCATTTGTCCCTGTTCACACATGGGAGTGTAAAATCCAGCTGCTACCTTGATCCCTTTCCACACCATGATGGATTTTACTCAGATTTTTATTATGCAGGGGTCTCGTCACCTGTTTATTCATCTCCTAAGTGAGATCAGCAAAATTTAATATTCCAATTTGCTGCATGCAAATTTTGGAATATTACAATCCTCCCGTCCCAAATTTTGCTTGTCCTCAAGCAACTACAAGGATAGAACTGAAGATTTTCCTCCAAGGCATGGAGACTGTAATGTGTTGGGAAAACACCTCTCCCCAAGTGGATCCTTCATCCCTAAGAAATCACCATACAAAATGAGTCACCTCACAGCATGGCAACTCCAGAAAATATTTCTCCACCTTGAGCTCCTGAAAAGTAGGTGGGCTAAAAATATACACATGGTATACAAGATAACCTACCCCACGCTGTCTTCCTCTCCACTTATGATAAGTGTAGAGTATATTCTGATCTTGGGCTGCAACACAATTTCCCTCAAGTGGAAATATGAAGACTAGATCTCCAAAGATCTCCTCTCCAACGCTGTGAATCAAGCTCACCCAAATCATCCCATATGTGATGGATAGGAAATCATCACCATATGGCATCCCATCAATCACATGGCCCACCTCAAAAATAAAAAAGTGTTGGACTGTGGTGGCCATATCTCCTCCCATGCTCCCATTAGAACATGCAATGCAGAAAATGTGGGAATCCTCTTCCGAAAAGGACACATCCATCCCATGTGTCTCTCTCCCCATCATGCTCTCAATAGAGATAAGAACAATATCAGAAAAAGAGATCATGATTAGCATCAATATGAGAGAAATACTGAAGGTTTCACATGGTGCATGGAAGTACCAATAGTTTCCCATGTAGTTACAACGCAGTTTCCCAAACTGCTACTTCAGATAATAGTATGGAAAGTTTTTTTTTAATACATGGATAGTTATGTATGTCATCAAGTCTACTAATTAATAGTAATTGGTTAGGTACAATAGTTGATCATACATGTAAGAAAAACATACTTGCCCAAGGTCATGTAAGAGATGGTTTTCTCCATCATATAGATTGCCCCAAAATTGACCATGAAGCCAAATGAAAAGCTTGCCCTCTTATGGAGCAATGCACTGCATAGAAATGCTAAGAGCATGCAAATATTGTATTAGACAATAAATAAGTGAAAAGATAAATTTCGCACCCCGTCCTTGTTTACCAAGTGCAACAAATGTGAAGTGATCCTGGGGACACTCCATCAATAAGTCCAACCACCAAGGTGACAGCACTATTGGCCCATGCAAATAGGCTCTTTCCAACTCATAGCTCCATTATTTGACATGTACAATGTCAAAGGCATATCCCATAATGATGCTACACATAAGAAGTTCCTCCCAAGGTGGAAGCACCTCTTGAAAATCTAAGGCCAAGGAGTAGCCCCTTTGCACCATGATAGTGCCACATCCTACTCTTGAAACATCATGCAAAGTGTGAGAGAAAATATGCCCTTTCTCTCCCAGGAATAACCCAAGAAACAAATTTTTTTGTTGCCTCATCATACCTCCATCAAACAAATCATGTAGTGGAAACATGGTGAAGAATGTCATATCAATACAATGCATCCATACTCTTTGCTTCTCCATGATGCAAGTATCCTGCAACATACCCTTAGAGAGAGGATGATGACCAAACTCTTTCAAGAGCAGCCAATGCATCCAAGCCTCCTGCTGCCCAGTATCATCGATTTGCAAGTAGCTTTCTAGCTTCTTGCTCGTCATCCACACCCATCCATCCAAATGTGGGTGCCTCCCATCATGTTCTTCCTTAGCACTCCCCCAAGGAATACTATCATTCTCCCAAATCAGATTTCTTCTCTTGCATTTCATGGGATGTTGAAATGAAAATCCTTGGAGATCTTCTAGAGAATACCTCTCATCAGTGTCCCCCTTGAATCCATAAAGATCCAAGTGTGATGAGTAAAATACCTCCTCAAACTGTTGAAGAAACTTGCACTGTAGGATGTGTTTAAGTGCACCTCTAATGAGATCTCTCCATGGGACCTTCTCTTCATCAATGGCCTTCCAAAACCAACAAGATCTGCTGTAGGTATAAGTTTCTCTTTTAGATGGGGATTTCTCATTGAGAAAGTGTCATTTAGAAAGGAGAAAGTGTTTCTCACTTCAAGATGTCTACCATCTATCTTTTCTTCCTACATTTCTTCATGAATGAAGATGCCATTTGAATGCTCCCATAAAGAATGGGTCCTCCTTTATTCATCACTGCTCTTATACAGCACAGTGAAACTTTGTTGCTCTAAATCAGAAGTATACAATAATGTAGATCCCTCCATAATATTTGTTGAAATGAAAATATATGGAAACATAAGCATACCTTGGTGAAATGTGGAAGCAAGAGTTCCTCCCTCAACTATGTTGGTTTCCTTCAATGTTGAACATGAAGGCTGCACCTCCAAGGTTGTGACAATGTTGGTACATGCTTCCTCAAGTGGTGGTGAGGGTCTCCCTTTTTCTAATCTTCCTTCCCCAAATCTCCTGATCAGATTTTGAGAAAGCTCAGCAAGAGTATACACTCTTGCATGGCTCAAATGGCTGAACCACCAAGTGTTTGCTTCACCTTCAAGGTGCAGTGCTACAATTTCTACACCCTCTCTCTCTACTACTGGATGTAGTAGGAAGAAATCCTCTAGTTTCATCACCCAAGCCTTTTCTACACATGCGAGTGACCTATCAAAAGTGGACAATAAGAATCTATTGCCTCTCATCATTCCATGGCTACAAAGTCTCCTTTCTTCTTCTAGCTGAATGAACTATGGTAAAGCTAGAGTCTCTTTGAAGGCTCTAGGTTTAGCTTGGTACTCGGCAAGGTATCCAATTAGAATTTCAGATTCCAAGTTTCATTTATGTCTCTTGCCTTATCCTCTTTGAGAATAGGAAGTGCATGGCTCTTCCTCTTCTTGAAACCATCTGGGAGTTTCACTGCAACTCTTCATCTGCTTAACCTCCTTGGGGAGGTTCTTCTTGGATCTAAAAAGTGATGAGATCAAGCTCATTCTCTTCATCATTCTGATCTTGCTCCTTCAGATAGCCGAATCTTAGAGGCTGATCCAAATATCATGCTTTGATACCACTGTAATATCCACAAATTTGGATTGCTAGCAAGGCATACTTGAAAAATAATTTTTTCATGAATGTATGCTACAGCATGTTAGGCCTTCGTAGTTTGAAAGTTTGGAAAGAATAAATGCTACAGAGCCTACATCAAAACCACTTTGGAATCCTACGATCTAGCCCTCCTGGATTCACAGAGGGATATCTCTATATAAGTGTTTTCAAAGATATAATCTTTAAGGCTTATGATATGATATTAGGCTAGTTATAAATCACAAGGGTTTTTGTTTGTTTTGGTTGGGTAGAATCTCATCAAAATAAAGGAAATATTTTGAGGGGTAAAGGTGTGAGTACGTTGAAAATGGTTCAGCTGATAAGATAGGTAAGAAATAGTGTCAATCCATTGGGCTATGGAGTCGCAAAAGGGTTTAATTGGACAACAGGTTTCAAGAGTAATCTATGGGGCAAGTCATCTATGTCAACAGATCTCTTTAAGTTGATTTATGGTATGAAACATTAAGAAATGGTGAAAGAAGAAAACATATAAGAAAACAAAGAGAAACTTAAGATCAAGGACTTTTAACCTAGCCTGCTTTTAGCATACTCAAAAGGAAAACAAAGAATAGCTTAAGATCAAGTAAGAACTTTGAATCTAGCCTGCTTTCAGTATATTATCAATGGGAAACATTAAATATAAACAAAGAATAACCTAAGATCAGTTAAGTACTTTGAACCTATCCTGCTTTTGGAAATACTCTTAGGGAATTTTTCAAGTTACTGTTGGAGGCAAACTAGAGGACAGGGCTAACCATAGACTTCCCTAGTTCAACTTTACTTTGCAGAATTTTCAAGACAACATTTAAGATAAACAAAGAATAGCCTAAGATCAGGTAAGGACTTTGAACCTATCCTGCTTTTGGCATAATCTTAGGGAACTTTTCAAAGCTACTGTTGGAGAAGAAACTAGAGGACAGGGCTAAACATAGACTTCCCTAGTTCAACTTTAATTAGCAGAATTTTGAAGAGCATTCAAATAAAATATCTCAAGTTGTACTTAGGAAACATGGGCTTACCAACACTTCACTGGTTATACTCTATTGAATTATCCCCAAATTATACACAATTAGCGGAAAACGTAAAGATAAAGATTTATCAGTGAGAACTAGGGTTCTTGATAGTAAATCCTAATATATATTTGTTTTTATTTATGAGAGAAGATGGACAGTATGGGAAACATAAGAAAAATAACAATTTACAATTAGAAAAACATCACCATTGACATAGACCAGGATCCCATAAATAAGCTTGTATATTTGATGTCCAAACCAGTTACAATCTTCAAGTCTAGTGGGCCTTTACAGCTTCAAAATTCTCATCTCAGCGTATCTTTCTTCTATTACACATAGAGCTTCTGCAGTCTCAACAGCTATTTACATACAACAGATATCTAGAGACCAACCTCTATATTGTCTTCTACAGAAGTATTTATAGAAGAATGAAGAGGTGGAGTGTAAGAAGGGTTCATCTATTCAATTTATGCAGAGTAAGAGCTTCTCGACCTTTGAAGGGCCAAATGGAGAAGTTTTCAAATATTTTAACTCTGCTAATTGATTATTACATTAAAGTTCATCAAATTCAGTCACTGTTGTTGACTTTTGGGCTTTTGGTAGGCTTGTAATTAATTTTGAGCTGTCTCTGGAAAAATATCTCTGACTGTGCATTTACTGTGTATTCTTTTTAGGTGAAATCAGCCTGTAGGTGGCATTTTTGGCTTTAATTTCCTCATTGATGTGGCTTTTGGAGGCTTCCTTTGCTGATCTGTCATCTTTAGCGGCATTAAACGCTTCTTTTAACTCTGATTTTGTGTTTTAAGGTTGATCATGCCTTCTCTAGTCTTCTTCGGGCTTTAAGTCCTTTATTGACTATTTTAACCTTTCAAACTAACTTTATCCCCACACTGTGCTTTATCATTTTAAAATATAGGATTAAGTCTCTTGATACTTGCACTTTGTGCTTTAATCCTTCATGTTTAAATCCTGATACTCTTTACTGATCTTCATTAATTTAATTTGTTCATAGATGGTCTGCGCTGGAGGGTTTTAGATGTGAAACCAGTGCTCGATAAACACTGATTAAAGCATGAAAATCGACACCCTATTCTTTTGATCAGGATCTGAGGATCTTAACCCTCAGCCACTGTCCCTTTATGGACTATAGGGGGGCTTTCATCCTTTAAAATCACCATAGAACCTGCACAAAACCATAAAACATGTTATAAAACCTTGCGTGATTGGTAAAGCTACTTTGGAGGCTAGTAGAGGTGAATGAAGCAGTGAGAAGGAGCAGAATATGCAGGCAGAGGAGTTTTATTGAGGAAAATTGGCGTAAATTTGGTTTTAAACTGTATTTGGCGTGAATTCGAGTAAAAGTGGTTTTCGAAATACCACAGGTGGTTTGCGCGTGACCCTCGGGCGGTAAGTTGTTTTTCTGGGAAGGAACGTGATCCAATTGTATCGTGATGTGTGGCTTTTTCAATATCACCAGTATCGCGTGATTTTGGAGTGTTAAACTCTGGGAGCGAAAGTTGCTCGATATTGATCATAGACCGTTGGATCTCGGGGGAAGGATCCAACGGCTACAGGGGAGCGCGATGGAGAGAGGTGCACGACGAGATTTTAGTGGGGTCCAGGTGTCAAGACACGATTGGATGGGCACTTTGTGAAATGGATGGTGGGTCCAGAAGAATTGGGTTATCGGGATGAATGAGGACCGTTAGATCATGTAGATCAATAGTTGAGATCACTGCGGAGGGTGGATGGATAAACCAAAAAGGTAAGGGGTAGGGGCTAATGATCACCATCAGATCATAGAGATCTATGGCTTGGATCTTATCGGGGTATCATTATCGGAGAGGGCAAGTTTGCAAAGGAAACGAGGGTTCTATATGGAAAAGCCGATGCGATGGGGGCTTAGGAATAAGTGCAAGGATATGGTCCCATGTTGCAATATGTGACCAGGGGTGGAGAGATAAGGGATTATCGCATTGGTGGGGGGGAAGGGGAGGCAAAGTTATGAACATGTGATGGCACTGATGTGATATAAAATGATGCGATGCAATGATTTCTTGCATAAGGTCATGGGTGTTAGTCATATGAAGCAGAAGATTAAGCGCTGGGGGGTTTTAACATCGTATTGGTAGAAAAATATTTTACAAAGGAAAAAAGGTTGCGGGGAAAGAGAAGAGGCTGATGCTGATAGGCTTAGTGCTCTGGTCACGGGCGCATGGTCTTATCTGGAAAAAGGGCCAGGACTTGGGTGAAAAAGGGGCTTAAGGCCTTAAAAGGGTAGAAGAAGTTTTTTGAGGGTTTTTATGCATTTCTTGGGTTTTTTAAGGTTTTCTCCAAGTTTTGATAGAGTAAAAAGGAAGGGTTTTAAACCATAAAAATGGGATTTCATGGTTCAAAAGGGATTTTGAAGGCTTTTGAGGAGAATGAAGGGAAAATTAGAAGGAAAAAGGGATATTTTTTCAGAGGAAAAGGAGGATAGAAAAGGGCAAGAATGAGTGAATGAAATGATGAAAAATGGGGCTTTTTTAGGAAACAATTTTCTTTGGGAATAGCAGGATTTCTTGGTGGATTTTTCTTTTAAGGGCACAACACTGCTTTTAAGGCACAACAGTTAAGCAACAACACTTAGGGAACAACAATTAGGGAACAACAGCTAGGGAACAACAGCCTTCAAGAATGAATTATTTTCTATGAAAACGATTTCTTGAAGGTTCAAGAACTGTTTTAGCCATCATTTGCTATGAAAAAAATTCACTGATGGCTAACATTGGCTCCACTTGGGGATGGAAGCTCCTTGGAGGTGTCAAGAATTTTAGAATTTCATCTTTGGAATGCAGACTTGTGCCTTAATCCATTGACAACCTTTCTTATCTAATCATGCTGCTTTAGAAAAGATGATCAATATTTCACATTAGCAAACAAATTCTTCATAATCATTCTACCTACACAGCCTACTTCCTAACATTTTTTTCTTAAGCAAGGGCATTTGGACTTGCAGACCTTGAACATCAACATTTTATTCTTTTTGAAAGCAGGAAAAACTAATCTAGATATACCCTTATTTCTTCCATGAGTTCAGATTAGACTGTTGAACTCATAAATTCTCTCCCTAACCTACTATCTGCTAGGATTAAACTGTCTAGCAGATCTTAGTCTCTATTTTCTAAAACATAAATTTAAAACATAGTCAAATCAGGATTAGACTGTCTGATTTTCCATGCTTTCTATGGCTGCATGACCAAGCTGCACATAGACTTTATTTGCAGAAATTTAAAACAAAACTATGAAGGCTTACGATCTGAAAATTACAAATATTCTTCATTCTTTCTTTTAGCTCTGGTTTTGATCTTTTTAGAGCTATTCTTTTTCTACTCTTTCTTGGTTCATATTTTAAGCATGTTTGAACCATTCTCTTATTTTTGTTCTTTGGCTTAGATTTTGGCCTGATTAAAGCCATTTCTATCTATCCTAATCTAATCTACTAATAAGAAAAGATTAAACAGTTTGGCAGATCTTTTTCACTAACTTATCAGAAGAAAATTGAAATCTATCTCAGTCATGATTAGGCTGTATGACTAAAATAGCAGTTTGTTGTTTGATAGTGGCATTTAAGCTTGCACACTTTTAGAATTTCTTCCTTTTTGGGTATGGGGTTGTACCTTTCTTGTTTTATTTCTACCCTCTTTTCTCTTTTTCTATTGTTTCTGTATTTCTCTTTTTTCAAATTCAAAAGAAAGAAACAAAAAAACTAACTGAATGCTCACAGGGTGAGCTTTATTGCTTTCCTATCTAACCTAATCTAACTTTGAAATATTTACATGCTTAGCTGACAAATTCTGTTTTCCAATACATCCAGTCAATTAGATGATTCCATGATTGATCTTTTCTCATCTCTTTGAGCATGCTGGATAAACAAAAGGGCCACTCCCATCTCACTTGTTTCTTGGCAGCAGTGTTAAAAATGTTTCTTTCTTTTGGTAATACACTGCTCTTAAAAATATTTATACCCTCTTCAAATGTCTTGAAAAAATAAGCATAGGGATCTTGAAATAATACCTGGTTGTGAGCATTTGAAATATAAGTTTCAACAAGGATTATTTTCTCTTCCACTGGATCAAGAAAAAAATTCTTTTGAGAAAGAACATCTTCCTCATCTTCATTATCATCTGAACTAGAGGACTCATCATATTTGGCAGCATTGTCCTCTAGTAGTCCTGGTATGTTATGATTTGGTGGATTGAACTTAGTGAAGAGGTCATTACATTCTTGAACAGGGGTGTCTTTGATTAACTCAACCTTTTTAGGATAAGGTTCTTTATATACATCATGCTCAAGAAATTCTTCTTTGTTTTCCTCAACCTTTAAGTTGAAAGACTACTGATTTCCAATCACATAGAAACTGTTACTGATGAGCTGAAATGAAGCAGAGAAAAGTTTCATAGGTTCTTCACACTCTTCTGCATTTTTTAAACTTTCCTCATCAGTATCATAAATAGTCTACTGTGGCTCATTACTTTCTTGGAATCGGCGAAACTGATCTTCCTTCCACAAATCTACTAATGATGATCCTGCAAGATCAACTGCTGTTTGGAGAACATCATCCTCAGACAGATCAAAATTATGAAAATAATCAATGTAAGTAATGTTACCAATCAAACATATTGGATTGTCAGCTAGTCTTTCTTTATTCTGATCTAGAAGGGATCTTTCTAGATTTTTACAACAAAGTTCATTAGGCGAATAGGAAAGAGTGTTTGTTTTGGAAAAAAATTCAGAGGCTAGCTTTTGGTTTAATATTTAATATTTTTCTTCTTTCTTCAAAGGAGGAGATTTTTCTATTTTTCTTTGAGAAGAAGTGCAGAAGTTCTCTATCTCTTGTGTTAACTGGTTTTGAGGCTTGATGTCTTCTTGAGCCTCTTCTAGGGGATCTTCATTTGTGCTTGCAGGGAAACCTTGACGATTTTCTACTGTTTCGTGATATTTTTCTGTTTCAAACAACTCCTCATGATTATGATGATACTCAGTTAGAATACAAGGTTCATGAGTTGTTTTTTATACATTATCAGGATATCATTCTTCTTGTGTAATTTGAAAGGAGTTATAATTTAGAGGGAGAGTTCCTATATGTGCTGGTTCACCTTCCACTTCAGATTCTACGTTTTCTAATTGGCTACTTGTTTCCTCAAATCACTGTTCATTATTAGTTTTTGAAATTTGGTCATGAATTTCTCTTAACAGCAAGTACAAGAAATAGGTAGGTAATCAGGAATTTCTTGACAACCTTCCTCATTGTTTTATCTGTAACCTTGCTCATCATCTTCTATAAAGTATTGATCATCATACATGTCTTACTCATTGTCTAGGTCTTGTAGTGGTTGAGTTTGTTCTTGATCTAGAAAAAGCATGGGCTTCTCTAGATCATCAATATTTAAATTATCCTCATACCTCTCCATTATCTCTCCAAACATGTACAAAATTTTTTCCATCTTGGCCAATAGTTTTTCTCTTGGGTCTCTAACTGAATCCATGTTTGTAAATCAGAAAAGAGGTCAATGTATCTAGTCAACCAGTTCAGAGTCTTCTACCAGTGGGTTCATTTTGTCTTTTGGGAGTTACAGAGTCGCCAGGTGAAGGATTTTTACTTGTTTTGAAAGATTGGTTGTTGTTCACCATCAACAATCAATAATAACCAGTCTTGGTGACAATTGATTCATTTAGGAATAGGGGTTAGTTGAGTTTTGAAGTTATCTATTACTCAATAATTCCCCAGTATGGTCGCCAATATGTTAGGCCTCCGTATTTTGCAAGATTGGCAAGAACAAACGCTGCAGAGACTACATCAAAACCACTTTGGAATCATAGGATCTAGCCCTCCTGGATTGAGAGAAATATCTCGCTATATAAGTTTTTTAAAAGATATGATATTTAAGGCTTATGATATGATATTAGGCTAGTTATAAAGCACAAGGATTTTTTTTTGTTTTGGTTGGGTAGAATCTCATCAAAATTAAGGAAATATTTTGAGGGGTAAAGGTGTGAGTAGGCTGAAAATGGTTTAGCTGATAAGATAGGTAAGAAAAAATGTCAATCCATTGGGCTATGGAGTCGCAAAAGGGTTTAATTGGACAACAGGTTTCAAGGGTGATATATGAGGCAGGTCATCTATGTCAACATATCCCTTTAAGTTGATTTATGGTATGAAACATTAAGAAGTGGTGAAAGAAGCAAAAATATAAGAAAAGAAAGAGCAACTTAAGATTAAGTAAGGACTTTTAACCTATCCTACTTTCATCATACTCAAAAGGAAAACAAAGAATAACTTAAGATCAAGTAAGAACTTTGAATCTAGCCTGCTTTTAGCATATTCTCAATGGAAAAAATTAAAGATAAACAAAGAATAAACTAAGATCAGGTAAGGACTTTGAACCTATCCTACTTTTGGCAATACTCTTAGGGAACTTTTCAAAGTTACTGTTGGAGGCAAACTAGAGGACAAGGCTAACCATAGACTTCCCTAGTTCAACTTTACTTTGCAGACTTTTCAAGACAAGATTTAAGATAAACAAAGAATAGCCTAAGATCAAGTAAGTACTTTGAACCTATCCTGCATTTGGCATACTCTTAAGGAAATTTTCAAAGCTACTGTTGGAGAAGAAACTAGAGGACAAGGCTAACTATAGACTTCCCTAGTTCAACTTTAATTAGCAGACTTTTGAAGAACATTCAAAGACAATATCTCAAGTTGTACTTAGGAAACATGGGCTTACCAACACTTCACTGGTTATACTCTATTGAATTATCCTCAAATACACAATTAGCGGAAAACATAAAGATAAATATTTATCAGTGAGAAAAAGGGTACTTGACAGTAAATCCTAATCTATATTTTCTTTTTTTTATGAGAGAGGATGGACATTATGGAAAACATAAGAAAAATAACAATTTACAATAAGAAAAACATCATCATTGACATAGACCAGGATCCCATAAATCAGCTTGTATATTTGATGTCCAAACCAGTGACAATCTTCAAGTCTAGTGGGCCTTTACAGCTTCAAACTTCTCATCTCAGCCTATCCTTATTTTACTACGCACAGAGCTTCAACAGTCTTAATAGCTATTTACATACAACAGATATCCAGATACCAACCTCTATACTATCTTCTACAAAATTATTTATAGAATAATGTGGAGGTGGAGTGTAAGAAGGGTTCATCTGTTCAATTAATGTAGAGTAAGAGCTTATCGGACTTTGAAGGGACAAATGGAGAAGTTTTCAAATATTTTAACTCTGCTAATTGATTATTACATTGAATTTCATCAACTTTAGTCACTTTTATTGACTTTGGGGCTTTTGGTAGGATTGTAATTAATTCTGAGCTGTCTCTGGTAAAATATCTCTGACTGTGCATTTACTGTGTATTCTTTTTAGGTGAAATCAGCTTGTAGGTGGCATTTTTGTCTTTAATTGCCTCGCTGATGTGGCTTTTGGAGGCTTCCTTTGCTGATATTTCTTCTTTAGTGGCATTAAACATTGTTTTAACTCTGATTCTGTGTTTTAAGGTTGATCATGCCTTCTCTAGTCTTCTTTGGGCTTTAAGTCCTTTATTGACTGTTTAAACCTTTCAAACTAAATTTATCCCACACTGTGATTTATCCTTTTAAACTGTGGGGTTAAGTCTCTTGATACTTGCACTTCTCACTTTAATCGTTCGTGTTTAAATCTTGAAACTCTTTACTGATATTCATTAATTTAATTTGTTCACAGATGATCTGCGCTGGAGGGTTTTAGCTGTGAAACAAATGCTTGATGAACACTGATTAAAGCATGAAAATCAACCCCTTTTTCTTTTGACCAGGTTCTGAGGATCGTCACCCTCAGCCACTATCCCTTTATGGACTATAGGGGGGCTTTCGTCCTTTAAAATCACCATAGAACCTGCAAAAAACCATAAAAAATGTTATAAAACCCTGCATGATTGGTAAAGCTTCTTTGGAGGCTATCGAAGGCGAATGGAGTAGTGAGAAGGAACAGAATATGCAGGCGGAGAAGTTTTATTGAGGAAAACCGGTGCAAATTTGGTTTTAAACTATATTTGGCATGAATTCGGGTAAAAGTGGTTTTAGAAATACCATCGGTGGTTTTCGTACGACCCTAAGGCGGTAAGTTGTTTTTCCCAGAGGGAACACGATCCAATTGTATCTCGCCATGTGGCTTTTTCAATACCGTCGGTATCGCGCGATTTTGGAGTGTTAAACTTAGAGAGCGAAAGTTACACGATATTGATCGTAAACCATTGGATCTGGGGGGAAGGATCCAACGGCTACAGGGGAGCGTGATGGAGAGAGGTGCATGATAAGATTTTAGTGAGGGCCGGGTGTTAGCACATGATTGGATGAGGGCTTTGCGAAATGGATGGTGGGTCCATAAGATTTGGGTTGTCAGGATGAACGAGGACTGTTAGATCATGTAGATCAATGGAGGAGATCGGTGTGGAGGGTGGGTGGATCAATCAAAAAGGTAAGGGGACGGGGCTAATGATCACGGTCATAAAATAGAGATCTACGACTTGGATCTTATCCCAGTATCTTTATCGGAGAGGGCAAGTTTGAAAAGGAAACAAGGTTTCTATATGGAAAATTCGATGCGATGGGGGCTTAGGAATAAGCGCAAGGACATGATCCCATGTTGCAATATGTGACCAGGGGCGAAAAGATAAGGGCTTATCGCACCAGCGGGGGGGAAGGGGAGGTGAAGTTATGAACATGTGACGACGCCGATGCGATATAAAATGATGCGATGCGATGATTGCTTGCATAAGGTCACGGGTGTTAGTCATATGAAGCTGAAGATTAAGCACTAGGGGGTTTTAACATCGCATTTGCAGAAAAAAAATTTACAAAGGAAAAAAGGTTGTGGGGAAATAGAAAAGGACGATGCCAATGGGCTTAGTGCTCTTGTCACGGGCGCACGGTCTTATGTGGAAAAAGGGCCAGGACTTGGGTGAAAAAGTGGCTTAAGGCCTTAAAAGGGCGAAATAATTTTTTTGAGGGTTTTTATGCATTTCTTGGGTTTTTTAAGGTTTTCTCCAAGTTCTAATAGAGTAAAAAGGAAGGGTTTTAAACCATAAAAACAGGATTTCATGGTTCAAAATGGATTTCAAAGGATTTTGAGGAGAATGAAGTGAAAATTAGAAGGAAGAAGGGAAATTTTTTCAAAGGAAAAGGAGGATAAAAATGGGCAAGAATGAGTGAATGAAATGATGAAAAATGGGGTTTTTTTAGGAAACAGTTTTCTTTGGAAATAACAGGATTTCTTGGTGGATTTTTCTTTTAAGGAAATAGCACTACTTTTAAGGCACAATAGTTAAGAAAAAACACTTAGGGAACAACAGTTAGGGAACAACAGCTAGGGAACAAAAGCCTTCAAGAATGAATGATTTTCTATGAAAATGATTTCTTGAAGGTTCAAGACCTGTTTTAGCCATCATTTGCTATGAAAAAATTTTATTGATGGCTAACAAAAAAAAAAATATTAGCCCTTGGATATCTTATATCTGATAATATAAGATCCAAATCCAAGAGGAAATCAGAAACCAAGCAAACTAGGTGAGATAAACAAGCCTCTCACACCTAGAATGGCCAGAAAATGCCCAATAATAGGATTGCAGCAATATGTAAACACAATTATGCAGCTACAGCAATATATTCACTCATGAAATGTGTCAAGAAACACATTATCATTATTTGGTGTCTTAGCAGCAACTTTTACATCCTTTTATGATCCAAAAGTTGGGGAAAAACAACAAAATAAGCCCCAAAAACGTTATTACCAGCTGTTTGCGTAATAAAAGAGGAAAATAATGGTAGGATCCCTTATAATATGTCAAATGGGACTCACATACCAAATTTTAGCAAAAAAAAATCACTCTATCTAAGTTAAACAGATCTCCTGGTCTCGAAATGGCTCAAAAAGGCACAAATCCCATGACTTAGCTTATGCAGAATTTACGAAATATTTTATAGCATGATTTTTTGAGGTTTTATGATGAAATATGATAGAAATAACATACATGGATATTATTACATCATATCATGGAGAAAAATGGAGAAAAAGCCTCTTTTACACATTATAGAAATGACCCAACAAGGGTTTCATGAAGGTACAAGTGAAAAATGTTAGATCTACAGATCTAGATATGGAAAATGTAGTATAAATGAAGATTTTAGTATATCCTGCTGAAAAATACAGAAAATGAAGGATAATCCTTCTTAAAATGTGTCCGGGAGAAGGGTTGGCCATTTCCCTGAGAAACAAGCTCAAGATTGAGCGGATTGACCCTCACACCGCAACACTGCAAAGAAAGACAAATTTCCTACAAAGGAATGTGATGTTGATGTTGGGAGTAATTTTTCCAAGTGAAAATATGTGAAATAATTCTCTGGAATGCTTCCCCACTGATCTCTCAAAGGAAAGAGAGCCTCCTCCTCTAAAAAACAAGTGCTAGAAGAGGTGTTGTGAACCCTCATTGCAACACCCTACAACACAACGTTATAATGCTGCAGAAATAACATTTTCGCTGAAGGAGAATGCTTGGACTCAAGCCTGGATGCAAGGAAAATCAATACACTCCTTCAAGAGGCCTCTCAATAAAGGATAAGGATTCCTAAACAGGAAATCCTTGACCTAAGCAGCACAACAATCTCAACTAAACAGTTGCAGAAAGAAAATAGTCTTCAAGACCAAAATAAAATCATAAGAATAAAATTTTTATGGATGCCTTGCCCTCCTTTTAAACATGTGTGAGCCTCCTTTCCTTGGGCCCCACTCATTAGGGTTTCCTTCACCAAGGAGTCTTCCCTCTACTTGCACTGCGCTGTCTCTATGGATGATTTCCTCATCTCATATCTGCATTGTTGACTTGGTAAAAATTGACCTTGTCCACATGCATTTGTCCTTGTTCACACATGGGAGTGTAAAATCCAGCTGGTACCTTAATCCCATTCCACACCATGAGGGATTTTATTCATATTTTTATTATGCAGGGGTCTCCTTACCCATTTATTCATCTCCTAAGTGAGATCAGTAAAATTTAATATTCCAATTTTTTGGATGCAAATTTTGGAATATTACACAATGAGTCTCAAGGGCCTATTTATTATAGAGAAATAGTGGAAAACCCTAAACATCCAAAAACCTAACCCAAGAATATGAAGCACCAAAACTATGGGCCCCGTTTGGGTAAATTGGTGTTTCAACTTCCTGGGATCATAACTTTGGCATACTATCTCCGTTTTGACACACATGATACATTATTAAAAACATCTATCCGAGGAATAGAATTCATGACAGCGAAAATCGATTGTGAAATGTAATCATATTTTTCATAGGCGCATTGCCCAAAAAATGTCGTTTAGGGTCTCAAAACAGCTTTGGATGTTCAGGACCTGAAAAAATACTAAAAATAGTAAGTTGTGCCAAAATTGAAAAACTAAAAGAGACAATGGTTGGGCCCCAATGGAGTAGGAGAGTGGCCACCAATATCCACCTGGATCATCCCTCCCCCACTTAGGAGGCAATTTTCGCCCATTTCGTTGATTTCCTCCATGAGAGGAGGAAACTTCTGCTGAACTTGGTCACTCGTGAACCACTTGCCTTGGTGCAGGAGTTGGACAGCTTTGACAACCCGATACGGTTGGATCCTTTGTTGGCGAATGTTCTTGATTTGCATGTCCATAATACAATATGTGGTTCCATGTTCCATGCAATTTGGGTTTAACTCTGTTGGTGTGAGTTGCTCTGCAATGTTAGAGGTGTCTAGTAGAGGTGGGTAGTAGAGACGAAGGCGGTCCACATTGAATACTAGGTGCAGACCAAGGAATGGTGGAATACTATGCTTGAAGGCATTGTTCCCTAGAGCCTTGGTGATGGTGTATGACCCATATAGGGGCAAGCAAAGCTTGTGGTGGGGTCCATTGAGGCACTCATTCTCAAAATGTAGCCACACTTTGTCGCCCACCTAGAAGTTGTGTGGCACCTGATGTTGATCATGTCATTGCTTGTACTTAGCATTGGCTCTGTCCAATATGTCATAAACCTATTAGCAGATGTGATGAATGCGCTCGATGATGATGTTCACTTTGTCAGCTTTAGACTGGACATGAGCCAAATTGGCCTTAGTAGTCGCAAATGGCATGGCTACGTCAACGGGACATAACGACTCGAATCCCAAGCCCACCTAAAAGGGGTTGTGGTTGGTTGAGATGTGGAGAGCCTGGTTATAACCGTGTTGTACATAGGGGAGGCTCTCATCCCATGTGTGTGGATTACATTGCTTTGGAGTGGACCCAGTACAACGAAAGTCAAGCAGGTAACAACTAAACCACACTCAGCCTTGTAGCTAGCCCTACAAGGACAGGAGAGGGCTCTCTCCGTAAAAGAATATTCAAAGGAATACAAAAAATGGACTAATATTACGCTAGATAAAATGATGGGAAAAGGGTTTAATAGAATGAATGAATTAATTAATTTTAGGGATGTGTGGGATATAAAGGGACAGTTGAAACCGGGAATTAAATCAGGACACAGGGTATTTCATGGGGCAAGATAGGCAGGAAAATTAGCAATTAAAATTTAATGAGGATGGTATGGAAAGACTGGTGAGGAGCTGAAAAGGGCACAGCAAATGGATCCTTTTCAAACAGAAGAAAAAACACAGAGCATGAATGATTTCCCAAGGCAGAGCATATAAAATGGATTCTACCTTTCTATCTTGAAAGCATTCAAAGGAAATGTTTATGGATGAATGGAACACATAACAATTCACATATGAAACAAAGGAGAAAAACAAATGCTAAATCTCATACCACATGGATCCCACAAATCAGAGCTGCATCTCTTATTAATTCCTGTCAAACTGTACAATGTAGCAAGAGATGTTCTTCCACACTATTCCCCTACTTTCTCCAACTCAGACTCAGACTGCTTACAAAATTATTTACAATTACAATAAATAGGCTAAAATGTGGGAACACAGATCCGTGAAAAGAGGAGTTGTTCTAACAGCTGAAGAACTGAAATATAATCATAGAAAGAAATACAACAATCTACCCCTGAAAATAAGAGACAGTATTGCATTTGACCACTTTAGAGATTTTGCTGTTAGGTTGTATGAATGAAAATAGGTAATCCGATGAACCGATTTCCTATTTTGCTGCTTGCTGTAGATATATTTATTTTATTTTAAGCTATTGGCCTTTGACTGTTCTTTTTCTTTCCATTATTCTCTGATTTTTTTTAATAAATTGTCATTGAAATAAGACAGAATGAAATTCCATGCTCTTGTGAAGGAAAACCAATTTTTAATGGGAAAGAGGAAGGGAAAGGAGGCGGGACCCACATAAATCGCAATATGAGTGAACCGGCGGAGGGATATATTAGTGTAATCGCAATCGGAATGGAGCGGGAGCGGAGAAATAATATAGCAAACAGTAATCGCGATCGGAATCGGAGTGGGGCGGGCGGAGTAACACATTTACAAATATGCGATGCGATTGGGGAGAGCCCTTTGTAATAAACAAAACAGATAATTTTTAACTTTTACAAAGGGGAAGGGCATTTTGTTAATGAATGGCAGAGAAAATAAAGGGTGGGACCTGAAGGGTTTAATCGCAATCGCAATCGGGATCGGGAGTAGAGCAGGGTAGTACATATAAAACCTCTGATGCGATTGGGAAAGGGGGATTAATCTTTGTAAAACGAAAATAATACAAATTTCCAATTTATAAAGGGGAAGGCCCTATATTATATGAATGGGCAGAAGTATGGTGCGGTGGGCCCGGCAGGTCAATCGCAATCAGAGATCGGGAGCAAGGGTAATCGCAATGTGCATTTAAAATGTTGCGATGCGATTGATCAGGGGAAGCGGATCGGAGGATCGGAGCAATCGGGGATCGGAGAGATCGGAGATCGGAGGGAAGGACTTGTGATTATGCGATCGGAGGATGGTGTGATCAGGAATTGAAGTGATCGGAGATCGGAGGGAAGGACTTGCGATTATGCGATCGGAGGATAGTGCGATTGGGATGTTGCGATCAATCGCAATCGCAGTATATTGCGATGCGATCAATCGTGTCACAAATACTTGCGATTGGTACTTCAAATAAAACAGCAATCAGAAGAGTTGCGATTGCGATTTACAATAATAAAATTTAAACTTTATATCAAACTTTTATCATATGCATGGCGGGGAAGTGGTTTTTATGGTAGGGAATTTATAATATAAATTTTTATTATAAAGTTCTATGGGTCATGGAGGGGAAGTGGTTATATAAATCGCAATTTTGTTAAAAATAATTTATAATGCGATTTTATAATTGGAAAGCGGAAAAAGGGGTTTTTAAAGGAAATATAAACTTTAATAAAACAAAGTTTAAGGAAAAATGGGGAAATAGGGGGTATATGAGGATATAAGGGCCTTTACTTCACTTAATCATAAATTTCAATCCAGAAGTCAGTTTTGAGAGTGTAGCATATCGTTGGAAAGCTCTTTCCGGCCTCTTTCTGATGGATCTACTTGGAGGATGATTTGGCACTGATCATGTTACAGAAAACTTCCCTGAAGGTAGGAACATCACTTTGCGGAGATAACAGCTTCTGAATTGTGGCTTATTACATATGATGATATAAAATTACATAATGAATGATAATTAAGGCAAAATATTACGTTTCACCTCAAAACATGGTTTTGAGGTGAAAATTACATCAAGATAAATAAAATGTCTCTCTGATTCTTCCTGGTGCTGTGACTTTGAGATTATTGGCTTCCTCATGTCCTTGCTGATATTATTGACATTTGACTCATTAATTTGACCATGGTGAGACCCTAGAAACTAATGAGACCCATCCTATGACCTACTGATATGATTTTGAGAATGAAAGTGACTAATGAGTAAAGACCATAGAAAGGAAAATCAGCAAGTACCTCATGAGGGACAACTGTTAAAAATTACTACCATCGATGAATCCATGACCTAACGGAATGGTGAAATTTATTCGGTATGAGACACCTAATATGCAAATGAAAAAAGAGTAGTTTTGATCACTGATGGCAGTATGTCTATACTGACACTAACATTGGCTCCAGTGGGGATGGTAGCTCCTTGGAGGTGCCAAGAACACCGTAGACCCAGTAGCCTTATCCATTGGGCCATAGAATCAAAATGTTGAAAATTGACACAAATGCAAACTGACTCTGAATCTAGACTAAGACTGAAAACTGAAATAAAACCAAACCATACACATATCATCCAAGTTTTATAGCCTTCACCTCGGGCCCCAAACTTGAATGACTGCGCATTTTGAACTTTTTATTTAGAAAAATAAAATGGTATATAAAATGACAATGAGATATATTCTGATCCATGTCTTCAAAGATGGTAGTGCTTCAGTAGCCTACCATTTACTGCTCCTCCAGGACAATCCTGGCCATCCATTTCTGAAAGTAAGAAGGCATTCTGACCCCTGTATGTTGTAATTTTGTATGGTCCCTTCCAAAGGTTGTCAAATTTACCGTGCTTCCCTTTGTCTTCATTTCTTGCATCCCATTTCAACACTACATCATCCAAATGAAAATTTTCTGCTTTATTCTTCCTGTCATATATCTTTTTAATCTTGTCCTGCAATTGGCTCGCTTTCTGTGACACTTCTTCTCTTGTTTGTTGAAGGTGGATCATCTTGTTGATCCTTCGCTGGTTGTCATCATCTTCGCTGCCAACTTCTTGTAATAATCTCATAACTAGAACTGTAAGATAAGTAGGAAAGATAGCATCAGTACCATAAACCAGCTCAAAAGGTGACATACCTATTGATTTTTTACTGCTGACTCTGTCTGTGCACAGTGCGTTGATAAGCTTCCGGTGCCAATTTCTTTTGTTTGCCTCCAACACTTTCTTAATTATATTCATCAGCGACTTGTTGGATGACTCTGCCAGGCCGTTTCCCTGTGGATAATACGCTGTTGAATGGCCCAGCATGATGTTTTATTTATCATAGAAATCGATCATTTTCTTTGATCTGAACGTGACTACATTATCTCTCACAATTTTACATGGGCAACCAAAATGGGATAAAATATTTGATTCCAGGAATTGAATAATTACTGTGTCAGTCGCTTGCCTGGCAGGGATGGCCTCGATCCATTTCGTAAAGTAATATGTCCCAGTCAATATCCATCGATGTTGTGCTCATGACGCGGGATGTATTTCTCCTATAAAATCGAGCCCCCATTGCTGAAAGGGTGCGTTCACTGAAATAGGTTTCAAAGGAAGTGGAAGCAATTTCTTCTTCCCTTGGAAAATTTGACATTCATGACGATTCATCATTGTTTTATATAAATCAGAAAATAATGTGGGCCAATAATACCCGGCTCTCAATACCTTTTTCGCTGTAGTTTTCCAAAACAGGTGACCACCATAGTTACCTTTATGGAAATCGTGCATTACCTTTTGAGCTTCTTCTTCAACCAGGAAATTTAGCAAAACGCCTCCCGGATCCTTCCAAAACAGAGCACTATTCAAAATGCAATATTTTGCAGCTTTAAGCTTCAAAGATCTACCTTTACTCTTAGACATGCCTGGAGGAGGTGACAGAAGCTGAAGAACATACACAATATTTGAATACCAAGGGGAATGCAGAAAAATATCTGAAATAGGAACCAACAAACCTTCATCTTCCTCTTCTGACATTGCTAAAATGAGGTTTATATCTAAAGCACGCAGATTTGATTGGGCCATCAATTTCGCCAAACCTTGGCCTTTGATCAACTTAGTAGGCTTGATCTCCAGATTGTACTCCAACATAGCTACTATCCATTTGCCTCTTTGACCTTCTGGATCAGTTTGCATGAGCACATCCTTGACTGTTGCGTTAGGAACATGCACTATAGTGTGTGAATTTAGAATATAGACCCTAAAATCTTTCAATGCCTTGACAAGAGCCAATGCCTGCTTTTCAATAATATTATATCTTAAAGTAGCATCTCTAATATTGCTACTAAAAAAGGAAATTGGCTTTTCTACTTCATCTCTCTTTTGCATTAAAACAGCAACCATAGTATGCTCAGATGCAAACAAAAATATAATAAAATCTTGAGTATAGTCGGGACTGATCAGAACTGGGGCATTAGACAAAGCAAACTTTACCAGATTGAATGACTTGATAGCTTCCTCACTCCACTTAACCATGCTTTCTTTCTTCAACATATTGGTCATTTCTCTCAAATGCTGAGCCATATTAGGTATAAATATGTGCAAAAAATTCATCTTACCATTAAAGGCCTGAACCTCTTTCTTGTTCCGTGGAAGATCTATGAGCTGAATTTCCTCCACTCTGGCTGGATCTATGTGGATGCCATCTTTAGAGATGATATGCCCGAGAAATTTTCCCTCATCCATGGCAAAAAGGCTCTTTTTGGGATTGAGCAAAATCCCAAACTTTATACAACGCTGAAAAACCACTCTTAGATGGTGCAAATGCTCATCATCTAAACCTGAAAACACTGTCAAATCATCCAAATAAACAACAAGAAAAACGTCTTTTTCATTTGCAAAAGCAATGTCCATTTCACGCTGAAAGGTGGCTCTAGTGTTCTTCAGTCCAAAGGGCATCTTGGCATACTGGAAGGTTCCCCAGGGTGTTGTGAAGGCAGTTTTATCTTGGTCCTTCTCATGCACCAAGATCTGATTGTAGCTTGAGTAGCCATCAAGTAGTGACATCCTAGATGCTCCAACTACTCTCTGTAGAATATGGTCCATTTTCGGAAGTGGGTAATTATCCTTTAAGGATGCCTTATTCAAGTTCCGAAAGTCAATACACAGTCTTATTTCTCCAGTATTTTTACGCACTGGGACCAAATTCGAAATCCAATCAGAAAATATAATAGGAACTATGATTCCTGCTTTGTACAATCTGTTTACCTCCTTTTCAATTGATGGCAGCAGCTTTGGATTGATTCTTCTCAGCTTCTGTCTGAAAGGCTTCTGATCCGGCTTGATAGGAATTGTATGTTGAATTATGTTCTTATCATACACTTTCAAATCTAAATAATCCCATACAAATACATCAGAAAATTCAGAAATCAATTTAACATACTTCTCCTTTACCTCAGGGGATAATGCCTTTGATAATTTGACAAACTTAGGCTGATCAGCTGTTCCAATATTCACATCTTCAACTCCTTTCTCTGTGGGCACCAAGCTTGGTTTCTTTGCGACATCATCCTGATCAAAAAGCTCCTCTAGAGTTATGATACCTCTAGGAATTACATTATCCTTTAATTGCAATATGTCCATCTGGTTTGCTTCCAACTCCTGATCATCAACCTCATACTCACCCTCTATTGGAGTATCTTTGAATTTTCCATCACCCTGCAAAAATGCATTGATCTCATTATCATCCCAAAATACTTGCCAATACCTTAAATTGTCCGGAACAGCAGGCCTATGTTTGAAATAGATTTCAAAATTATTGTTGGAGTTCATTGGAATCTTCAAGTTACTTGCAGTAGTGGCAAGAGAATCAGCAATCAGATTCTGCATCCGGGGCACTGCTGTCAAAGTATATTCTGGGAATGTTTTCAAAATGTCCAGGACTGCATTTCTGTATGCCCTCAATCTTGGATGTTTGGCTTGGTATTCTCCCTTCACCTGTTTGATTATCAATTCTAAGTCGCCATATACAGAAATCCTTTTCGCATTCAACTTCTTTAAAATTTTGAGACCTGAAATCAAAGCCTCATATTCTGCTTCATTGTTAGAGCAATCAAAAGCTAGCTTATAAGCACAAACTCTAGCGTTACTTGGAACCTTCTCAGGCTGAAAAAAAGGGCTCCTAATCCATATTCCAATGCCAGCTCCATCCTTACCAACAACTCCATCAAAATCCATACTCCACAGGCCTTCTTCTTCTTCTTGAAGATGCTGGAAATTTTCTTCTTTCTCTTCTTTACCTTCGTTGATTTCTGGTTGTTCATTGTCCCTTTGTTGCTGGCAGGCAGGAGGTTCAGAAGTGTTTGCTAGTTTGTCCTTTTCCTTTTTGAGGACCTCTCTGAAATTGTCTGAAATCTCAGGTATTTCATCCACTTGTACCAATTGAACATTCTCATCATTTAAACCACCAACAGAATACAAGACCAAAGACTCTAAGTCTGTATGGACAACATTAATGGGATGATTTACATGCTTGTCTTTGCTGGTAATCATATATTTCATTTTCTTTTCTCTATATAACTTCCTCAACTGGCCAAATACAGGGATAGTGGCATAAAATAATTCAAGCTGCATGGTTCCCTTAAGTTTTTCACCCCACGACCTAGATAGAAGCATTCCAAACCTTGGTGGGACGTTAGCAACAACTACATCCATCAAGACATTCTTTGCTGGAATCTGATCTAAAGACACTACCAAATATTTAATTAAACCAAAACAGTGGACCCTACTTGAGTCAGAGGAATACAAGTCATGATATTTACGAGTGATGTCAAGGCCTAGCTTCTCCATGACAGCTTTGGGCATCAAATTATGTGAGGCCCCGGAGTCCAACATAGCATTATGTAGGATAAAATCATGTACTCTAAGACTCAAGTAAAAAGGAGGGACTTAATTTTCTTCAGATTCTTCTATGGCTGGACCGAAAATAAGTTCAGGGTAGTCATCTTCTATATTGACCATATCAGAGACAGAATCTATTTGCAATACTTTGGACACCTGAGTTTTATACACACTATTCTTCACCAACTCCGTGAGGGGCATAGACACTTTTAATTTAGAGATTTCATTTTCTAGATTAAAGGAGGGAGATTTTTCTACCTCTTTGATGGGCGACTCTTTCTTCTCTGTTGGCTCCTTTACTGTGTTCTGCTGGTTCTTCTCATTGGCTGCGTTAGCAACTGGAAGTGCTTTGCTAGAGGAAGGATCAGCCGGCTCCTTAGCTTTCTTCTGTGCATCGTTTTTCATTTGGAGTTCCTTTCTCTTTTGAATGGGGCTGAATGTAACCTCTTTGTTCCTTAAAGAGTACTGCCTTTGCTAAGCTGTCAGAGCATTCATATACCCTCTCTAATAGTCATCAGACTCCTCTTCCAGTACTGTATCATTGGCCAAAATGAAATTTTGGTCTTTTTGAATGTCTGGAGTCGCCACTATGTATTCTTCATCTTCTGTAAGAAAAATGGGCACACCATCAGCCGTGAAAAAGTGATTAGCCTCAATCACAGGATCATCGTCATCTGAATCTGTCCCTTGCACGTAGTTCTGCTGCAAAGGAGTTTTAATTTGCTGTTGTGGTAGCGCAACTTGATCCTGTGTTCTCGGCTCTCTCTGTTTAATTCTGAATTGTAGCTGCTGCCCTCTAAAATTCGGATTTCTTATTTGAGGCTCAGGTCTATATGTAATGGTCAACCTATCAACCATTTTTTCCACTGTTCTGATCAGAGTGTCCATTTTACTATCTGAAGTAGAGGCCTCCTCTTTTATTGTGACTCTTTTCTCAACTCTGTCTCGTGCTCTTTTAGCCAACAGATTTGATTCAACATTAATTGCTATCTTCTGCATGTCTTTAAGTGAAGACGGATCTCTTTCATGCAGCTGATATGCCATGTCGGCATCAAATCCATCGGGAAATTTTAACAATGCTAGTCCCTCAGGAGGCTTCAAATTAGTTGGAATAGCATTATATGCAGCGTTGAATCTCAAACAATAATCCTGCACAGTTTCACCCACATTCCTTTTAATGTTCTCGTACTTAGAAAAAAATTGAAGTGGGTTCTTTTTTACCTCCCACCGGTCCAGGAACTGAGTGTGCAACTCCTGCAACGTGTGAATTGTGCCTGGCGGTAGGGCTCTAAACCACTTCTTGACTTCGCCTCCAAAACTTTGAACAAACAGCCTTATCGTTACATTCTCTGCTTCTACCTCATGCAAATCAAAAAATCATTCATTTTATCAACATGTTGCTGAGCCGTGATGCTCTGAGTGGCATCAAAAATAGGAATTTTTCTTTAATAGTCAGCGGGCATGTCATTGAGGACCTGGGGTAAGACCAGGGGTGCATACCTGGTAGCCATAACTATGGGTGGATTTACGACGGGATTTGTAGGATTTGAGGGAGGTGTTAATGGAGGAGATGATAATTGGGAATTGACTGATGGGAATGCTGATGAATTGGGAGGGGGAAATGTTGTTCCTGATGATTCTTAAGACTCAGGGATATTAGTTACAATGATGGACTGAGGAGAATTCAAAATGTAATCATCAATGGAGGTATTTTCTCTTTGGACTTCAATATCTACAAGGAAGTTAGGATCTAAAATTGTATCATCAATGTCATTTTCAGACTTATTCCTAAATAAATAAAGCTCAAAATTCTCATTAAAGGAAAGATCTTCTACAAAAAACCATTCACTGGGCCAAGTATAGGACCTGAAAACGGGTCTGGGGCTTAATGATCCTTCTTGTCTTCTAACAATTCTTGGGATAAGATTTGAATTTTCAAACACAGGGGGAGGATTTGGATCTAGATTAGCCCTGGTGTATCTTCTTGAAGCCAGTGTGGTCGAATGTCTATTTTACAAAAGTATTATTCTGTAGCCTAGAAAAAATCTGAACATCATCTTTCAAAAGTCTAGAATTATTTGATGTACTGGGGAAAATCTTCCAAGTCAGATGTTATGTTTATAAAACTAGACCGAAGATTGACTGAAGCAACATTTATCTACTTATGCACCTGAAAAGAAATGTGCAGTTCGAAGGCTACCTGGCATATCTTCAGGCTCCGTCTGTAGTTTATAAAAAAAATAACACTAACAAACAAACAATCTTGAACTACTTCCCCGGTATGGTCTCCAGAGATGTTAGCACCTGAATTGGACCCCAGGCTGCAAAAGGCAAATCAGGGTAACAACTAAACCACGCTCAGCCTTGTAGCTAGCCCTACAAGGACAGGAGAGGGCTCTCTCCGTAAAAGAATATTCAAAGGAATACAATAAATGGACTGATATTAGGCTAGATAAAATGATAGGGATAAAATGTTTTAATAAAATGAATTAATTAATTAATTTAAGGGATGTGTGGGATATAAAGGGATAGTTGAAACCGGGAATTAAATCAGGACACAGGGTATTTCATGGGGCAAGATAGGCAGGAAAATTAGCAATTAAAATTTAATGAGGATGGGATGGAAAGACTGGTGCAGAGCTGAAAAGGGCACAATAAATGGATCCTTTTCAAAAAGAAGAAAAATACAGACTATGAATGATTTCCCAAGGCAGAGCATATAAAATGGATTCTACCTTTCTATCTTGAAAGCATTCAAAGGAAATGTTTATGGATGAATGGAACACATAACAATTCACATATGAAACAAAGGAGAAAAACAAATGCTAAATCTCATACCACATGGATCCCACAAATCAGAGCTGCATCTCTTATTAATTCCTGTCAAACTGTACAATGTAGCAAGAGATGTTCTTCCACACTATTCCCCTACTTTCTCCAACTCGATCACAAAATGATTTATGCAGCAATAAATAGGTTGAAATGTGGGAACAACAGACCCGTGAAAAGAGGAGTTGTTCTACCGCCTGAAGAACTGAAACATAATCATAAAGAAATACAACAATCTACCTCGAAAATAAGAGACGTATTGTATTCGGTCTTTTGACTGTTCTTTTGCTTTCCATTATTCTCTGATTTTTTTTAATAAATTGTCGTTGAAATAAGACAGAATGAAATTCCATGCTCTTGTGAAGGAAAACCGATTTTTAATGGGAAAGAGGAAGGGAAAAAAGGCGGGACCCACAAAAATCGCAATTGGAGTGAACAGGCGAAGGGATATATTAGTGTAATCGCAATCGAAATGGAGCGGGAGCGGAGAAATAATATAACAAACATTAATCGCGATCGGAATCGGAGCGGGGCGGGCGGAGTAATACATTTACAAATATGCGATACGATTGGGGAGAGCCCTTTGTAATAAAAAAAACAGATAATTTTAACTTTTACAAAGGGGAAGGGAATTTTGGTAATGAATGGCAGAGAAAATAAAGCGTGGGACCCGAAGGGTTTAATCGCAATCGCAATCGGGATCGGGAGTAGAGCGGGGTAGTACATATAAAACCTCTGATGCGATTGGGAAAGGGGGATTAATCTTTGTAAAACGAAAATAATACAAATTTCCAATTTACAAAGGAGAAGGCCCTATATTATATGAATGGGCAGAAGTATGGTGCGGTGGGCCCGGCAGGTCAATCGCAATCGGAGATCGACGGGAAGGACCTGCGATTATGCGATCGAAGGATGGTGCGATCAATCGCAATCGCAATATATTGCGATGCGATCAATCGCGTCGCAAATACTTGCGATTGGCACTTCAAATAAAACCGCGATTGGAAGAGTTGTGATTGAGATTTATAATAATAAACTTTAAACTTTATATCAAATTTTTATCATATGCATGGTGGGGAAGTGGTTTTTATGGTAGGGACTTTATAATATAAAGTTTTTATTATAAATTTCTACGGGTCATGGAGGGGAAGTGGTTATATAAATCGCAATTTTGTTAAAAATAATTTATAATGCAATTTTATAATCGGAAAGGGGAAAAGAGGGTTTTTAAAAGGAAATATAAAACTTTAATAAAACAAAGTTTAAGGAAAAATGGGGAAATAGGGGGTATATGAGGATATAAGGGCCTTTACTTCACTTAAGCATAAATTTCAATCCAGAAGTCAGTTTTGAGAGTGTAGCATATCGTTGGAAAGCTCTTTCCGGGCTCTTTCTGATGGATCTGCTTGGAAGATGATTTGGCACTGAACATGCTGCGGAAAACTTCTCTGAAGGCAGAGACATCAGTTTTTGGAGATAACAGCTTCTGAATTGTGGCTTATTACATATGATGATATAAAATTACATAATGAATGATAATAAAGGCAAAATATTATGTTTCACCTCAAAACATGGTTTTGAGGTGAAAATTACATCAAGATAAATAAAATTTCTCTCTGATTCTTCCTGGTGCTGTGACTTTGAGCTTATTGGCTTCCTCCTGACCTTACTGATATTATTGACATTTGACTCATTAATTTGACCATGGTGAGACCCTAGAAACTAATGAGACACATCCTATGACCTACTGATATGATTTTGAGAATGAAAGTGACTGATGACTAAATACCATAGAAAGGAAAATCAGCAAGTAACTCATGAGGAACAACTGATAAAAATTACTACCATCAATGAATCCATGACCTAACGGAATGGTGAAATTTATTCCCAGATGACCAGATGAGACACCTAATATGAAAATGCAAAAAGACCAGTTTTGATCACTGATGGAAATAGGTCTAGATTGACACTAACAAATTCTTTGAATTGTACATGCGCAAAATGTGTACAATCATTCTGTTGACGACCTCTGTTTGGCCATCTGTTTGGGGATGGAAAGCTGTGGACTTGGTGAGCTTTGTGTCCATCATTGACCAGAGGCTGGACTAAAATGTGCTGAGGAACCTGCTATCTCGATCTGATATGATAGACTGTGGGATCCCAAAGTGCACCCATACTCGTTCAAAGAAGAGTTTAGCAGTAGCTTCTGCTGTGATATTCTTCTTACAGGCCGCCATAATGGCCATCTTCGAGAATCTGTCAACGACCACGAAAAAATAGTCATTTCCATTCTTAGTAGAGGGTAGGTCCGACATGTAATCCATGGAGATGGATTCCCACGGTCGACTAGGGGTACACCGTGGAGTATAGAGGCCTTGATTCTTGATGGTCAAGCTAAAATGGCACAAGCAAGTAAAGATATGAGTGTACTTTTATTGTGTAGAAGGTTCGGCCAATAGAAATATTTTTGATAGTGTTGCCATTATTTTCTTCGACTCCTAAAATGCCCATCAACTTGGTTATAGCAGGTCTCATATCATCTTGGCACGCTCGCTTGAAGGAACACAAAGGTGTCCCAGGTGACATAAAAGTGCATCTTGGAGGTGAAAATCTGGAACTTGCGTGCCCCCCAAGAGTGCCTTGTAAGTGTGGCCGAATTCTGGGTCACTCTCATAGAGAAGCGGCCAATCAGAAGTCTCGTGCCCACAAGAGTTGAGCACGGTGGTGAGCGCCACGATCGGTGGTCGGCTGAGGCAGTCTGCAACATTATTGGTGCTACCCTTCTTGTACTTGATGTTCACATGAAACTGTTGCAGATATGTGGACCACTTCTGATGGCGATCATTCTGCAACTTCCCTTGTGTCTGTATGAACTGCAGGGGCCGGTGGTCTGTGTGGATGATTGTTTCCTTCCCCAAAATGTAATGATTCCATTGTCGACAGGCTTGCACAATGGAATACATTTCTTTGTCATAGGTGGGATACTTGCGAACTGTCTCAGACAATGTCTCACTGTGATATGCCACTGGATGTCCCTGTTGAGTAAGAACTGCCCCAATAGCATAGTTAGAGGCATATGTCTCGATCTCAAATGTTTTTGGTGAAGTTCAGTCAGGAGAACTAGGGCACAAAGGCGATGTTTCACCCTACGAACACCTTCTACTGGAGATTCATACCAAAGAGTTTTTCTTTTGCTCCCCCCTTGGTGACTGATTCAAGGCCAAGTGATAAGAGATAATTCAACAAGAACCTATGGTAGAAATTAGCAAGACCAAGAAAGATACAAGCTCACAGAGTGGTTAGTCAAGCACATCAATGGACTTGGATAGTGGCTGATCCACATAAACTTCTTCTCAACACAACGATTCCGCATATTGAACTTGACTCATCCCAATTGTGTACTTTACAAATTGCTACCAACATGTTGCTGTAGTGCTGAGGAATCTTGTCGATGTGGTGGAGGTGCTCTTCCCAAGACTAGCTAAAGATCAGAATGTCATCCAATTACACCACTACAAATGACTTGGTGAAGGGCTTCAAGATGTCATCCATCAACCTCATGAAGGTTTCTGAAGCATTCTTCAACCGAAAAGGCATGACCAGCCATTCGAAAAGGCCCTCCTTGGCTTTGAAGGCAGTCTTCCACACATCGGAGGGTTCTATTGGTACCTGGCGATACCCAGACTCTGTTGGAATCACGATTTCCGTTAGACAAAACCCGCAAGCATTAGTCTCTGCTACAATTTCCAGAGTTATGATCCATGAGAGGCAGTTATTCCATGTCACGAAAACACAGGGAGCGTTGAACCCAATGTCCAACAATCTCCCCCCCAACGCGAGCCGGGTGAGTTTCGTACTCGAGACCTTTCACTTTGATACCACTTGTTTGAATCACGATTACCGTTAGACCAAAACTCGCAGGCATTAGTCTCCGCTACAATTGCCAGAGTTAGGATCCACGAGAGGTAGTTATTCCATGTCACAAAACACACGGGGAGCATTGAACCCAATGTCCAACAGACTTCAAGTCAATATTGATGAAATATTTCGTCCCTTTGAGTTTCTCCAGAAGGTCATCAGTCCATGGGATTGGGTACCTATTCTGGACAGTGATCTTGTTCAATGCCTGATAGTAAATATAGAGTCTCCAAGTCCCATCCTTCTTCTGTACCAACATGATCGAGCTCCCACAGGGTGATGAACTTGGGCGGATGTGACCTTTCTGCAGCAGCTCCTCAATCTGCCTCTTGATTTCATTGTTCTCCACAAAAGAGTGCTAATAGACCAGTCCATTGGGTAGTGGTGCACATGGGGTCAGACCAACAATTTTCTTAACTTGACAGTGTAGAGGAACCCCTATGAGTGAGGTGAAGATGTCCCTGTACTCCTCCACAACCTTGTCCACGCCATATTGCTGTAGTGTTAGCCCCTGAGGGCCCCTCGACGAGCCAACAAGGGGCTAGTTTGTCTCCGTAAGCTTTGTGTGAATGTATTTTCCTTGAAACACATCATCCTTGCAGCCTTTTGTAGTTCCCTGCCTTGTAACTATTTCCCTCTGTTGATTTAAGTCAATAAGCCTTGCTGATAAAGAATTATGCTCCAAAAGGTTTTATTTCGCCCCTTTTATCCCTGCATTGTTCCCCCATTCTATCCTTCTTTTCCCCTTCTTCTAAATCCCTTTTTGATCCCCCTAATATCCCCATCAACCTCCTAAATTCATCCGAAATCCCCATAAAGTCCCACCCTTGCCCTTGGTTTCCTCAAAATTCCCCTCTGTCTCTCCATCGTTACCCTCCTGAAGCCTCAAAATGCATTAAAATGGTCAAAAACCCACTTTCGGACCATATAATAGGCCTCAGCCCCTTCTCTGCTAACCCTCGCACCTTTCCCTCCCACAGAACACAGTGCTGTGACCGAGCGTTAGCCCCGAAGTCGATGGTTCCATATGTTTATCGGGCGCTTTCTCCACCGTTGATCCATATAGATCAAACAACGATGGTTTAAACCCGCGGCACTCGTGATTCACCCGCTCAAACCACTGATCGCGGCATCGTCGTCCATTTACCGCCAGATCAATGGTTCGGAGTGTATCCACCACTATGGTCCCTGCCGCGTGCCATACCATAAAATAGCCCGGTTTTCATCTCACCAATAACAGGGTTCGGGCGGTATTTTTCCATTGCCCAGCGATTCCATACAGCGCTCGATACCTATGTCCTGTACGATGGTTAACGTTCGACATGGGACATGCAGCGATATTCATAAGAGCCATCAGATCTGCCTTTGCCCATCCAACGGTCATCGCTTGATGGAGTTGCACAGGTTTTAATCAACGATCACCGTACCCCTGGCCCACCGTTCCACTGCCCTCCGCCGTGTTTCCCACTGTTGATCGCCTCTCAGATCCGACGGTCCAAAATCATCTTCCCGCTGTTAACTCTTCCGTCACCACCTAGTCCCGCCACGTCACCTCAACATGTCTTGCCGTACATCCTCCCTCCTATTTCATATATCTGTACATAGGTCGGGTTTATTAAGGTTTTCATTTAAATCTCCTTTGCATTCCTCCGACCTATGCCATCTCTGTTCTCCACCATTCCACGAAAATTTTCCGCCATTTCGCTGCAGTCCCACTATCATCCACATCATCTGCTCCCAGCCATTGTTTTCTTAACAAGTTTCGTGTATTTGCAGGGCTATCAAACGAGAAGAAACACCATGGTTCAATATGTACTATTTCAATGGCGTGCTGCGCAGACAGAATTAAATCTGGAAGCTGGTACTACAATAGAAATGCCCGGAAATGGTTGCGGCATCATGAATATTACCCAAGGACAGTTTAACCTTCGCAAGAAATCCATCCGGCACCATTAAAGCCAAGATTTTGCAGGTCAAGACATTTATGAAGCTGTAGAGAAATACCAGCTTATGATCAAGGATTTCAACATTTAGTATTGAGGGTTTTGAGTTTTAATACAGCAGTTTAGAGGTAAAGCACCAGATCAATGATCCCATAGATCATGTACAGTACAAATACGCAGTAATGAATGATATCGTGGGTTTATATAGCAGAAAAATTTCCCTCCTGTAGAAGGATGCAGCAGCTACCATGCGTGATTCACTTATGCCAGAAGCTCTGAAAGATTACCCCGAAATAGCCCCAAGACTATCGTACATTTACTTCATCGCATGGCGTATCTCCTTTATCATTTCTTTATCTTTGTTTATTCACCAATTAGTACTAATATACATAGCATCATATTCATTTTTTGGTCATCTAACTTTTTCATCATTAGATGGACCCAAGTACACCATGTAAGACCAGTTTTACCCCAAGTAAAACTGCTTTCACTATGATTAATTAGGAAACCCCAAAAGGAATAATTAATTCAACCATAATTTAATTATTATTCCCAGTCATGTTTAACCCAAAAACAAAGAAATTAATGAGATAAACCCATAGTTATCTTATTATTTTCTAGGAATAATTATTTAAATAATATTCCTTGTTAAATATGACCAAATCAACCACCATTAATTAAATAAATCATTATTTATTTGATTATATCCCAACCACTTCCTCAAAAAGATAAATAAATCATTTATTTATTTATTCTTCACTAATCAAGGGATTTGACCCAAGTCAAACACCCTTTCCCTCCAACAAATAATAATAAAATATTCCATAGAGTTGGATCTAGATTTGATTAACATTATTTTAATCATGCACCAAGATCTAGAATGACCCAATATTTTGTTATAAATAGGAGGGTTTTCCCCATCATTCTTCACCTTTTGTTGCCTATTAGATCACTCTGGATCTATAC